>OY821517.1:44319751-44919751 GCA_963682025.1 Cordilura impudica
TTCATTTTTCATTTTCCATTTTTCATCTTTCATTTTCCATTCGCCATTTTTCATTTTCTATTTTCCATTTTTCATTTTCCATTTTTCATTTTGCGTTTTTCAGTTCCATTTTCCATTTTTCATTTTCAATTTTTCATTTTCTATTTTACATTTTCCATTTTCCGTTTTTCATTTTTCATTTTTCATCTTTCATCTTTTATTTTCTATTCGCCATTTTTATTTTCTATTTTCCATTTTTCATTTCCCATTTTGCGTTTTTCATTTTCCATTTTCCATTTTCCATTTTTCATTTTCTATTTTCCATTTTACATATTCCATTTTTAATTTTCCATTTTTCATTTTTCATTCTCCATTATGCATTTTCTATTTTCCATTTTTCATTTTCCATTTTCCATTCGCCATTTTTCATTTTCTATTTTCCATTTTTCATATTACATTTTGCGTTTTTCATTTTCCATTTTTCATTTTCCATTTTTCATTTTCTATTTTCCATTTTACATTTTCCAATTTCCGTTTTTCATTTTCCATTTTTCTATTTTAATTTTTCATTTTCCATTTTTCATTTTCTATTTTCCATTTTTCATTTTCTATTTTCCATTTTTCATTTTCCATTTTGCGTTTTTCAGTTCCATTTTCCATTTTTCATTTTCAATTTTTCATTTTCTATTTTGTATTTTCCATTTTCCGTTTTTCATTTTCCATTTTTCATTTTCCATTTTTTCATTTTCTATTTTCCATTTTACGTTTTCCATTTTCCGTTTTTCATTTTCCATTTTTCATTTTTCATTTTCCATTTTTCATTTTCTATTTTCCATTTTTCATTTTTCATTTTTCATTTTTCATTTTTCATTTTCTATTTTTCATCTTTCATTTTCCATTTTGCGTTTTTCATTTTCCATTTTCCTTTTTTCATATTCTATTTTCCATTTTCCATTTTTCAATTTTCATTTTTCATTTTCTATTTTTCATTTTCAATTTTTTATTTTTAATTTTTCATTTTTCATCTTTCATTTTCCCTTCGCCATTTTTCATTTTCTATTTTCTATTTTTCATTTTCCATTTTGCGTTTTTCATTTTTCATTTTCCATTTTTCATTTTCTATTTTCCATTTTACATTTTCCATTTTCCGTCTTTCATTTTCCATTTTTCAATTTTAATTTTTCATTTTCCATTTTTCATTTTCTATTTTCTATTTTTCATTTTTCATTTTCTATTTTTCATTTTTCATTTTCCATTTTTTATTTTTCATTTTTCATTTTCCATTTCTCATTTTTCATTTGTCATTTTCAATTTTCCATTTTTCGTTTTTATACCCTATACCACTATGTGGTTTGGGTATAATGACTTTGTGCTGCTGTTTGTAACAACCAAAAATATTTGACCTAGACCCATCTTTAATTATACCGATCGAATCAGAATCACTTTCTGAGTTGATTTAACAATGTCCGTCCGTCCGTCCGTCCGTCCGTCCGTCCGTCCTTCTGTGTGTCCATGTAAAGTTTGTAATCAAACTGCAGGTCGCAAATGTGAATATATTTTGATGAAATTTGGTATATAAGCTTCTGTCGGCCATGGGATGAACGCTATTGAAATTGGTGAGAATCGGTCCATGTTCAGACCTAGCCCCCATACAAATTACCCATATGAAATCGACATAAATTGCCATAAGATCCAAATTGTCATATAGATCTAACTCAAATTGGGTTTGTATGCGTTCATTACATCCACTAATGAGTAGTCCAAAAATGATCCCTTTGACCCCATATAGAGCTGCTTCCCGATCTTCACTTAAATCTATTAAAAAACAAAAATATTGCACTGATTGATCTCAAATTTTGTTTGTACATATTTTTGCAAAATACAAGAGACTTTACCAAACATGATCAGGATCGGTCCATTTTTGGACCTAGTCCCTTTATAGATATAGCATCCGATATGAACTTTTTTCATATCTGCAGCCAAAAAAATTAATAAAAATCCCACTCAAATTTGGTTTTTGCTTATTTTCAATGTCCAGTTAGTTGGGCCTAAGAGATAGGGTTTCTAAACGCATGGTATAGGGTATCGTATAGTCGGTCTAGACGGACCACAATTTTCTTACTTGTTATTTTTTCTTTCATATTGGCGATTTTTTTTTTTATTATAACGTGATAACGATAAAAAAATATTTGGCAATACTACTCACATAGCTCATGGTAGTTGTGTTTGTTGGTATGATTGCATCATTTTTTTTTTGTGGCTTTTTTGATATGTGAATGTTGTTGTACAACTAATGTGTTCAACCACTAAAATATTACAACAAACACACGGGGTTTTCTGTTTTTTTTTAGAGGTATCTACATATTTTTGCTCGTATCTAAGCACAATGATGCCCGATTTAGACCATTTGCAACAACAACCTGCTGGGAATTATGCCAAATGATATTATTGTAACCATACCGAGCAAAATGTTTCTTTTTGTGAATGAGCGTGATATCAACAGACAGACGGACAGACGGACACCGACTCGTGCTGTGATAAGGATCAATAATATATATACAATATATATACTTTATGGGGTCGGAAATTGGTTTTTCGAAGCGTTACAAATGGAATGACAAACCTATATATACCGTCAGCCACTGAGGTGTGGAGGGTATAATGCACCAAATTACATGCTTTACATAGAAACTGGCTAAGGAAAAATATGATCTAATTTTTAACGCAAGAAACTCTGAATTCCATGGTTTATAATCTCAAGTTGATTATGGTATGAGTTCTGTTTCTACGTTAGATTTCTCATCACATGCTGCAAGCTTAATAATATGAGCTAGAGGTGGATTATTAGATCTTAATGCTAGAGCCTTTAGAAGACCTTCAGATAGCCTGTGCGCATAACCGGGATTTGTCCAATATATTATGAATTTCGATTAAAATATTTGAAGCGAAATATACTAGATTTAAATGAGGTCCTAAATATACTAAATGGATTTGAATCTGATTTATTTATTATTATATAAATATTTGGAAATCTGTCTTAAATATCTAGTATTTTTTTAAACATAGGCAAAAAATAAAAAATTATTTGACAGCTAATGTAAATTACTAAAGTCAAATGAATTATATGCAATTATTACCAAATCCAATCCGGCCCACAACTTTCAAGTTATGCCAAATATAAATAACGTTAATAAATGTTATATTATCTTTAAGATTGTAAATATATATTATGAATATCTACTAAATAAATAAATAAATAAATAAATAATAATAAATAATATGCAGTACATGCTGTCATCAACTAAAGTCAGGCCTGTAGAGGACGATTTACAACACTAACAATACAACAATAGTTATATATAGTTATATATTGTTATATATTAATTTGAGATATTTTCAAATTTGTAACTCTTCAAGTATGGCGGCCGTTACCAAATAATAAATATTTCAAATAATATGCAAATTTAAATTGCTTTCAAGTATATTGACTATTTACTTCTCAGACAGATCTTCTTTGATAATATCAACCGTCAATTACCTGATCTAAAAGTTCTTTCATCTTAAACTTAATTTTTATTTATGAGTGTAAAACAGAGAGAAAAAAAATTAAACCACAAAATCCGTATTAACAAAGTATGAAGAGCATGATGATGACAATGGTGGCATACAAAAAAAATCCAAATTAAAAGCAAAAGATAATAAAAAAAAATACATAGAATAGATGAGCCTAAGGCAAAGAAAAGTAAACTTAAACCAAAATCCTAACAGTACCACAAGAAAA
This sequence comes from Cordilura impudica, assembly GCA_963682025.1. Taxonomy (NCBI): domain Eukaryota; kingdom Metazoa; phylum Arthropoda; class Insecta; order Diptera; family Scathophagidae; genus Cordilura; species Cordilura impudica. The sequence goes on from OY821517.1 coordinate 44,323,512, forward strand.
AGCAAATTGTTAAGACCAAGAACGAAAGAAGGAACGAAACATTAACCAAAATCATAAACTGAAACATATTCGTATACAGATGGGAGATAGAAGAACGCCAGCCATTTAACAAGAAAATAAATAGTAAAAATAAAAGAGGAAATAGAATCAGATTATCGAAGTTTTTATAAATGTTAAGGGATATTAGAGGTTATTCGACACATAAAATGATTAGAGATATAAAGGAAAGTACAAGACTAATGGCTACAGGGTTATAGGGAAAATTCAAGCATGATATACTACTTATGTACGTCTAAGCACATGATTAGAAAATACACATTGTATGTGTGTGTGTTTTTTTTTTTTTTTTTGGTTAACATCAAGGAAGCCTTCTCGCTCCCCTCCTATTAGATGGCAAGCCACAAAGAATAAAAACTAGGTCATTTATGGTTCAAACAAAAAATGCAAATGTGCCTTTATAAATGATGGCTGATTTGCTTCGTTTACTTACTTTTGCTCACTCGTCCACTCACTCACTATGTGGCCAGACTGCTTTCTTAGTTTTGTTGCTTTATTGGCTTGGCTTGACGTCGTAACTATTTTACATTGCACGGTCGATTGGTTCGTATGTCACTGTCTGTCTATGTCCGTCTGTATTTTATGATGCTTGTAAAAAACCAACAACAAACAACTGAACCCAACCTCGTCCTTACTTCGTACTTTGCTTTTACAGTTGAGCTTTTTTTCGTTTGAAATTTTTTTTTATTTCTTGTTCGCAAACGTTTTTAAGGCTGTAGTATTTCTTTAATATTACATAATGATGGTGAAAAAATGCTTTTTTCTTTTTATTTTTCTAATGTCTAAACGTCATGTTGTCAATGATTAAGCATAAAATCAATTTATATGCAAGTCTAATATTACAATGACTAGATTTTCAGTGTAGAAACTTAATAAAATGTGTAGACAAATTATGTTTTTTTTTTCTTAAGTTTTTGAATGCATAAATGCAAATTGTTTTAACGTTAACGAAACTAGAGATTCTAAGATTAGTTTATAGTTGTACGGCTTCGTGTTCTTGTACGAGTATCTTAAATACAGCGAAAAGTTTTCTGATTCGTAATGAGTTTTTTCTTATCTCTAAGTGTTTTTGTTAGAAAAACTATATATGTAGTAAATTAATAAATAAATTTATCCTTTAAATTTAGATGAATTTAAATTTTTATTAAATTTAAATTTATTTATAATCATAAGAAATTTTTGACATTTCTTTGTATTTTTTTTTTTTCTGTATGTATTTAAAATTTTTTTTTACTAAAAACTTTTTGAGATCATAAAAAAATCACCACTCTCGTGAATTTGAAGTTAAATTTATGTTCTTGTGAAAATTGCATTCCCCCAGAAGTGAAAATTGATACATTAATTTCCTGCTAAATTTTTGTTCTCTTGTAAAGGGTGATTTTTTAAGAGCTATAGGAAAGTTTTCCAAAAAAAAAAAAACACATAAAATTCAGAAAAATGCATGAAATCTTTATTTGAATCGATAGCACGGTCCATATAATTTAATGTTTGAAGATAATTTCATGCAAATGTTGACCGTGACTGCGCCTCAAATGGCCCATCCGCTTAGTCCAATTCTGGCATACTCTTTCCAACATTTCGGCCGGTATCTCAAGAATATAAATGCTTCAATATCATATAATATAAATGCGTCAATTGAAGCGGGATTGTCTGTATAGACATGAGCTTTAACATAGCCCCACAAAAAATAGTCTAAAGGCGTTAAATCGCACGATCTAGGCGGCTAATTGACGGGTCTCGAACGTGAAATAATATGTTCACCGATCTCGCCTCTCAATAAGTCCATTGTTGCGCGTGCTGTGTAGCATGTGGCACCGTCATGTTGAATCCACATGTCGCGCAAGTCAAGCTCTTGCATTTTGGGCAAAACAAAGTTGGATATCATCCCTCGGTAGCGCTCACCATTCACAGTTACGTTACGTTTCGCATCATCTTTGAAGAAGTACGGTTCAATGATGCCACCAGCCCATAAACCGTACCAAACTGTGAATTTTTCTGGATGCATTGGTAGCTCTTCCAATGCTTCTGGCTGATATTCACTCCAAAATCGACAATTCTGCTTTTTACGTACCCATTGAGCCAAAAATGAGCTTCGTCGTTGAACACAATTTTTCGGTAAAAAAGTGGATCTTCGGCCAACTTTCCAAGAGCCCATTCACCAAAAATTCTACGTTGCGGTAGGTCGTTCGGCTTCAATTCTTGCACCAGTTGTATTTTGAAAGGCTTCACACCTAAATCCTTCCGCAAAATTTTCCACATTGTTGAGTAACAGAGGCCCAATTGCTGCGAACGGCGACGAATCGATAACTGATGGTCATCATTAACACTGGTCGATACAGCTGCGATATTTTCTTCAGTTCGCACTCTACGTAAGCGTGTTGGTGGTTTAATGTCCAACAATGTAAATTTGGTGCGAAATTTAGTCGCAATAGCCCGAATAGTTGCTTCAGTGGGTCGATTTAACTGACCATAAAATGGAAGAAGCGCGCGATGAACTTTCTTAACAGAGCACGCATTTTGATAATAAAATTCAATAACTTGCAAGCGTTGTTCGTTTGTAAGACGATTCATGGTTAAATTATAGACCAAACTCAAGATGTTTGACAATGAAACAAAACACGAAACGTGCGTCAGCTGTTTAAACCAGTGTTGCCAAAAAGATAATAGCTAAAAAAATCACCCTTTAGTTTAAAATTGAACAGCTGATCAAAATTATAAATCTATAGTGAATGTAAGAAAAAAAAAATGTATGTTAAAAAAAAAGAAAATGTTCAGAATTAGGGTAATAATTGTTATACTTGACTCTTTAATTTTTTAATCCGATAAATCATTTTCATCATAATTTGTTATTGGTCTGTCCCTACCTAAAGTTGTAATGTGAAAGAAATTGGAACGAAAATTAGTCGCATGAATAAATTTATCACCCTTTGCCACTCCATAACAATTTTCATATGTGGACCAGCACTATTTAACTCTTCTATCAGAGATTTCCAAAATTCAGCTATCACCTTTGTAGACAGCTTTATAAATGCACAGTCAATGGATCTGTTGCTCTCCATGCTATTAAGAATTATGCCACTTTGAACTCTATTTACTGATCTAAACTTTAATATTTGATTGGAAGAAGACAAAATCAGTACTTACACCCAGAGAAAAAATGGCACGATCCGTGTACAAAATGACCACATTCGTTGTGGATAGTGTACAGAACACGTTTGTGATCAAAGTGTACATGCCGTTGTCAATTCGACAACGAGTTATTGACAACGATATCATTGTTAAACCGACATCATATGTGTACAAATTGGCACCTACACGGTGTCAAAGTGACAACTGTCGGTATTAAATTGACATCCTACTGGTGTCGAAGTGACACCGTGCTGCACTTAAATTGACACCGTGCCGGTTTTAAATTGGCACCCTACTGGTGTCGATTTGACATCGTTCGTGGCGTCTGCGGAAAATTTCCCGAAAACAATTTCCCGAAAAGAATTTCCCGAAATTACAATTTCCCGAAATTACAATTTCCCGAAAACAATTTCCCGAAATAACAATTTCCCGAAAACAATTTCCCGAAAACAATTTCCCGAAATTACAATTTCCCGAAAACAATTTCCCGAAAACAATTTCCAGAAATTACAATTTCCCTATTTTTAGTTTACAATTTCCCATATATTCTTTATTTCCGCCATAAAAAAAACTTGCTGCATACGATTTCTCGAAAAAAACTATTTCCCGAGTATACGACTTCTCGAAAAAAATAATTCGGGAAATTGTGTTCCGGAAATTGTAATTTCGGGAAATTGTCATTTCGGGAAATTGTGTTCGGGAAATTGTAATTTCGGGAAATTGTTTTCGGAAAATTTTCCGCAAATCCGTTCGTGGTGTCAACCGTTCTTTTCCCATTTCGTTTCCAATCTACCATTTACAGTCTACTTTAGTAATAAAAAAGATTATATTTTTTATTTTATAAACATATTTTATTCAATGAATGTGTACATAAATTTATTTTTCTAAGATAAATGTTGTGTGTGAAAGCACAATATATCTACTTAAAAAGTCTTCAATAAAGATGTCATGTTTTGACTAGCATATTCAATAACTGTCTTCCGCATTGAAGTCCCACATAACAATATCTTCAAGTCCTAAATTAAGTTATAATGCTAAAGTGTGTCACATAGAACCTATTGTAATTTGTCTTACCTTTGAAAAAACTCCGCCGATTTTCGAGCAATGTGTGTTGGTGCTATTTTCGTTACGCTCCTCCACTTTGGATGGCACTGACATTGTCTCATCATCAATTCGTAAGTAAAAATACAGAGAAACATAAACAAACCATTGTGTCATCTGAGTCGTAACACTATCTTACCTCCGTTTTTTCAGGCACTGCCTTCTTTAAATCTTCTTTCTTTTAATACGGTAAGCTTTTAGAGGTTACTTGTGATGCTAAAAATCAAATAAAAATTTTTATTACTGTATATTCTGCCCTGTTTATTCAAACATTGATTTACTTACATTTAAAATATTGGAAAATTGTTTCCATGGTTACATTTTTTAAAGATTTCTGTAATTCCACATCGTCATTGTCTTCGATATCGTTCCTTGAAAAGCATGAATCGGAGACCACTAAAATATCTCCATTTATTTCTAAGAGATCACCGACTACATTTAGGTCCTCAGAAAATTCAATTTCGTGGCTTTGTTCCATTTTAGTAATTAATTTAAAACGATACTAACGAACACACTGAATAAAGGCAAGGCAATGAAAAATTCATAAAATTTCGGCGTTAGCAGAGAATTCGACAACGTGACGTTGACAATTTGAACACTTTTGTTGTCTAAAAATTTTGGCGCATGCCTCTATTTTGAAAACATAATGTTGTCGAGTCATACACGTTCGTTAACAATTTGTTATCAGGCATTGTGAAAACAATTGACAACGTAGGGGTGCCATATTGACCACAACCGTTTTGCAACGTCATTTTTCCGTCAGTGTACATGATGTGTTCGCCTGCAAATATAAAAGTGAATAATCTAACCCATCAAAACAGAGTTGTTATTAAAACTCTTTCTTTCCTTATGCATATGAGTTTTGAATCTCTCTGTGACTGTGCATGACTTCGCGTGACTATTTTAAAATTAATCTTTGGTCACAACAAGTCTGTGGACCAAGCTTCAGATTGATTGGATGAGGGGAAATGGGGTTTAGATCACTCCGTGAGTGTGCGTGACTATCTTAAAATTAATCTTCGGCCGCACCAAGTCTATGCTCAAAGTTTCAGATCGATCAGATGAAGGAAAGTAAGGTTTTAATCGCTCCGTGACTGTACGAAACTGTGTGTGACTATATCAAAGTTAATATTTTTTCACTGCAAGTCTATCGACCAAGTTTCAGATCGATCGGATAAGGGGAAATGAGTTTTAAAGCACTCCGTGACTGTGCGTGACTACCCCAAAATTAATCTATAGTCACAACAAGACTATGGGCTAAGTTTCAGATCAATTGGATGAGGGGAATGGGGACGCCCCATGGCAGACAGACGGACAGAGAGTATGAGTTAAAAGAAAGAATTTAATAAAAAAAGGAAATATGTAAAAAATGTCGGGATAAAATTAATCCGCGATAAGGGAAATTGAAATTTTTGAAGGAAATTATTCGCGATAAAAATAGCAGCGAAAGGAAACACATTTGGAGAAAAAAAATATTTGCGATAGGGGGTAATTTGTTTGATAAAAAATTTTATTGTCGTACAAAATATATTGACCTAAATTTTGACTGGACCAGAAAATTTATTTATTTTTTTTTACTTTATTCGAAAATAAAACCAGTTTAAAAAAAAATATTTTTGTTTCTTCCTCCGATTTGAGAGTCAATAATCAGCAGAGGAGATATTGCACTTAGGGTTCTGCAACCGCGGTCCGTTTTGCCCTGTTACGTCACGATTAGGGACATAAAAATTTGAAATATTGAAATAACACAAAAAAATAAAATTGTCATATTTTTATTATCTATATATATAAAATTGAATGTGTGTTTGTTTATTTGTTTGTTTGTGTGTACCTTATAGGAGACCAAACCTCTGGACCGATCTTCCTGAAATTTTTACAGCATTTAACTGGGACTCTGGCATGATTAATAGGGTACTTTTTTTTTGACCACGCCCACTTTTACGCCCACTTTTTTAAAATTATGTAATTGCTCCCATATAGTTTTTAACAGATTTACTTCAAATTGTATACACATTATACTCCAGGCGAGGTAGAAATAAACATTTCTTACGCCACGCCCCCTTTCACTCCCCTTTTCACGCCAAATTTTGTTTGAAAGTTTTAAACTTTTTTTTCTCTGTACAAATTTGTTCCTTCCAACGGATTTTTTTATTTGGTAGTATATTGCTCTTAATACTGTTAACGTCGCCATATAACTATGAACCACGCCCATTTCACCGCCCCCTTTTTTTTACTTATACCACTAACAATGTTTGCTATACAAAATAATTTTTTTGTAATATGTATTTATCTAACGTTTTATACACTTTTTATCTACAGGTAAGGTAGCCATACATTTTTTTATTACCAAGTCCCCCTTTTTCGCCCCATTTTACCTTAAATCATAATTAATCTGCTTTCAATCTATCTATATGTATATATAAAAATGAATGTGTGTTTGTTTGTGCTTTATAGGAGGCCAAACCAAAGAACCGATCTTCCTGAAATTTTCAGAGCGTGTTACTGTGACTCTGGAAGGAATAATATGCTATATAAATTTTTGATTGGACAAAGGGGCGGTGCCACGCCCATATAACCCAAAATTTGAAAAAGTCATATCACGGGAATTTTTTTACCTACAGCAGTCATATTTGGTACATATGGTATTAGCATGAATAGAAATACATACAAGAAGAAAAGTGGGCGGGACCACGCCCCTTTTAGAAAAATAAAAAATCGTAATATCTTCTAAACTACTGGAAGGATCGTCATGAAATTTTCACAAAAGGATATTTTTGCGAAATAATAAGACCTTAGCTATATAAAGTTGTTAGTGGGCAAAGGGGCGTGGCGTATATATAAAAACGTTGATGCATTTGATTGTAACGAATGATCTCCGGAACCATAAGAGCTGTCGAGGTAGGATTTCCAGCATAGGTTCGGTTCGAGCTCTTCTGTGTTTTTTTTTTAGTTTTAACCCTCTAGCTGGCGTTGGGGTCAAGTTAAAAACAAAAATTTTTACTTTCAGCGCGATTTGACTGCAATTCAGAATGAACGTATGTTTCGTCATAAGAAATTTTTGTATGTATAAATGGACCCGATAGGTGGCGCTGGGTAAAGTTATTTCGAATATTCTTATTTATGGTGTGATTTTAATGAAACTAAGAATGTACATATATGTATGTTAGAAACATTTTTTTATTGGACCCGGTAGATGGCGCTGTCGTTCGAAAAATAATGAGTTGTCAAATTTATATAAATTTTAATAAATAAACTCACAAACGTTTTTATATATAAATATTCTAACGAAAAAGAAGGAAAAAGCCGCTACATTATTGCATGGTGGCCGCACAGCTCATTCAGCACTCAAATCACCGTTAAACGTACAAAAAAATGAGAATGCCGTCTGTAATATCAAAAAACATTCCGGTATGGCAAAAGTTCTGCAAAAATGCAGTATTTTTATTTGGGATGAATGTACCATGGCTCACAAATATTGTGATTTGATTTGATAAAAGATTTGAAAGGCAATGAAAGATTTTTTGGTGAAGCTCTCATTTTATTATCTGGAGATCTTCGTCACACATTTTATATAGGTATATACAGATTCTAACTAAAATCAAAATTCATTGAGGGCAAAACAACGTTTGCCGGGTCCAGCTAGTTTTAGTATAAAAAATTGTTTTTTTTTTTAATTTCTTTCTTTTAACTCGTACTCTCTGTCTGTCTGTCTGTCTGTCGTGGGTCAAACCCATTCTCCCTTATCCAATTGATCTGATACTTGGCCCGTAGTCTTGTTGTGACTACAGATTAATTTTGGAGTAGTCACGCACAGTCACGCATAGTCACGGAGTGATCTAAATATCATTTTCCCTCATCCGATCGATCTGATACTTGGTCCATACACTTGCTGTGAAAAAAGATTAATTTTGACATAGCCACGCGCAGTCACGCATAGTCACGCACAGTCATGGGGAGATTAAAACCTCACTTCATTGATCCATTGGTCCATTGATGTGTTGTTAGCAGATATTAATTTTAAAACAGTCTCGCATGGTCACGCACGGTCACGGACAGATTTAAAACCCATTTCTCCTTATCCAATCAATCTGAAACTTGGTCGATGGACTTGCTGTGATAAGAGATTAACTTTGACACAGCCGCGCACAGTCACGGAGAGATTAAAACCTCACTTCCAATTTTTTTTTTTTTTTAATAATTGAAGCATAGCCGCGAATAACTTTGTAAACGACAAAATTCAAATCGTTCAGTATTTGTAAACAACGTTTTAAAAGTAGCAGGCACTTTCTAAATTATTTTTTTTTGTTTCATTAAAGAGACACTTAAATTAAAAGCTCTTTTATCAAAAAAATGTTTAATAACATTTGTTTATTTAATAAATTACAAATTATTTCTGTTCACAGTGGAAAAACGTTTCATATCCAAAACACATTGCTATATGCAACGTTATTCCATGTTTGACAACAGAGAGTAAGATGGCATTTAAAATGTTTTTCGCGTGAAGAAATGATTTCTATTTAAGAAAATTTTAATGGTTTGCAGCCATTTTTTTAATAAAACAACATGAAATTCTATTTATTAAACGCACTTTATAACAAAAACTTAAATTCAATTTGACAACAAAATAACATAACATATAATAACAGAAAAGAAAATAAATTAAAAACTCAAAAGAAATATGCTGGTTTGCTCTCGAACCTAAATTTTTAATATCACTTACTTTAACTACAGATAGATATATAAATATCAGCGTTCTTCTCAGGAAAGTATTATGCCATTGCCATGATTAAAAGAAATCTGATTGTTCATTCTAATTTGCTTCATAGAATTTATGCAAATGTTCTTTTATTAGCCTGATGTTGAATATCTGACAACAAATCTATTTTATAAAAATTTAAATAAAAATTGAAGTAGTAAGCACTTAAAACGTTTTTCCATAAAACCTGTACTGGAGCATTTTTTTGCAGGTACAGTTTTATTTTTTCTTGTTTCATAAGCGTTTCCACTATTTCTTAATCTTTTGTTTTTATTATCTTTCCAATTTTCGACGTTAATTTTTCTTTTTGTGCCTCTGTTACACTTATTTAAGGCTTTCGACAATTCACTTCGAATCATTTTTTCAGTCATTTACAACGTTCTTCCACTGACTATCACTTTCAGATTACATTTTTATAACGATAAGGGGCATAAATTCAGCTGATTTGATATTTGGGCAATGAGGGAGAGCCTAATAAACGGTATTCTGCAAAAAAACCGATTTTTGCCAAAAACGGCGTTTACAACGTTATTCGCGTCTATGCTTCAATTTATAATAGCAATATCTCAAAATCGACTTTTTGAAAATTAATCCCTGGAGTAGGAGAAACAAAGTTTGTTCTACAACTTTTCCATTTCTGAATTTTTTGAAAAGATACCGTTATTTTTATGTCACTCGCGAAAATCGCCTTTTTGACCGTTACAACCGAAAAATTTGGTTTAAAAATGTTCCGCAACTTAGTCCAGGAGTATTAGGTCTACATTTTTTCTGAATGTACCAATATCGAAAATAATCGAAATAAGAGTTTTTTTTAATTTATAAGAAAAATTTCATTACAGCCACCTTGTGGCTACTTTTTGAAACAATTGCTGAAACAAAAAAAAAAAAAAAACAATTTCAAAGCCTTTCAAAAGAGGTATCCGTGATGAAATTCCGACGAAAAATAAGGAATCTAGACGCAAAAGTAATTAAAAGTACACCGAATCTGTTTTTCTTTATAATTAAGTTTATTAATATTAAACGACTTTATTCAACGTTATTCAATTTTATATATATGTATGTACAGTTTATTTCGAAAAATTAATCACTGTTAAAAAAATTCGGATTAAATATAAAATTTTTTAATTAAAAATCTCATGGTTAAAATTTCGTACAAGACTGCAAGTTTTTTAATTTTTCTTTAATTTCGGTCTCCAAATCCATAGTTCTTGTTTGCCAGATTTTTTCACCGCGTTATTTGTATTGTTTGTTTCTCAATGTGTAAATTTGTTTTTTAAGAATTTTTATTCTGCAACTTTGTATATCAACGTCAGACAATTATAGTAATAAGTCACACAATTTAATGGGTTCATTAATCTGGATTATATTTTCAAAGAGAATTTTATTATCCTACCGTCGTTTTTTAATTTTTTTTTTCGCTCTGCTCTAATCTTTTCATACGTTGTCTAGCGTTCCATTTAGCATTTTCTTAAAAAAGTTTTCTCATTAGAGTTTTACCATTTTCCATCTCTACTTTCGTTAGATCGAATCGCTGTAAATCAAAAAGGTATTGAATACATTTGATTTGCCGGCTTTTTCTCGCTGGCAGCTTGTATAAATTTTTTTGTGAGGTGCCATATCTTCGTTTCTCTTCACCATTGCAAAAACTCTTTCTACATTAATGCTACTGTGGAATGAATCCACATCATCGAGTGGTCGGTCTATACATCTTTCTAACAAGGCTTTGAAAAATTTGGTTATGGTTTTCCATGTTTGTAGACAACAATTCGAGTTTATCTTTATTGAAAGCAAAATGAAACTTTTGTGGTACTAAATTCAGGAACAATGTTTTGTTAACATTTCCGCTTTCCATATAACTAAATATTTCAATTATAGTTTCCTTGAACACATTATGATCCGATGCCACTATTGACTCGCTACTACTAACGTGTTTAAGTGGTTCAGTGCAAGTTGCATGGGGAACTGCACACACTTTTAGCTGTTGAAGAAAATCATGGTTCGTAATATAATCGCGTATTATTTTCGCTTCACTGTTTCACACAACGGATAAATGAGGGTCAGCCTAATATCCATTTGAGGTCCCCAAATGTATGCCCCAATGAATAGAAGTAATTTGGTATAAATATCTTTAAGTTGAAAATAAAATTTTTTTTTTTTTGAGATATTGATAAATTTAAATATTTAATTTTTTTTTTTTTTGCTTTTCATTTATGAGAAGTAGTTTTTGGAACACTGGGTACACTTTAATTGCATGATTTCTCTAACAATTAAATTCTGAAAAATTCATTGGCCTTAAAATAAAAAATTTCGAGTGGAAATCTCAAAGGAAAACCCTGACTGCAACCGTTTTTTATACCCTATACCACTGTGTGGTTTGGGAATAATGACTTTGTGCTGCTGTTTGTAACTACCAAAAATATTTGACCTAGACCTATCTATTATTATACCGACAGACTCAGAATCACTTTCTGAGTCGGTTTAGAGATGTTCGTCCGTCTGTCCGTCCATCCGTCCATCCGTCCGTGTCCATGTAAACTTTGTAATCAAACTACAGGTCGCAAATATGAATATATTTTGATGAAATTTGGTATGTGAGCTATGATCGGCTATGGCATAAACGCTATTGAAATTGGGTCCATGCTGAGATCTAGTCCCCCTACAAATGACACCTGTGATCTCGACATAAATTACCGTAAGATCCAAATTATCATACAGATCTCAGTCAAATTGGGTTTTAATGTGTTTATTATATCCATTTGTAATGGTACGGCGTTGGTGGAAGATCCGCTTCCGTTTCCCTGAGCCTTTGCTGGTCGCACGTGCTTGCGAAGGGGCCTAGCTCGCCGGATGGGTGGGGTCCTGCTCAGGCCCAGGGAAACCGCACTACAGATTTTCACGTGCGATTTACAAAAAACAACTGTCAAAACAAACGGATGCTAAAAGGATGGACGGCCATACTTACCTTGGGATTGGGGACTGGATGTTATGCCCCTTATGCCCTCCCTACCATGTTACCTCGACTCCATCTTAATTGGAGGTAACCCACTAAAATGAAAAGATTTTGGTTTGGTTTGGTTTTCTACATTGGGTATATACAAGTTTTATTGAACCTTCATTTTAAGGTTTCAAAATTTAAATTATACATATTTAGCAAAAAAAAATTTAATTTTTTTTTTAAAGATTTTTAATTTCAGAAAAATTTTAAAATTAGAAAAATTCAATTTTAGGAAAAATTTTTAAATTTAGGAAAATTTAAATTTTAGACAATTTCATATCTAGACAAATTTTTTTTATTTACATTTTAGTCCAATTTTATATCATAAAAATATTGTATTTAAATTTTAGAAAATTTATTTACATTTTGGAAAAAATTTTTGTTTAACCTCTAAGAGAAATTTTGGTTAAATAAAAATTCACATCTTAGCGAGATTTTAATTTATAGATTTATAAAATTTTTAATTTCATTGTAAAAGCGTATAGTTGAAATTTAAAGTAATTTTACTTAAAGGTAAGTTGAAAAAAAAAATTCTCATTTCCAAGAGATTTTATTTTAATTTTAGGTAGTGGTGACAAATTTTTATGTTCCACTGTATTTTACTTACATATATATGGTATAAAATTTTAATTTACTTATAGGAAAAATTTTAAGTTATATTTAGCAAAAATTTTTAATTTATATATAGCAAAATTTTTAATTTATATATATAGGAAAAATTTTAATTTGTGTATATACAGCAAAATTTTTAATATATATATAGGAAAATTTTTAATTTATATATAGGAAAATTTTTAATTTATATATATATATAAAGTAGATTTACCGCCTTATTGCTGGTGCTGATGAGGTACCGATGAAGCTGCTGCCGCCGGACGCCGTGGTTATGTTTCGCAATATGTTTTTCTATTTTGGCATGTAACTTTATTAAAACTCCTTCACATTTCACTCTTTGTCGGAGTATAACAGCATTTAATTGTTGTATTAAATTATGCTGACTGCGAGCAATTAAGTTGTAGTAGATTTAGTTTTGTTTTTAATGTTTTATAATTATATATTTCCACTAGACACTGTATTTTAATTATTGTTGTTGTTATTTGTATGTTTTCATTAAAAATTTTTGTACAAATATCACTAAAATCTAAAGTTATTTTTTTTTTTTTTCTTAAAATTTATTTTAATTTTTATTTGTTTTTATTTCTTAAATTTTACAATGTCAATAAAATCTAGTTTTTTTTTCTTAAAGTCTATTTAAGTTTCTAACTTCCAAAATTTTTTTTTTGTTTTAACCGTCCTTACACTACTTTTAAATTTCACTTAATCTACATTTTTAATTTTAAGAGGTTTTTCCTCAACCTTTTAGTCTTTAACGTTCGCATCTCAAATTTCAACTCTTAAAACTACATTTTAATTTTAACAGGTTTTTCTTCAACCTTTCACTTTAACAAACAAAATTCAACTCCTTCATAGATTTTAATTTTCTAAATTTTTAATTTTCTTAAATTTTAATTTTTTAAACTTAAATTTTAATCTCAATTTTTAAGAGGATTTTCCTCATCCTTCACTTTATCACTACATTTTAAATTTTTATTTTAAGAGGGTTTTTCCTCAAACTTTATGTTCAACTATTAATCTTCAACTCCTCGTTTAATTTTCAATTCTTGTTAATCAAGCCAAATCTTCCTCATTCATTCCTCTGCAGATAAAAACCTGTTTATTAAACAAACAAAATCACCAGCAATTCAGTGAGAACATTCATATGCATTCATAATATTCTCTAGTATTTATAACACTCACACTCATATATGACTATGAGAGCAAGTGAGATCAATACAAGAAAATACGTGGTTTGACCAGCATGATTGCATATGAATGTGTTCATGATTTACTTCAACACAATGAAGAGAAAAAATATGCCATAAAAAAAAATGCCATCAACCTATTACCATATAAGGTGTTCTTTATATGTACATACTTGAACTTGAAAATAATTTCAAGATCAAGGTTATTATTTTTTTCTTCTTTCTTATTCTGCCTGTACCAGAAATTCTTTTGCTACAGTGCAGAGCAAAAAAGATCACCGTCACACATTAATCGGTAGTCGAAAAATAATCCCTGCAGGACAATTCTTATTCATAGGCCCCATATAGTGCTGCATGCCGATCTTCACTTAAATCTATCAAAAAACTAAAATATTGCACAGATTTTGCTCAAATTTGGTTTGTATATATTTTTTTAAAATGTAGGTGACTTTACCAAATATTGTCAGGATTGGTCCATTTTTCGACCTAGTCCCTCTATAAATATAGCAACCGATATGAACTTTTTCATATATGCAGCCAAAAAAATTAATAACAATGCAACTCAAATTTGGTTTCTGCTCATTTTCTGTATCTAATTAGTTGGACCGAAGAGATAGGGTCTCTTAACCTTGGTATAGGGTATCGTATAGTCGGGCTAGACCGACTATAACTTTCTTATTTGTTTTTTTTTTTTGCATTGACACATAACTAAATTTTTATTTATTTTTTTTTTTTTTTTTGCAAAATATGTGTTAAAATTGTGTTTTGAGAATCGTGAATTATACAAAATTGGAGTCTTCGATAGTTTGTTTAGTGGTGCCATCAAGTTAAAAGAAATAAAATTATAAGAGTTGAAATGATAATTGCATGACTCTTGAAACATAAAGTAGGTAAAAGGTGTAATTATTCGTCGATGACAAAAATTAAATCGGTGAAAACGAATCACGGATTGATCCCCATCCAAATGTGTTTATTTGTTAAACAGTCTAACAAAATAAATTTATATGAATTTGGTAGTAAAATCCAGGCTGTGTTGGTTACCATCTTTGGCATACGAATTTGGGTAGGGATGTTTGAAATGTACATATATTAAAATATGTATTACTCATACGTCAAATTTAATATTTCATAAAAAATAACATACTGAGCCATGTTTTTGGAATTTAATATTTGTACTGATAACAAAAAATAAAATATTTTTGTAATCCTTTTTATAATAGCATTTCCTATTTTTATCTCAATACTCAAAGACTTAAACAATTTAGCTCCAGATTTTTGAAACATAAGTTGGAAAATACCCAAAAATTTGTTATGCATACGATGAAGCAAACTGATGGCTTTAATAGTCTCACTGCAGTGACAAACTAATAGAGAAAAAAAAAGATAAAACAATTTTTTGACTTTAAACGTTTCTTCTTTACTTAAATACAGGCAATTGAGTTATAAAGTTTTCTTTCCATGTTTCTGTTCCTTTTTCATTTACCCAAGTCAATTTAAAATTATTTTTGTTGTGTATATTTGTCTGTGTTGGAGATGGATGCTGCCTTCCATTATCATTTATGTTTTGCTTTTCTGATTTTCTATGCTCGGTTAAATGCCCAATTAAATTTGACTTATGAGTATTATAGGACTGACTTTTAACAAGCGATATTAGCAGACCAATAAACTAAGCCAACCAACTAACCATCGAATGAACCAACACCAAGCACAGACATTTAGTCAGTCAACCAACCCACTAATGGTTGGGGCGGGCGATGATGAGGTCACATTCATATGTATGCAGAAATAGCACACTACCAAACACCCCGGGAGATTACTGTTTTTGGTCAGTTAACAGTCCCTTGGTTTATTTTCAACCACCCCCCTCCCCCACTCACCACCCTCCCTCCCATCGTTTCTATATTCTTTTATTTCGTGGTTAATGTGTCATACCAAACCATAAGGACTCGTACTTGTCTTGTCTATCATATTGTAAATATGTTTGTAAATTAAGTAACACTCGTTCGTTTGTATGTAGATATGTGTACATAACCAAAAGAGCACTTGAAATTATACTGTTTATAACATACTTGTACAAATGCCAGCAGAACCGACGACCACTTTGTGAGATTTGTCAAATGTTGTGGTTTTTTGCCAGCAATATTCGCTAAAGTGTTTTTTCTTTCTTTAACCAAGGCCCGCAAGGCAGATGTGGAGTTTACCAACTAAGAGGTCAGTTGGCATTTTATATTGTATTGTATTGGTAATGTTAGAAATTGTCAAACGGTTAATACAAAGTGACCACAAAATTGACAAGCAGGCGTTTTAAATGGCACTTAATGATGACAATTGTAAATGCTAAAAAAAAAACTGACGTTGTTTCCAAATCAATTAATGGTAATTAAAAATTATTTGATTTTTAATGGGGGACATCAAACTTAATAGATACGAATACATATGTATTCGGATTGAATATGTAAATTTTTTTTTTTGATTTTTTACTTAAAAAAATATTTGAAGCAAACATGAAAAGTGAAGATATCAACCAAAGAAGCCGTAGAAAGTTACAAGAACATGTGAAAAATTAAAATTGTTTTGGCTAACTGACTATATGATATCCAGAATGGTCACATACTACTGATAAAGTTGTTGAGTGAGTCTGCAATGGATTTTTTTTCTTGAGAGAAATATTGTTTTGCATATCGCTAGAAAATTACACCGATTAAAATTAATTAAATTATGTTCTTTGAGTAAACTATTTCAAACTGTATTTTTTTAGCATAATTTAAATAACACTGTGGAACAAATTCAGGTTAGCAAAAGTTAGGTCAATCCTGAGAGTGAGGGGTGAAAATAGAGGCTAAATTGGAAGACCCGTATCGCGGCGTTTGTTTATGTTAGTTCGAATTTTTTTTTTAATCGACCTTCGAATTTTGCACTCAAATGCCGATTTTCAGCATATTGTTTATATGGTTTTTTTTTGCTATAACTCGTCGACTATTTGATATTTTTTCAATCTGAAAAACCAAATTATTGCTAGAGACCTGTGCAACAATAAAAATTTAAAAAAAAAAATTGATTTAGAAAATTTTTGTGGTGCTTATGAAGCAAAATGTAGGACAAATTATTTTCTTTTTTTCATGCTTTTTGAAAAAATTTCCCACAAAATTAAATACTTTTTTTTGCTTTCTGTTTGATCTATAAAATGCTCCTCAGTTTCTTCAATAAATTTGATTTGAAAAGAAAACAATCATAATACATAACTTGCGTTTTCCAGCTCAATATTAATTTACTTCTCATTTTTTATGTACCAATTTTGTTCAGTGTTGGCTTTGAAGAAACATTGAAAAATAAATTATAAAAATATGGAAAAAAATATATATTTGAAATGTTAGTTATGAAGAGTTTTAAGTAAAAAAATTAAATAAATTATATTAATGATTTGGCCAGTTGCAGTTTAGCAGGCGGCTGTGGATCAACATCACTGCTCTCTCTAATATCTTGGTCATCGTCATCATCATCAGAAAGGTCGATAATTTCGTCCAACAGATATTCTGGAATTTCACCTTTGTCTTCCCCTTCTTCCTCTTTTTCCTCGTCTTCCTCTTCTTCAAAGGTGTGTTTTTATACCACCAACAAATTCCAGCGACTATTGCATCTGGAGATTTCTTTCCTCTGTACCTGAAACGAAAATAGTTTTCAATCGTTAACATATTTAAATTGTGCACTCTGACAAAGATATTAGAAAAATCTCGAAATTGAAAATATGCACACTCTATAGTTACCTTATTTCAAATGGAAGTGCAGTTTGGTGATAACGTTTGCCTTGCTCATCAGATTCAGTTGGCAACTGTTGAGCGAGTTGATCAAAATGCTGATGCAAGAGATGAATTTTTTACGACATATTAACCCCAATTTCATCGAAAGCTGCCAACATGTTTGCAACAGATTACCTGTAGTTGTCTTTGCGTTCTTTACCCAATAGTCCTTTAACTTTACCAAAAGTCTTTACCCAAATGTCCTTTTAAATAACTTCTAGCTAAATCGCTATTTATTTAATGGTTTTGGGATTTTTAACGCAAATTATCGACTAAGACCATTTTCTTTTCAAATGAAATTTATTGAAGAAACTGAGAAGCATATTATAGATCAAACAGAAGACAGAAAAGACTTAGTTTTGTGGAAAATATTTTAAAAAGCATGAAAAAAAATAATTTTTCCAACATTCTGCTTCATAAACACCACAAAAATTTCTAAATCAATTTTTTTTTAAAATTTTAATTGTTGCACAGGTCTCTAGCAATAATTTGGCTTTTACAGATTGAAAAATATCAATAAGCCGACGGGTTATAGCCAAAAAACCATATAAACCATATGCTGACTGCAAAGTTCTAAGGTCGTTTAAAAAAAAATTCGAACTAACATAAAAAACGCCGCGATACGGGTCTTCTAATTTAGCCTCTATTTTCACCCCTCACTCTCAAAATCGACCTAACTTTTGCTAACCTGAATTTGCTCCACAGTGTAATTTAAAGGTATAAAGGTCAAGAGAAATATGAAAGCTAAATCCAAATATGAAATTTACATGAAGTCTAGGACTAAACATTGTAACGACTCTTCACTAACAGCCGTGCTCTTGGAAAATGGAGTGATGATCTTGTTCCCTTCTAAACAAAGCAGAATCTTTCACAGTATAATATTAAATTTTAGGTAGATTTAACTCAAATTTCGATTACAAGAAAAAACAAAACAAAAAAAAAAAAACAAATATTTTGATATTTTAAACGTTAAAAAAATAAATTAATGAGATAGACACAGTTCCAAACCTCACGGCCGCCCCAAATTGAAAAATTTATAGAAACAATCTATTCAAATATAACATAACAATGTTCAATAAAATCACTGATGAAGGCTGAAATTGGTCTGATTAAGAAAACAGTGTGGTTATGAATTTTTGAAATATATGCTTTCTTCTTCTCTACCACGCCTCCATTAAAACTTTAAATTATTATAAGTAAGAATTACTTATTGATAGTGCATTTATGTTTGTGAGCATATGAGATACAAAAATTATGATATGGGAAACTTGAATACAGTGGGTTCCCGATTTAACGAACAATTGATTATCAGCCCTGGGATCGAATCATCGCATTCGTTATCGAAATTTTTCGATCGAAATTATTTTTTTATTATCCAAAATATAATACTAAGACCAATTTTACTCTGTCACAGCTAACGAGTTATGGTCCATAGTTAATAGCAAAAGTGAAACGAGATCTGACGATTCTCCGTCTTCTTTAAATAATAAACCAAAATATGAAATTTCGATTGATTTTACTCGATATCGAATGCGACGATTTGCCCCCTGTTCGTTAAATCGAAAAATTCGTTAAATCAAGTACTGTCGGTCCTATCTAAAAGATATTAGAAAAAGATTCTTTGGTAAACCCCATCTTATCTATACTAATATAATAAAGAGGTAATGTGTGTTTGTTTGTTTGTTTGTTTGTTTGTTTGTTTGTTTGTAGGAGGTAATCTTCGTAACTACCCATCTGATCTTCCTCAAATTTTCACAGAGTCTTACTAGGGATATGGGAAGTGCTATAGGCTATAATTTTTTAAATATTTTTTGTGGGCGTGGCACCTCCCACACAAAGTAAATTTTTTAATATCATATACATATATTGAGTACTATGATAGGGAAAGCTTTGCAAATTTGTGTGAGGTCACCTATTGTTAATATTAGTAGTTACGCCGGAAATGGGCGGGATCGGATAACTGGGCGTGGTACATCCCATACAAGTAATAGTTCAATATTATATATCTCGAGTAAAATTTTTAAATTTTTCTGATGACACCTATTATTAATGTGAGTAGTCGGATGCAAAATGGGCAGTATCGGACCAATAGGCATGGCACCTGCCATACAAAGTAAATATAAAATGCCATATATCTGGAGTACTGTAATAGTGAGAGTCTTGGCACTTTGTGTGAGCCCATAAGTTATTCATTTGATTAGTTAGATATAAAATGGCCGTGGCACCGCCCATACAAAGTAAATATATGATATCATATCACTGATGTGCTAAAAAAGGAAGCTTTGACACTTTGCACGAGCCTATCAGATGTTAGTACGAGTAGTCGAACGGGTTCACACCAATGGGCGTGGCACTCCCCATGCAAAGTAACTACTTAATGTCATATATCTGGTGTACTGTAAAAGAGAGAACTTTGTGGCTTTGCGTGCGCCCATAGGTTCTTTGTGTGATTAGTCGAACAAAAAATTGGGCGTGATCGGAGCAGTGGGCGTAGCACAGTCCGTGCAAAGTAGATATCTAATATCATATAACTGGTGTACTAAAAAGGGAAAGACTCGACATTTTGCATGAGTCCATCAGATATTAATGTGAGTAGTCCAATAAAATTTGGCCGGAATGGGATTAGTGGGCGTGGCACCTCCTATGTAAAAAATATGAACGACAAGTTCATTAGTTATCAATGTGATTTGTCGTGGAAAATATATCGCCAAAATAAAAAATCGCCAAACCCAAAAATCGCGAAAAATAAAAATCGCCCAAAAACAAAAATCTTCAAAATCAAAAATGGGCAAAATCAAAAATCGCTAAAAAGAAAAATTGCCAAATGATATTCTAAGTTCAAGGCCAATAGTTAAGTGTTGCCAGATCTAATATGGATAATCCATTTTCTTCTCATGGGCAGCTACATGTACCTTGCTCAAGGGTAGGAACGCCGAAAAATCTGATAATTATTGTACAGAATGAAAAAAACAAAAAGCATTGAAATAAAAAAACCTATACTAATAATCTATACTAACATAATAAAGAGGTAATATTTGTTTGTGTGTAGGAGGTACTTTCCGTAACTACTCATCTGATCTTTCTGAAATTTTCAAATAGTCTTACTGCGGATATGAGAGTGCTACAGGCGTGGCACCTCCCATACAAAGTAAATTTTTAATATCATATATATTAAGTACTATGATAGAGAAAGCTTTGCAAATTTGTCTGAGGTCATCTATTATTAACGTGAGAAGTCAGACAAAAAATGGGCGGGATTACACAAATGCGCGTTGCACCCCCATACAAACTTAATATTAAATGTGATATATCAGAATTACTGTATTAGTGAGAGCGTTGGGACTTTGCGTGAGCCCTTTCATAATGATTCGGAAAGGAACGGGAGGGGGAGGGTGTAGCGAAGCACACCGGGTTACATCTAGTATTGAATAAAATAGGTCTGGTTTTTTAGTTAATTTCTTGAAAAAAAAAAAAAAGAATTCCATTGAAAACTGAAAGTCAAAGTGGGGTTTAAGTTTCATGTGAGTAGCAATTAGCATACAAAAAATTAATTTGAGCTCAAAATATTTATTATAAGCAAAATTTAAATAAAAATTTAAAAAAACATTTTATATACACACGATGATTTTGAAAAATATTTAGACGAGCAGGAGCAATCCAAGTGCCATCGCTTAAACTTATTACAATGTAGTGGAGACAAAGAAACTCAAACAGTCTTAGCAAAATTTAAAATAGACTTTTAACCAGCCATTAAATGAGGTGGAGGTGGCGCCATTTGAGTTTTTTCGTTGCAAAAATCATAACTTTTGACCGGATTGAGATAATCAAATAAGTTAAGAACTGTTTGCACAAAGTGCTACACCTTCTAGATGCTTACTTATGCGTTATCAACTTTGAAATTTGTTAACGGCATGAAATAAATCATGTTTTTGTTTCTTTTTCCAATTTTTTTACTTTAAAATTATTATCCATATATAAAAATTAAATAAAAATTTTGTTATTTTCCATCGAATTGGAAAGATAGTGAAAAATAGGCAGTTCGTAAATAGCGATTTACCTGGAGAATCACAAAGCAAACAGTAAAATATAAATAAAAAAATTACTATTAGTTACCGAGTTTTTTTATATTCCACCGAAAACTGGACCAAATTGCCTAAAAGTTGTGTTTTTTTTTAACCGGAATAATGTCTTTTTGATGTGTAAACATCTATACGCGCAGGGGGGTAAATTTGTATTTCAAAATACAATCACAAAAACAGCGTAACATGTGAGCTCACATGTGACCGTAAGACAAATCGGTGTGACTTATGATTGTATTGGTGAAAAAATTATGATATAAAATTGTTTCAGCTAATTAACGACCCTTTGCTGTAAAACGACAAAAATTTCATAATATAAACATATAACATATACATAATTCAAAAACCCCAGAGTCCATGCAGTTGTTTGCTATAAGTGATACATAGATGACGATTTCTGTTCGATTTTAAAAAGTGACATAAAAAAATCTTTAATTACAAGATGTTTACACATCTCCCCTGTGATCGGACTCACATGATTTTTTTAACTTTTTTTACCTCTAGCTGTCGAAGGAGCAGCTAGGAGTAGCTGGACGCTATTGACTTAGGTAAAGGAATAATCACAGAATATATTTTGAAAATATGGCAGATATAAAAAATTATAAATTTTTTTTATTTTCCATCAAGGTCGAAAAACAGTGAAAATAATAGACAGTTGGTAAATAGCGATTTACCTGGACAAACAAAAAGCAAACAACAAAGTATCTTTTCTACAATTTACTGAATAAATACATAAATCAATGGAAATAAAAAAAAATATGATTAGTTGTCTATCAAATTGTCTAAAAATTGTGTGTTTTTTTTTGAAAATTGAAAATCGGTCAAATTTGAAGTGCTTTATCTTCTAAACTAAAAATTTGATTTTATTTAAGGTAGCAAATCTTTGAAAAATTTCCTATAAGATGAGTTTATTCAAAGTATCGTTAGCTCACATGAAATTTTGGATTTTTGCAACCTCATTTGTTTTAAGGGCGCCACTGTGCGTTGTTCAAGTTTAGTAATAAAAGTTGCAATTCCAAAGTACCCAGAGATTATCCAGGGTGTTGACGCCGAATTACTATGTTCTACACTCAGAACCATCTGATCTGATTTTAAAGCATTAATGAAGCCAGATATTATTGAGGCTATCCTATTTCTAAAGACATTATTAAAAAAATTTATAAAAACAAATAATATATTTCAAAAAAATAATTGTTTTATTGATTCATCTATATATTAAGACGTGAAGTTAAATATTTAGTTCCCCTTTTAAGAAATATGCGGGCACGGAGGAGTACGAAAATTGGCATAGTTATAGCACAAATGTAGGAGAAGCCGAGAAAAAATTTATAATAAAATTTATAAAATTTATGTTTAATCTGTCTTAAAAATATATTAAATTAAATAAAATAAAATATTTATAATAATTCGTTACACGCTGTTAATGCGAATGATTTAAATTATATATCACACGCCCTGTGTTGAATTGTGATTAGCTAAGACTGATTAGCATACCTTTAGGCGCATTCAAATATTCATAAATTTTTTATATATATGTATATCTGTGGTCACAAGCGATAACCGCCTAAGTCGACCTAAAAACGATTTGAGTTATGTATGCTATCACATTCTAGTCAATAATAAATTTTTAATTATAACTGTAAAAACCTTATTTATATACCTCATATAAATATTGAGTATATATGTATATGGGGGGTTTTATGTTAAGTGCACCAACTTTTGCAACCGATGTCTTCCGATCGGGATGAAATTTGCACCAAGGTTAGTCCTATTGAATAGTAATTTAGACACAATTTTTCAATAAGATCGGTCCAGATCTCTCTGAGTTAGAGGGATCAAAATTTGACATTTTGGCCAAACAGGCGTTTTTTCTCATCCATGTAACTTTTTACCTATTGTTCTTAGAAAATTTTCTCCCAAATAGTTTAGATAGCTATTTCTTCAATATTTTGGAAAAAATACTTTTAAAAAAAAAAAAAAATTTGACATTTTTTTTTTGCTAAATTAAAGCATTTTTTGCCATTTTTTTTCAAAAAGGGCATTTTTTTTTTCTTTCATAAGAAAGCTTAGGATTTTTCCTTTAAGAGCTTTTTGGTCGCTTAGTGGGATGGGAGTGGGATATCTATCAAAATAAATGTTTTGTAACTCAAGACAACGGTTTTTCAATTTTTCACAAATGCACTATTTTGAATTTTTTTTTCCTATTTGTGTGAAAAACCTTACACATAAAACTTATACTGAGAAACTAGACAAACTAAACTTTCCGAAGTTATGTAACATACCTTCATAACATAACAGAAGAGAATGGTTATCAGTAACCTGAAAGAGTTATTTGCAACATTTCAATCTGAACACAAGGATGTTAGAATTGGCTTCACAAAATTAACCCAAATGAGGCCAAAACATTGCGTTTTGGCAGAAAGCTGCGGAACTCACACAGTATGCGTTTGCATTTACCATGAAAATGTTAAACTGATGTTGAAGGAAATCAACTTAAAGTATTTAACAGATGATTCGGCAGAAGATTTACACGATTACCGCGATTGCCTTAAATTGGCTATGTGTCCTAATGAAACAACTTCTTGCCACTTAGGTGAATGTACCAATTGCGCGAAAACCACATTCATCAAAGAAAATTTAATCAACTCTTTAGATCGAGAATATATAGAGGAGGTCAAATTGGATTCTTGGATTCAGACTGACAGATGCACATTGAAAACAATCATTTTAAATGTGGATGATTTTGTGGAAGAAATGTATACAGGATTGCTAAACTTGAGAAACCATGACTTTTTAGTCAAAGAGCAATGATCATCCTTCAAGGATTTGAAGATACATTTGAGGTCTGGTGAATTCGTTATTTCATATGATTTCGCAGAAAACTATAAATATGTTCTTCAGGATGCCATACAAGCATTCCACTTCAATAACGACCAAGCAACTATATTCACAGTAGTTATTTACTAGATGAAGCATGAAAAACTGGAACACAAGAGTATGGCAATCATATCCGACGATTTAAAATATGATAGCGTTGCAGTTTATGAGTACCAGAAGAGAATACTAAAATATCTAAAATCTAAATTTACAGTAAAGAAGGTATACTACGTTTCGGACGGAGCTCGTCAACATTTTAAAAACAAAAGTAGCTTGGCAAATCTTATAGCCTATGAAAAAGATTTTGGAATGCCAGCTGAGTGGCATTTTCATCCTACTGCTCATGGTAAAGGAGCATGTGATGGTATTGGAGCAAACCTTAAAAGAAATGCAGCGTAGTAGAGCCTCCAGTGCTCTCATCAAGATCGCATCTTAGATACGACTGCTTTATTCCATTGGGCAAAGAGTTATTTTAAAGAAACTAAAATAGTTTTTAGTAGCAAAGAGGATCATGAGGAAACATAGAAAATACTGTCGAGCAGATTCGATGCTGCGGTAACAATCGATGGCACCGCTCAATACCATGCTTTTATACCGCTTGTCGATGGAAGACTCAAGTTGAAAAAGTTTTCTGCCTCTATTCAATGCGATTTCTTTCCAAAGACAACAAATAAACCAGCAGCGAAATCAACAGCTGAACCTAGTAACGCCAAGAAAGGATTGACAAAAAAAAAAACGCAGTAAATAAAGGCGACAAAAAAGCTGGATTAAAGACTGGGTATTTAAAAATTTACAAGACTTAAATACTTCATCAGCTACAATAAATTAAGTATAAAAATAGTTATGATATAAATGGATCTAATGCAATTAAGATTAATTTTTAATAAATTATTTATCTTTTTATTTTTAATATTATTATTGATGTGTAAACATCTGTACGCGCAGGGGGGTAGATTTCTATTTCACAATACAATCACAAAAACAGCGTAACTTATATCGGTGTGAGCTGAAGGAGATAACGCTGTGTGACTTATGATTGTATTGGTGAAAAAATATTTTCAAGAGAAACTGTTCATGGGCAATTACCCAATGCATTCGAAATTGGAATTGTGGTAGGAGAGACAAACCTAAGTAACTCGTGTTTTTAACACTTTTTTTAATTTTCAAATTAGCTCCATAGACCAAATATTTGATACCATTTTTTCTTTTTGAACAATACCTGACCAACTATTTGTCAAATAGTGTACACATTATTTATTTTACTAGCCGACTGCATTTTGTGGAATTTTTGATGTGTATTTTTATAAATACTTTATTCCTCAATAAACTATAATTAAGTTTTTATTCACAAACCACAACGATTTTTAGAATTCCACGAAAAAATATTTCTGTAATTTCTTAAGTTTTATTTGAGTTCTAAAGAAATCTTTTTTTCTGTTTTTATTACGTACGAATGACGATGTAATAATAGAATGCAAGTAAAGATAATGCAAAAGCAGTGTTAACTGACATGGTTGTCTTTGTTCGTACTTTTTTCAATATAGTTAGTTGGAACGCCTCAGACCATATAAACAATTATATGTTAACAACTTTCATTAATAAACATTTTTAGTAATTATTACTATTAAGCATTAAATTGATTCTTACTAAGCATTAAATTGATATAAATTTGGAATATTTTCCAATAACTAGGATTTAATATAAATAAATTTTGTTAGTTGAAATTTTAATTAAATTTAATTAGTTAATAATAGCTTTAAGTTCCATTATACATCATAAATCAATTTAACATATATTAGAACCCGCTCTGTTTGAAGCTCATATGACGACATCTTAATATAAAATGCAAATTATAATACCGTCTTCCAAGTAAGGAAAAGCGTAGGAAAATCGTATCATAAAAAAATACACTCAAACCTGTTTTTGTGCGAGGGTTAGGGACCGCATTAAAAAAAATTATACAAAAAATTCTTAAAAAAACTTCACGAGTAGTTATGAAAAATAGTTTTCGCGACGCAACTAAAAATTATTTGTTTAATGCGGTGAATTGGGACCGCATAAAAAAGTCTCATTAAGAAAATAACTCAAAACCTTACAAAACAACTAAACATTTTTCAATTGTCTTTCAGAAAACATCAATTGTATTTCAGAAAACATCAATTCTATTTCAGTAATCATCTATATAATTTCAGAAAACATCTTTTGAATTTTAGAAACCATTAATAGAATTTCAGAAAACATCATTCAAGTTTCAGAAAACATCAATAGAATTTCAGAAAACATTAATTGTATTTCAGAAAACATCAATAGAATTTCAGAAAAAAAAAATGTTTTCCAGAACACATCAATAAAATTTCAGAAACATCAATAGCATTTCAGAAACATCAATTGTATTTCAGAAAACATCAAAAGAATTTCAGAAAACTTAAATTGTACTTCAGAAAACATCAATTGTATTTCAGAAAACATCAATACAGTTTCAGAAAACATCTACAGAATTTCAGAAAACATCATTTGAATTTCGACAACATTAATAGAATTTCATAAAACATCAATTTACTTCAGAAAACATCAATTGTATTTCAGAAAACATCAATTGTATTTCAGAAAACATCAATTTAATTTCAGAAAACATAAAAAGAATTTCAGAAAACATCAATAGCATTTCAGAAACATCAATTGTATTTCAGAAAACATCAAAAGAATTTCAGAAAACTTAAATTGTACTTCAGAAAACATCAATCGAGTTTCAGAAAACTTCAATTGAATTTAAGAAAACATCAATAGAATTTCAGAAAGCATCAATTGTATTTCAGAAAACATTAATTGTATTTCAGAAAACATCACTTGAATTTCAGAAAACATAAATAGAATTTCAGAAAACATCAATTGAATTTCAAAAAGCATTATTTGGATTGCTGAGAACATTAATTGTGTTTCAGAAAACATCAATTTAATTTCAGAAAACATCAATTGCATTTCAGAAAACATCAATTGAATTTCAGAAAACAGCATAATCGACTTATTTTTTATGCACTGGAAAATATGATGTTGATGTTTTCTTTAATTATTAGATGTTTACACATCTCCCTTGTGATCGGACTCACATGATTTTTTATTATATATTAATTTAATTATTATTAAAAATAAATAAAAAATAATAATTTTCCAATATTTCTGTAGAAAAAAGCGATTTTTTTTTTCCTGAGGTTAACATATTCTGGGTATTACAGTATCGAGGGTATAAAATTTTAGTTAGGTATGTTATATACCGTCGGAAAGGTTAGTTTGTCTAGTTTTTCAGTATAAATTTTATTTTTAAAGTTTTAGAAACACTTACACTTTACACTTGTCTTGAGTTACAAAGCATTTTTTTTTTTTTTGATAGTTATCCCACTCGCATCCCACTAAGCGACCAAAAACTTCTTAAAGGAAAAAATCTAATAAGGGCTTTTTTTTTTTTTTTTTGAAAAAAAGTCTAAAAAAAATTTGTGATTTTGCAAAAAAAAGTCAAAAAATTTTTTTATTTTTTTTAAATTTTTTTTCCGAAAGACTGAAGAAATAGCTATCTAAACTATTTGGAACAAATTTTGCTAAGAACAATAGGTAAAAAGTTTCATGAATGAGAAAAAACACCTGTTTGGTCAAAATGTCAAATTTTGACCCCCCTCTAACTAGAGAGTTCTGGACCGATCTGGTTGAAAAAATGTGTCTAAACTACTATCCAGTTGGACTTACCTTGGTGCAAATTTCATTATAATCGGAAAACATCAGTTTCAAAAGTTGGTTCACTTGACATTAAACGCTCCACATATATTTAGATATACACCATGTATGTATTGTAGATAATGAAAATATAAATATTACAATCTTATATATATTAAATTAATAAATAATTATATAATAATTGTACTATATTATGAAGTATTGGAGAGGTTATATATAGATTTTTCTATTATTTTTAAATATATCGTAAATGGTTCAAACATCTTTAATACTTAAAAAAAAGTTTGGAAATAAACTTTCTAATTAAAACCATCTATAATATTAATAGGCTAGGCGATTTCTTGTGATTGATGCTTTGTTCTACCGTTTTATCCCGATTTTGACCAAACTTATATTAATTGAAAGGTATTTCTTTTTAGCTGTTCACCAGATTTACAGATTTTTAGATTTTTTCCTTTATTTTGAGTAAATTGCATTTAAAGTTGCTACTAACACATACATAAAATTACACAATGCTATGTGTGTGTTTATTAAATTTGTTAATGTGTTTGTAATAAAAATGAGTTTGTTTTTTATGTTGATTTTTGAATTGGCTATAATTGATTGGGCTGGAATCTGCTAGTAAAAATAAATGGACTTAATGACTTTTAATAAATCTAAACAAATGTTTAAAGTT
The DNA here is from genome assembly GCA_963682025.1 of Cordilura impudica. Taxonomy (NCBI): domain Eukaryota; kingdom Metazoa; phylum Arthropoda; class Insecta; order Diptera; family Scathophagidae; genus Cordilura; species Cordilura impudica. The sequence continues at coordinate 44,352,507 of OY821517.1, forward strand.
TTTAAGCTTAACTTTTAGAGAATTGATAAATAATTCAAGTCGCAATTACTCCGAGTTACATGATCTGAAAATAAGAATAAGCAAATTATCAAAGAACAGGTTCATATAAGGTATGAAACTAAACATTCACATGTTACACTATTCAAGAAGAATAATATTTTAGGCATTCTTTCCAATGCACGATTCTTTTTATAAACGTAATTGGATGATTTTCTGTCAATTGTATTTCTCTTTGCATGAAATATTAAAAAGACTAACGGAATGTTTTCGAGCATTTACTTTAAAATAATATTTCTATAAAGCAATTGCTGAGATCACTTGCGTGTTTCTTGTTATGATTGTTCTTCATGTTGCATGCAACAGTTATGATGACAGATTGAAGTGAATTGCTATGAAGGAAATTCTGCTAATAGTATAAAAATAATGTGTCCAAATGCTTTAGCTTTTTGAAATGCATGCAAACCATTCTATCAAGACATTTCATAACAATCCAAAATTTCACAAAAAAAAAGTAAAATCAGTTAAAGATGTATTTTTCCTTAATATGTCTAAACATCATAATATTATAAACATGGTTTTGAAGAATGATATGATTTTTCTATGTACGGCCAATTAAAAATTGTACAAAAATATTTTGATTTTCCTTTATTCGTTCGAAAAAATATAAAAAAAAGAATTTTTTTTAAATTAATTTCGAGGGTAATATTTATTTTTCACTTTTAAAAACTTTATCCAATAAAATAAATTGGTACGATTTTTTTTTTGTGAAGATATTTATTTAGTATTTCTTTTTGTGAGAAGAAAGTGTTTTATGGAAAAAAAATTTGGGCTGAAAGGCATACAGCGAAAGGACGAAGGCGAAATTATAATTTTTTATTATTTTTTATTTATTTTTTGAGGGAAAACAAATTATAAATAATTGTCATGAGGAAAAACAAATTATAAATAATTGTCATGTAATGTTTGTGTAACTTTCTTAATAGCTATGTGCGTATCGAAATATAATTATCTAATATTGTTTAAATGGATTTGTTATATGCTTTTCTAACCCTTTATTTATTGAGTTCAATTTACCACATTATGTGATAGTAAATTGTTTGGCCTGCATGATTATCGGTTTGTTAAATCTATAATTTGACACGTAAGAATATGTTGTATTTATTTTTAAAAGGGGCATTACAATTCAAGATTTATCATTAGGTACACATATGTTGAAACTACGTAATACAAATAACTATTAGTTATAAATAACACTTCCTTAGGTTTGTAATAACAAAATATTGTCAGAGCTGTAAAGAGTAAAACCATTGAAACGTGATGAATAAGTCCAAACACTGACGGATGGACGGACATTGCTAATATGAAGCAATAAGTAATTTTGAAACGGAAACAATTTATATTTAAGATTAATGTTTCAAATTTTATAATTCTATTACAGAATCATAAACATTTGAAATAATAGCAGATTCCTAAATAGCTCTGGCTTTTTTATTTGTGGTTATTGCATATTATTAATTAATTTAATATGTTTGGCTTTAATAAAGCTCAAGTTTTATCGGTAATAAATCATTGTGTGTTGTTGTGCTGTAGTTTCTGTTGTTATTGTGTCATTAATCCAGAAAAGTGCTCGTAAACAAAAATAAATAATTGCTGTATTAAAGTCATTCCATAATATTCATTTAACCACAAACACAAACACACAAACATATTGTAAATACATAAGCAAATCCATAGCCAGCAAATAACTCACACATGCATACGACTACACATGTATCTTTGCTTATTCAATCAGTTGTTCGTTCGTTCATTGACTTACTCTCATATAAATTTGACAGTTTATTTCTGTATTTAAGAGTGTCACCGAAGGACATACGTAATGATTTCATTTATTTATTTATTGACAGAAATATATTTGGTTAATAAAACATTTCATTGATTATTTAATAACATGCATATCTACAATCGTACACATATTACTATATTACTTAACCATAAAGAAGGGAGAGAAAGTGTTTGTCATATTGTAAATATTTATGAATATTTGTTGGTGTTTTTGTGTATATACCCAATAAACATCAATTCAATGCTTTGTGAAATTTCCAAAATTACGTTTGAGAATAAGTGAGTGACATAGTTAAAATTTTGTAGGAATTAAGTGAAAGCCTTGAGTTTGAATTGAAAAATATTCTAAAAATCTTCACTAGAATTTTGTAAATTTAATTCAGTTCAAATTTATTGGCAAACATTTTATTAATAATTCACAATAATATTAATAAAAGCAGTAAAGAGTTTAGTTATTTCTCACTTTTCTATTTAATTATATGATAATAATTTGTAAACTTTTTTCTTTATTTTAATAATGTTTAAAAAAAATTAAAGACAAAAACCTTTATGAGAAAAAAAATATTTTTTTAACTGTTAATAGTTAAACGAAGCTACAGGCTAAGAACTAGTGGATCTAATGCGCTCATACTACAAAATTTTTCTGCAATAAAAGTAAATTTATCTTTGACTGAAGGAATATTAGAGAGAGAGTAAAGACGTTATGTTGAAAAGTGTGGTGGTAAATTATTGATCATTTTTAAAAGTTTATTGTTGTATAAATGAGTTTCCTGACGCGCTAATGATGGTCAAATTTGGTGTTAATAAAAAGATCAATTTATTTTAATTTTTCACCCAATATTTCTTCTGCTTTTTTCAGACTTCTTCAGGAGTGTATATTTTTATTTAAATTGATTCTGTATTACACCTTTTGAATTGTAATCACTTATTTTTTAGGACACAGAAAATGCAAATAAATAAATAAAATAAATAAAATGAACTGGGAAAAAATTCTTTATTTTTTATATTCTGTTTGGTTTATAAATAAGAAAATATGAAGAAATTATTTTTTAAGAAACTTTTACTATTTATGCTTTTTCTATTTATTTTCCCATTTAGTTTTAAACTACATTAGCAACTTTCCAATATTAATTTTATTTTTTTTTTTAATTTTTTAATTTATTGCATTATTTTTCCATTACAACAAGATTTACAATCTTATAATTAAAGTAATGGATTTTTACAAAGTAATGATGAATAAGTACATGTAAAAATACACAGTATATAAATAGTACACAGTATAACAGAAAAAAATAATTTAATAAATAAAACCCAAAAAGATAAAAAATTAATAAAAAAAAATTCTTAATACATATGAAGCATAATGGGTTAATTTAATAAAAATATATAAATAAATATAAATATAACAGAAATAAATTTTTTTTATATTTTATTTATTTTTTTTTTTTTAAAGAAACAAAATATATGTATTGTTTCAATAAGGCAATATAAGTTTAAAATTTAAGTTACCTCGGGTTCGATTTAAAATTTCTGGCCGATCGACCAGAAAATCGCAATCGACGTGCAAATTTGATGTAAAATTGTAAGAACAAAAAACCAAAATATCATAATAATATTAAGTTTTAAAAACTTGTATTTCGTATATCACCTATGGGGCCATTGTCTGGGGGTTATATATTCCAGTTAGGTTGATAGTAAAAAGCCAGTATAGTAAAACCTCTTTCTTTTATATATTTTCCTTATCTTGATGTTTTTGCTTAGTTTTTCAGCTATAACTCCAAAACCATTGATGATTTCTAATCATGCATACGTATACTTTTCTTTTACACTACGCATAAATAATATTCATACGCCCTTAGTATGTTATTAAAAAAGTTGATTTATAAAGAAAGGGAAAAATTTAAATTTTTTGAAGATTTCATTTGACAAAATTAATTCAACTTGATTTGCTAAAGAATAAAATGAGAAATCGTCAGTGGTTCTAGAGATTTAGCTGAAACATCAAGAAAGGAAAAACTGTAAAAGGTATTAAAAAATCATGCGAGCCCGATCACAGGGGAGATGTGTAAACACATAGTAATTAAAGATTTTTTATGGCACTCAAACAGAAAGCTTTATCTATGTATCACTTATAAAATTAACTGCAAAATATTTATTATTTCAACCAGTTAATTTTTAATGTTTTGTTTTTCATTTTTCATTTTTCGCTTTTCATTTTTAATTTTTTTATTTTTTATTTTTTATTTTTTTGATAGTTTTATTGTTGACATGTTGTGTTGTAATATGGTTTTTGGTTTGTTAGGCTCAAGGTCATGTGGTTTTAATAATAAAAAATCAAATTTTTTGCTTTTTGGGTTTTTTTTTAATTATTATTTTTATTTTTGATATTTCGAACAGCATCGCTGTTCATCTTCAGATATATTGTGTTTTCTGTTTTTATTATCGCGGAGTTGAAAGCGTCTATCTCTGTTCACATTATATTCAACTGAAAACCCAAAAAGCAAAGAATTTGATTTTTTATTGTTTTTTATTTTTTATTTTTAATTTTTCATTTTTCGTTTTTAATTTTTCATTTTTTATTTTTTATTTTTTATTTTAAATTTTTTATTTTTTATTTTTATTTTTATTTTGAAACCAAAAAGCAAAGAATTTGATTTTTTATTGTTTTTTATTTTTTATTTTTTACTTTTTATTTTTCATTTTTAGTTTTTAATTTTTCATTTTTTATTTTTAATTTTTAATTTTTAATTTTTAATTTTTAATTTTTAATTTTTAATTTTTAATTTTTAATTTTTAATTTTTATTTTTATTTTTTAATTTTTTATTTTTTATTTTTTGTTTTTTATTTTTTAATTTAATTTTTTATTTTTTATTTTTTATTTTTATTTATATTTTTATTTTTATTTTTTATTTTTTATTTTCTATTTTTTATTTTTTCATTTTTTATTTTTTATTTTGTTGTTTTTTATTTATTATTTTTGATTTTTTATTTTTAATTTTTTATTTATTTTTGTTTTTATTTTTATTTGTTATTTTTTATTTTTTATTTTCTATTTTTTATTTTTTATTTTTAATTTTTAAATCTTTATTTTCAAACAGGTTATTACATATCTTATTTTGTTCACCAATACAATCATAAGTCGCACCGATTTTGTCTTACGGCTCACATGTTACGCTGTTTTTGTGGTTGTATTGTGAAATAGAAATTTACCCCCCTGCGCGTATAGATATTTACAGATCAATAACTTTGGCCTGAGAACGCCAAACCCTTGGGAGGTTTTACTATACTGGCCTAGTACTTTTACCCAAGGTTCAGAAAATACACACATGAAACACACAATGTTCTGTTCAAAAGCAGCCAACACATATCTTTATTTTCATATCAATTATGTGCGTTTCTAAATTTTCTACGGTGCCCAACACAACCATGACTGTGTTCGTTTTAATATTTCGTTATTTACACGAACACTTTTGTATCACATACTTTTTGTTTCAATCACACATAAAGCACACATTTCTGAGTGTTGCTTTATTTGAAGTTCATGTTCTGGTACGTGTACTGAAAAAAAAACACAGAACATGTACAATAAACAGTCGTGTTTAAAATATAACTGAACTCGAACCTGTTTATTGTACATGTTCTGTTTTATTCTTACTACACGAGCCACAACACGACTTAAAATATAACTGAACTCGAACCTGTTTATTGTACATGTTCTGTGTTTTTTTTCAGTACACGTAAAAGAACATGAACTTCAAATAAAGCAACACTCAAAAATGTGTGCTTTATGTGTGATTGAAACAAAAAGTACGTGATAGAAAAATGTTCGTGTAAATAACGAAATATTAAAACGAACACAGTCATGGTTGTGTTGGGCACCGAAGAAAATTTAAAAACAAACATAATTGATATGAAAATAAAAATATGTGTGTGTTGGTCTAAGTTATGGTTGTTTACATATATGTACGAGTTTTTTATTCAGTGTGTGTTTTTTTCTGAACTCTGCTTTTACCCTGACTAGGGCTTGCAATACCGGACCAAATTTTCAAAACCGGTGTTTCGGTATTTCATGATATTAATACCGGTATTTAAAAAAAAAAAACAAAACTCCATTACAAAATAAAAAAATAAAAAAATAAAAACAAATTAAAATATCTAATTCAATAACGTATAATTCAAAACCATAAATATCTTTTTAAAGTGCCACAAAGTAGGACAAAAATATAAAAAAAGAGTAATAAAATAATTAATAATATATAAGTATAATAAGTCCTATGTCCGACTGTTGTGCTTTGCCTTAAAAATATGCCTTCAAAAATTTTAAATTATCAAGAGTTTTGTCGCTAAAGCTGGATCGAATTTTTGTGCAAAATAGCCCTGCTGCTAGTCTTTCAGACTCAACGCTAGTTGGTGGTATGGACATAAGGCAGTCATATTCTAGTTGAGGATATTTTCCTCTTATATGTTCTACTTTGAACTATGCTAATTCCTGTTTTATAATTATATAAAGTACTTCAGAATTCATCGCTTTTGAAATTCCGCTTGCAGTCTTCATCGCATTAACTTTCTTGGAAATTGCCATTTCTATTTTTTCCTTTATTGTCATCGAAATTCGAATTTCTGGCTCAGAATTTGCAGATGACTCAGAAACGTCGACGGAAGAGGCTCCTATGTTTTCAATGTCGTCATCATTGATATTATATAAGCGTCCCAGTAAATTTATAATTATTTTCATAATTTTGCTTTGTTAATTCGATTAAAGATTGCATCTTCTTCGTCATCTGCTGATTCAGTAGGATTCTGCAGGAATTGCAGTAGACTCGATAAATCAGTACGCCTGTGTTTTAAACGAAGAGTAGCATCTTGACGACAACAAGCTTCAACAGTTAATTTGATTGGAAAAAGCTAAAATAACTGATGATACTAAAGAAAAATCAATTTCCGAAAATGATATTGCGGCATTTAAATTTAAATCAATCAAAGCCTTTTGTATGCAGTTTTTAAACTGGACAAAGCGTTCTAGCATGGCAAGTAAGCTATTCCAACGTGTTTTAGAATCAAGAATTAAATTCAGTTCCCTTCCAAAGTGTACTTTAACATGTTTCTGTAAAACTTTATCAGTTTTCATTGGCGAACATCTGAATTGCTTCACATCTTTTCTTAATTTTTTAATCAATGGACCTATCTGTTCATGAATAACTAAACATTCAATTTTATTGTTTTCTTGCTAAACAATTATCACCAAGATCACTATCATTTTCATCACATGTATACTGGTAATCATCTTCGTTAGAATTAGAATGTTCTGCATCAGACTTATTTGTGGTTTTCAGTTCATATTCATTTTCTAAATTTTGGTGTATCATATTTCTATATAAACCTTAATGACAGCCAATTGAATTCCTTAAACTAAGCAAAATTTTTGCCTTGCACAAATCAATTTTCCAACTTTGATCGTGTCAGATGCACCATCGCTTTTAAGGCACACAATGTTGTATTTAACCCTACGATTCATAACCGGGTACCCGTGTACCTTTTTTGACTTTAAAGTGCTGCTGTGCCTATAATTTTTGAGATATGGACATAAAACTCCGAATCATGAGAGATTTTGGCTAAACTAAGATTTAAATACGAAAAAATTCAAAATATTTTCAATATTTTCTTTAAAAAATCATTTTAAATGTTTTACCCCCATAAACACACAACCGGGGTCCCCGGTACCCTAATGCAATTCCTATGTAAATGCCTGACATGTAAATGAAAAAACGTTTTTTTGTGTTGTTTTTATTGGAAATAAATGTCTTTTTTATTTATTTTATCATATTTTATATATATTATATTATAATTCATCCGAATCACTATCGTTGTTATTGTGGCAATTGTAGCATTTAGTAATTGTTATGGCGTGCTCATCGCATATCGGCGTGCTACATATGCTGCAATTTTTTCTAGTTTTTCTTCTGCGCTTATTTGGAAGAAGGTTGCACATGTAGCACACACCCGTATGTACTTTTCTGCCCCTTTGTCGTGCTGACGGAGATGTTGACGGACCTGCAGCACAAAGCACACTCTCCAACGGCCTTCCGATGATGCTTTCAATTGCATTTTTTGTTGAAAATTGGCGCACGCTTTACACATTTGAAATTCTATTTTCTATAATAGGAATGCACAGGTTTTCTGCCAGTTGACGCAGGAAATTCTTCCTGCGCGTCGTGGTGTATCGTGCAGTTGGATTATTTCCATAATATATGATGTGTGATGCAAATGCGCTCACATCAATGATGTTATAGAAAAATGCCATCGGCCATCTTCTTGTTTGTCGCTGGGTCGTGTATTCTTGGAGCGTTTGGTCCATTACGTCCACCCCACCTTTTGTTTGGTTATAAAAATTTATAATTTCTGGTTTCCCATTCTCGTCAATTTGTGCATCATCATGCATACTAGAAAGAAGGATGACCGAGTTGGACTTCCGCTGCTTATATGAGAGCAGTGTTACGTTGTCGTAGAAGCCAAATAAACTTGAACCAACGTCTTTTTTTTTGTCTTCTTTCATCTCCGCAGGGATGTAAGCTTTGTTTCGGCGGAATGTACCCACAATGCTGAGCTTTTCTACTTTTAGTTGCCTAGCCAACGGCAGCGTCGTAAAAAAATTATCCATTGTTATATTTCGTCCGCTACCGTAGTATGGCCCAACTAAATCTCTCACCACTCTTTCGCCAACACCAACTTCACGACCAGTTTCTTGTTTGCCAGTATATATTTGGCCATGAAGTGGATATGAGTTTTTGGCATCGCAAATCCACCATACTTTTATGCCATATTTTGCTGGCTTCGAGGGTATATATTGGGTGAATTTGGTTCTACCACGGTATGGACATAATTGTTCATCAATGGTCAAATATTCTGATGGCACATAATATCTGGCAAGATTTGCATTGAGCATTATCCAAATATCGCGAATTGGTGCCGCTTTGTCTTGACGCTGCCGCTCTACCCGTGTTCTGGGGTCGTCAAACCGCATAAAACGCAGCAAATCGAAAAACCTGTTTATTCCCATGGTGGCGCGGAATATTGGGTGAGCCTGTGACGTCCACAAATCTCTTGCGTTTTCGTCATTAGAATGATTTGTGCCAGCCATCAAAATCATTCTGCCTACTTGTGTCGCTTTAGGTACTTATATACGAACAGAAACCAGTTTGTTTTCCAAATATCAAATTTGTACAGTTGAGAACGCAAAATATAATCAACAACAAAAATATTTACAGGAAAATATTATTTTATTTCAATAAACGCAAAACAACCTACTTCGGGTACCCGGGTACCTTGGTTATGAAATTAAAGGAGTTTTGCTGGTTATGAATCGTACGGTTAAGGAAACTTGGAATAATTTAAGCTGTTCTTCAACGAGGGCAACGCACTTTCCTACAGGCGATGATACTTGCACGATGACTAATACTATGTTCCAGAATCTCTTGATGCCAGCATGAACATTTGCATGTACATTCATCAAATGTAAGACTAAATCTTTGTTCTTAAAGAAATTGAGATTGTAACTCTTTAATCATATTTGCACGAATTTTTTCACTGTGCTGCCCAACTATATTTTTTATAGAGTTTATAGATTTTGGTATATAATCATGGAAGTGCAAAATATGCTAATTACTTATAAAAAATAAAATAGTTAAATAAAAATGATATGAATGTTAACTTACGGCAAAAAAAAATTTAAAACCGATACCGGTATTAAGTGGTCATTAATACCGGCATTGAACGGTATTAAAAAATGTCCCTAATACACAGAAACCGTGATCCCGGTATTGCAAGCCCTAACCCTGACTTGGATTTTATCACCCCGCCAGAATGGCTGTTGCACTGTGTTATTTGAGCAATTCCCAAATATCAGGCTTTTTCTCACTATTACGACGACTGTATCTGCCGACAGGAGTTCACGTAATGCATAATGGGACGATTGGGCCATTTACATAAAAACACAGTGAAAATACGGGCACGTTAAAGCAGCCCAAGCTTTTGGCCAAAGCGGTATAATACATAGTTATACCCTGTACCACTATGTGGTTTGGGTATAATGACTTTGTGCTGCTGTTTGTAACTACCAAAAATAATTGATGTAGATCTTTTATTGTACCGATCGACTCAGAATCACTTTCTGAATCGATTTAGCAATGTACGTCCGTCCGTCTGTCCTTCTGTCCGTCCATCCGTCCGTCCGTCTGTGTGTACATGTAAACCTTGTAATCAAACTACAGGTCGCAAATATGAATATATTTTGATGAAATTTGGTATATAAGCTTTTATCGGCCATTGGATGAATGCTGTTGAAAGTGGTGAAATTCGGTCAATGTTCAGATCTAGTCCCCATACATATGAACCCTAAGACCCATAAGATCCAAATTATCATACGGATCTCGGTCAAATGGGTTTGTGTGTGTTTATTGCATCCATATTTCAGTTGTCGGAAAGTGAACCCCATATGGCAATTCTTTGTGATAGCCCTCGTATAAAGCTGATTCCCGATTTTCACTTAAATTTTATCAAAAAACAAAAATATTGCCCAGATTTGTCTCAAATTTGGTTTGTGTATATTTTTTCAAAATATAAGTGACTTGCCAAATATGGTCAGGACCAGTCCATTTTTGATCTAGTCCCCATATAAATACAGGATCCGATAAGAACTTTTTCATATCTTCAGCCAAAAAATTAATAGCAATGCCACTCAGATTTGCCATGCCAATTTTCTATATCCACATAGTTGGATCGACCATGGTTAAGGGTATCATATTGTCGGCCTGGGCCGACTATAATTCACTTACTTGTTTTACTTTGGGAAAATATTGAAAAATATTTTTTAAGAAACCACTGTATATTTACGATTATTTTTTATGTTTTTTCATCAGGTGATGTTGGCATTTTCATGCTAAGACGGCAGGTATAAATTACCAAAATAAAAATATTTCTCATATCTCAAAGATCGGTGTAATCTATATAGAATTGGCTAGCAAAATTCCGAATCCATGGAGAAATTTCAAAATTACACAAAACTGAAATGTATTTTGATTATCGATAGAGTATATATCTCTTAATGTTCAGCATGAAGTTTAAAACGGTGCCGTGATCAAGACCAGATTCAGGTTTAGATATAGAAATTCAAATACATTTATTTGTGTGTAACTATAAGCAACTATTGTTTTTTTTCCCATTGAAATTGACATTATGGTTCTATGATTTTTTTTTCCAGCTTTAAACTAGAGACCATTTTGTAGTTAATGACGAAACAAAATGTTTCCATTCAATTAAGTTTAATGACAATGTTTATGATTGTTATGTAAATAGTATTTTTTTTTTTAGTAATAGTTTAAAATAGGAATCAATTGACTATTAATACTGTTTGCTGTTATTTCAGTATTAGCATTTATTAGCATTTATTAATTTATACTATAAAGTTTATAGTGAGAGGTTATATTTATTATAGTAAATTACTAAATAAAAATAATAAAAAAAAAATATAACTAAATCATTAATTTTTTAAATAATAACATTATGTGGAATAGTCTTTTTTATTTATACATAAAACTGCTGTTCTTCCGACAATCCCAATTTCAATTAGTTCCATTAAACGAGGCTAGACTGTATCAAATGTTTATCTTTTAAACACTTTTATTTAACTGCCAATATCGAACAAATTGTTTTTAAGTAATTTAACCGCATTCACGTTATGATTATGTAAATAATTTAAATAATGAGTAATACGTTAACTTAACACTAGAGGACCAGACATTTCATTTAGAATAGTCGCCGTTATAAAAGTAGGTAACATTGACAATAGTAGAGCAATGTTAATCTCTTCTTCAACTAAGAAAGCGGTCTATGATTTTAGGCCAGAAAATGCTTAGATCCTAAACTGACGGCTCATAGGTTTAAAAATGGAGCGACGCTGTCATATAGCCCTATGTGACAAGTAAGGAATTTTTGAAAAATACACAGATTTGACAGTATAGGATCGTTTCTACTACCAAACGAAAATAAAACGCTGCACTCAGTGTAGCGAGATTTGGAGACCATTTTTTAGGGCCCTTAAAAGATTCTGAAAATCAAAGGGCCCCTCAAAAAAACATGTCTTCAGTTTTCAGTTAATTCAGACTTGTCGATACCGCTTAACAATGTTTGACACTGTTTTTAAAAAAATATATGAAAAAATATTTTTTTTAGCATAAATTACACGGATTCCTAATTTTTCACTAACAGCATTTGGAAAAATTGTAACAACCGTTGAAACGGTAAATCTGAACAACTTTTGTGGATTTATTGGTACAATCTGAACATGTTTAGTCACCCTAAATAGCTCATAAAAACAACTTTGTTGCTTAAAAATGGTCGTTTTAAACTATTTTTCGACGCCAAAACACACATTTTTTATATATAATAAAACACTTTTGGGACTTTTAACTTTAATCTAAAATATCACTAGATATATGAAACACTCCGCCATAGTCATATTTATCATCGTCTGAACACTCATAATCCTCCAATAATGATAGGTCAATACCACGTTTGAGCTTCCTATTATTCGTCATTTACTTCCATCTACTTACTTCTACTGCCATTACGGCATCCGGACCTTTGCTCTATATCTGAAAACAATTATGTTAGAAATATATATTAGGGCGGATCAATTTGCGACGAGTGAAAAAAAATCGAACAAATATATTATGATTTCCGGTTTCTATCCCTTTCGCTGACAAGGACGGCATATGCCGTCAAGCACATGAATTCTAATGTGACACGACGGCATATGCCGTCATTTATATCGTAGTCTTTCATGATAAGACCGCTATTATCGTCGCCACATGCGAACATATATTTGGAAATTTAATTATTGTGTCAATATAAAAACCAGGTCTTACGTCTCTATGTCCCACACAAGTAAGTTTTTTTAAACATTTTTTTTACGGTTACGTATGAAAAAAATAGGTGTTGGAATGACAGGACGGTGAATGCCGTCTAGTTTTCATACACATTTTTCCAGTAGCTAATAAAGTGTCGACCTGTAAGCACAAAAATTTTAAGTGGAAAAAATAAAACAAAATAAAAAATATTGTAAGTAAAAAGAAATATAAAAAAAGAAATGTTTTAAAGTTTTTGAGAGTTATAGTGTAAATGCAAAGGTAAGATTTCTTAAAGTTCAAAATTATTATCTGACTAGATTGTGGATAGATTTGAGGCAAATATAGAAAGAATTGTAAAACTGTTCAATGAGTGCTCCGATGACGAAAATGAAATTTTTGAATATGATGGAGAGGACAATCCATTTAGTCGTAATGGGGAATTCGGAAGCGATCCCAACTATGAGCCATCAGATGATGATATCTTGGAAGATTTAACTGGTACAGGCATATAATCTCAAGGAAAGGATGAAGTTGTTGCAAATTCTGTTAATCGTGAAGAAGACTCTGATTCAGAAGAGGAGGAAGAAGAAAGGGATAGTGAAGTTGACTCCGTTACCGATTGGGTTAGTAATACTAAAAAAATTCCAGATTTTAACTTTGATTCGAATAACTGCTGTGCTAAAATTGATATTGAGAGAAATGCAACCCCTACGCAAGTTTTTGAAAAAATATTTAATTCTGAAATTTTGAAGGATATTGTAAATTCTATATATATTTATGCTAAAAATCTTTGCACAGCTAACAGGCAAAAAACAAGGTTTTGTCGTAATGCTACGTTCAGACCAACTGATGAAAAGGATATGATAAAGTTTCTGCTACTCTGCTTGCTACAGGGACAGATAAAAGTACCATCAATCCAAAAATGTTTTTCTAACAGTGTGCTGTATTACAATCCAATATTTGCAGCTGCAATATCTGGGCGCCGCTTTCAGCAATTGCCACGCTGTTTCAATTGTGCTGCTGAAATTGATGATACTAGTGAACTTAAGAAAATTCATCCTTTACTGAACAGTTGGTTGGCACAAAAAACGTATGTTTCATTTTCTTGATATAGCAGTGTGGAACTGTTACTATTTATACAAAAGGATAACTACATCTAAACTTTCGTTTATAGAGTTTAGGGACGACAATCCAAAGTGGAAAAGATTTGGTATTCAAAGGCCTTACTTACAGTGGTGTTTCTTATCAAAATCAACAAAATGATTCAACTTTACATGCAAATCATTACATAGAAAAAATTCCTGCACCTAAAGGAAAGAAACGGAAGAGTGCTTCTCTAAGATGCAGGCAATGCACTAAAGCTGAAATCCGAAAAGAAACATTGTATAGATGTGAAACTTGCCCAAATGCACCACCTCTCTGTGTCGGTGAATATTTTGAATTATACCATAAAAATTAAATAAAAAATATCTTATTATTCATGTTAATTTATGTTGACTGTATTTTATGTGTTTAGTATTGTTTCTTTTGTTGAATTATATGTAGTATATATTTTCTATGTTTGTTTTAATAAATTTTGTTTAAATAAATAAATTGCGGCAAATACCGTCGTGGCACTTAAAATATTTTTTTTTTTTCATTCTAATAGACCGTGCCGGCTTTTGCCGTCATGTCGGTTTCAGCCGTTGTGTTAATTTTCAATGTAATATATACTGCTATGGGACACGACGTCTATGACAGTCGGAAAAAAAATTATTATGGTACATGGATGTTACTAAAAACAACTCTAAATTACTTTGGTCTAATTCCCATTAAATTATCTTTAAAATTGAGCGAAATATGTGTGTGTGCCAATTTGCGAAATATCACTTTCAACTGCTCTCAGCGAAAGGACTATGGGTTATTTCAAGAAAATTTTTCACGGAGAACCACACCTCTATCTTTAAAATCGAGTCTGCAAGTTTTTTCGGGTGGTATTTTTGCGATTTTCTTCACTTTTTTTCATTTTTTTCGGGATTTCTAAACATTTCGTTTATGGCCATTTTTGGGCTATAGCCAAATTTTAGTTCAAAGTGCAATTAAAAACGAAGATTTTGAACCCAAAATTGTTGAAATCGGTTGATTAGTTCATTAGATAATGGTGAAACGATTAACACATACAACACACTTTTTTTTATACTTTTTTTTGTCTTTTTAAAATCCTTCTATTAACTCATACTCTTTGTCTGTCTGTCTGTCTGTTCAAATTGCCCGGAAACCACATTCATCAAAGAGAATTTAATCAACTCTTTTAATAGCGCATATGTAGAGGAGTTCCAATTTGAATATTGGATTCAGGCTGACAGTTGGATATCGAAAACAATCATTTTAAATGTGGATGAATTTGTAGAAGAAATGTGTACAGGATTGCTATACTTGAGAACCCAATGCGAATTAGTTCTTTCATAAAATTTCGCAGAAAACTACAAATATGTTCTTCAGGATGCCATACAAGCTTTCCACTTTAATAACGACTGAGCAGCTATATTCCCAGTAGTTATTTACTACATGAAAGATGAAAAAGTGGAACACAAAAGGTATGGTAATCAATCAATCCGACCATTTAGAACATGACATCGTTGCAGTTTATGAGTACCAGAGAAGGTTATACTGAAATATCTAAAATCTAAATTTACAGAAGAAAAGGCATACTACGTTTCGGACATAGCTCGTCAACATTTTAAAAACAAAAGTAGCTTTGCAAATCTTATAGCTCATAAAAAAAAATTTTGGTATGCCAGCAGAGTGGCGGTGATGATACTGGAGTAAACCCCAAAAGAAATGCAGCGAATTACATCACATCTTGGATGCGACTGCTTTATTCCATTGGACAAAGAATTATTGTAAAGAAACTAAAATAGTTTTAAGTGGCAAAGAGGATCATGAGGAAACATAGAAAACACTGTACAGCAGATTTGATGCTGCGGTAACAACCGACGGCACCGCTCAATACCATGCTTTATACCGCTTGCCGATGGAAGACTCACGATGAAAAAGTTTTCTGCCTCTATGTATATGAAATAAATAATCGAACATTGTTCATATATTCAAAAAAAAAAAAATTCTACTTACCCCGCCCTCGTGGAATATTGCCAGGCACGTAGCCTCAGCTGCATCATATGCTGCGATGCCAATGCCCATCATACAACCTGGGGAAGTGGTAATGTTAACAAACGTGGTGAGTCTCTTCTTGAATTTATCTGTAAATATAATTTAAGTATTGCAAACAGGGGTGACAAACCGACATTTAGGAACTCAATCAGAACAGAGGTTTTAGATCTTACTTTGACTAGTTCTAATCTATCTTTCGCCATCTCAAACTGACATGTTTCTAGTGAACTCTCTATGTCAGATCATCAACATATAGTTTTTGACATAGTTAGTTCTATGAACACTGATCAACACTATCGTAATCCTAAAAAGACTAACTGGGATAAATTTCGATACCATTTAGGTAACAATGCTAATTATTCGGAAGGGCTAATAGAAAGCACTAGGGTAATTGATTATGAAGCATCTGAATTACAATCAAACATATCATCAGCGTACACAGAGAGCTGTCCATTAAAGACCAGGAGGACTAGAAGAGATGTTCCATGGTGGAATGATGGACTAGAAGGGCTCAAACGTAACGCTCGAAGATTATTCAACAAGGCTAAAATTAATGGTGACTGGAACGCCTATAAAATAGCCCTCACTGAATACAACAAGACACTACGCAAATCCAAAAGGACCACGTGGCAGAGCTACTGTGAGAAGATCAATGACCTTCCGGAAGCTGTGCGACTTCAAAAGGCCCTCTCTCAGGATCACACAAATGGTCTATGTACTTTAAAGAGACCAAATGGTTCATACACTGAATCTCCGGAAGAAACCTGTGAACTTCTATTGGAAACACACTTTCCAGGATGTGTCCCCATTAACAGGTCCCCACCAGTCATCGGGATACTCTCCCTGACTAAAGGGAACATACGTTTGGCGGACAACATTTTTCAGAAGAACCGGGTTAAATGGGCGATAAATGGTTTCTCTCCACTAAAATCGCCTGGGCCGGACGGTATATATCCATGTCTACTACAGGAAGGGATGGATATCATCATCCCACAACTGACTAGACTTTTTAAATCTTGTCTTCTACATGGCTTTGTGCCATCGACATGGAGAGAAGTAAAGGTAGTATTTATACCCAAGGTAGGCAGAAAATCTGAACAGTTACCTAAATCGTATAGACCGATTAGTCTAAGTTCTTTTTTCCTAAAAACAATGGAAAAAGTTCTGGACCATCATATCAGGGACACTTACCTGGCACGCAAACCTATTCACGAACTACAGTTTGCGTACCAACAGGGTAAATCCACAGGATCAGCTGTCCATAATGTTGTCACAATGATAGAAAAGGCATTCGATGCCAAACAAATATCTCTCTGTACCTTCATTGATATACAAGGCGCCTTCGATAATACGTCATATAAGGCAATTGAAGAGGCCATGTTGAGAAAGGATATTTCTCCAATCATAATTAACTGGACGCTAGAGATGCTCAACTCTAGGGTCATCACACTGAATATAGGCAGCACATTTAGGACCATAAGTGCCACTAGGGGCTGTCCTCAGGGAGGCGTTCTATCGCCACTGCTTTGGACCTTGGTCATAGATGAGCTGCTGGAGGAACTTAATGAGTTAGGATTCAGGGCCTTGGGCTACGCAGATGATCTTGTTATCTCTGTCTCCGGATTTGACGAGAGGACAATCTCGGAACGTATGCAACAGGCTCTGAATTATACCCTCAATTGGTGTCAGAGAAAGGGGCTATCTATGAACCCATCAAAAACCATACTGATACCCTTCACTAAACGAAGAAGATGCAACCTTATGGAACCAAGTCTGAATGGCTTGAAAATAGGGTTCTCGGACGAGGTCAAATATCTTGGGGTCACCCTGGATAAATCCCTCACATGGAACGGCCACTTAGATCAAATTACCAAAAAGGCCACCAGGGCTTTATACGCCTGTCAAAGGCTATTTGGTAGAACATGGGGCTTAAAGCCCCACATGATCTACTGGTCGTTTGAAACTATTGTGAAACCAATAATTACCTACTCGGCCCTTGCATGGTGGCCGAAGGTTGAGCAAACTAAAGCAAAAGCAATCCTGAACAAGGTGTACCGCATTGCCTGTATTGGTATCACAGGGGCGAACAGAACGTGCCCAACAGATGCTATCGGCATCATGCTTAACATTACACCACTTCATATTTCGATCATTGAAGATGCGTGCATGAGTGCCGTACGACTTCAGGATTTTGGTAGCATGAAGGACGGTGACCTAAAGGGTCACATGAGAGTCGCGAGGCTCTTCATCCACGACCCGGTGGCGAGACTCACGGACAGAATGTTACCAAAAAATATATTCATCAGGGAATTTGAAACCATGATATTGGAACGCAGCACATGGACCAGTGGGACCTGGGAACCAGAGCAAGGTTCTCATGTGTGGTTCACAGATGGCTCAAAACAAACAAATGGGGACACGGGCGCGGGCATATTTGGTACCAACTTTCAACGTGCCTTATCCATGGGTAAA
Organism: Cordilura impudica; assembly: GCA_963682025.1. NCBI lineage: Eukaryota > Metazoa > Arthropoda > Insecta > Diptera > Scathophagidae > Cordilura > Cordilura impudica. Next base: position 44,370,876 of record OY821517.1, read on the forward strand.
TACCCATCCATTTTCCAAGCGGAGGTCTTCGCTATTCTTACATGCGTGACTGAATGTCTCAGAAGAAAGACAAAAAGGGCACTCATTTATATACTATCCGACAGTCAGGCTGCACTTAAGGCAATAATGGCCTACAAAGTGACGTCCAAACTGGTGCGGGAGTGCATCGAAAAGCTAAACGAATTAGGTAGATGCAACAAATTAACTCTATGCTGGATTCCGGGACATGAAGGACATGCAGGGAACGAAAGGGCCGATTGCCTAGCCAATCGAGGGGCCCGTCGTCCTTTCATCGGTCCGGAACCTTTCTGTGGTGTTCCAATGGGATACACAAAGGAAAAAATGAGGGAGTGGAGAAAATCACAAATTGCCGAACACTGGGACAAAAGTCCAGGTCAACGGCAGGCCAAGAGATTCATAACTCCATCCAGTGTTCAATCGGAAAGACTACTTGCCCTTGATAAAAAGGACTTAAGGACCTTAACGGGATTCTTTACAGGACACTGAAATCTTAGATATCATCTACGAATGAAAGGACAATCTGCTATAGACACAAGTAGGTTCTGCGAGCAGGAGGTGGAAACAGCAGAACATATTCTCTGTGAATGTCCAAGACTAAGTGGTAAGAGAATCCTTGCACTTGGAGGATACATTGTATCCCCCCGGGACATATGGAAACTAATGCCAAATAGGGTAATTGGCTTCATAAGAAGCCTTAATCTTTAGGACAACCATGGGCTGCACAAAAGATCAAATTGGTCGCAGTGCGTTTAGCCTTCCTTATCTTATCTTATCTTATCTTATCTTACCCCGCCCTTAACATGGTGTCTCGACTAGCCATAATTCATGGCCATGTTCTAATCAATGAATAGTGGAGACCGCTAATGTTCATGTCATGACTCAAAAATCCAACTTTTTGCCATGACAGAAAGTCTGACAAAAACTTAGCCATTAATTTGAAGTTTCATTCGATTTTGACGTTTTAGTATAATTAAATGGCACAACTTAAATTAAATAAAATCGAAATTATTAATTTCATTCTAAATCAGGATTCACCCAAAGTTTCGTACTTTTTCTTTAATTTTTTTCTTCTTCAATTTGTATTTTTAGTTTTTTTTTAACTCCTTTAAAGCATTGAGTAGAAGAACGCATTTTTGTTGTTTACGGTTCAAAGAGATTTTGGAAATGAAATGTCTAAACATAATTTGGCCACTTCGCATTTTGTCTCATTTTGTTTCTCTGACTTGAACATGGATATTGCCATGAATTATAGCTTGTCGAGACACCGTGTAAATCAATTTTTTGAATAACATACCAAATTCAGGACGTATAATTATTATGAATTAGCAGATTCCAGCCCTCGAAATTCGAGTGCAAATTCTAAGAAATTTTATTTTTTCATTAAATAAAGATCCTAAAGTTATGCTAATCAATTTTAGCCAATTCACAAATCAACACAAAAAAACAAACTCATTTTTATTACAAACACATTAACAAATTTGATAAACACACACATAACATTGCATAATTTTATGTATGCGTTAGTAGCAACTTTAAATGCAATTTACTCAAAATAGGGGGAAAAAATTTCAAATCTGTAAATCTGCAAAACGGCTAAAAAGAAATACCTTTAAAATTATATATGTTTGATCAAAATCGGGATAAAACGGTAGAACAAAACATCGGTCACAAGAAATCGCCTAGCCTATTAATATTATAGATTAGTACAGTTTAAGATATTTATACGTATGAGTGATATTTTTAATATATGTAAAACGTAGTTATACCCATACCACTATGTGGTTTGGGCATAATGACTTTGTGCTGCTGTTTGTAACTACCAAACAGCATTTTTTTTTATACCGATCGACTTAGAATTACTTTCGGAGTCGATTTAGCGATGTCCGTCCATCTGTTCGTCTGTCCATCTGTGTGTCCATGTAAACTTTGTAGTCAAACTACAGATCGCATATATGAATATATTTGGACGAAATTTGGCATATAAGCTTTTATGCGCCACATGGTGATCGCTACTGAAATTGGTGAACTTCGGTTAATGTTCAGACATAGTCCTCATACAAACGGCCTCTGTGAAATCGACGAAAATTGCCATAAAATCCAAATTATCATAGAGATTTCAGTAAAATTGGGTTTGTATGTGTCACCTAGTAACACCAAGAAAAGATTGGCAAAAAAGCTGCAAGTAAAAGCGATAAATAAACTGGATGAAGGACTGGGTATTTAAAAATTTACAAAACTTAAGTACTTCATCAGCTACAATAAATTAATTAACAAATAGTTATGTTATAAATGGATCTAACGTGATTAAGATTCAATTTTTATTAAATTATTTATTTTTTTATTTTTATTATTATTATTACTATATTTTAAATTAATTACACTGTGCTAGTCGGAAATTGTAACAAGCTGGGCACCCTACTGGTGAAGCTAATTCGCGTACGCTGAATTCAATGGCGATAGCCGTGTTTCAAAACTAGCGCTCATATTCGCGATATTCGTGATTTAAAACTAAATTATGTCCGCCAGTGTATTCTATGTCATTATGCTAATGATTATAGGCCCTTAAATTTTTACATTTGATATTTAGTTGGCGATTCTTTTTATGTCGCATTTGTTTTCGACTTACCGCAGTCCTACTTTGCATCTGCATTCTGCCTGTTGAAGTGAAACCGTTAATTGTTATTGGAAATAAACTGTTACACTTGTATACAGGCAGAATGTAGGCAAAGGGTTGAGTTGAGTTATTGAAATCAGTTTGCTGGAGATAAAGACTGCGGTAAGTAGTCATTTGGTATTTGTTGGTTCTCTTTACTTTAACTTGTATTTTTTTAGAAGTAAACACTACATTAAATCAATAAACACTACATAAACATAGTTAAGTGTTATTAAAATGGAACAACATGTTGATTTTGATAATTTTTGCTACGTTTGCGGAAAACGTACTATTACAGACTCTCGTCAGAAAATCGGCGATGACTTTGCGTAATTATATAACCAATACTTTAATCAGGTAGTTTTTCGGAATGTGGAGTAGGCCCCGTCTGTCGTTTGTCGCTTGTCTATATTAAATAGATAGAAAAAAAGGTAAGATTGGTTCTATGCCCTTTGGTGTTCCAATGATTAGGTCGGATCCACAAGTTCATACTTCAGATGAGTGCTATGCGTGCTTAAATTTTGTTTCTGAAACAAATAGAAACAAATTACGTACATTTCAATATACAGAAACAAAATATACCCAATTACCGTTGCCGCACTCGGAAAATATTCCAATTCCCAGAAGACCAAGCATAACAGAGGAATGTACGTCACTAACAATACAAACTGAAGGAGAGTCATTAGTATCACAATACCAACCATCACACGTCACTAACAACTGCAATCATTTAGAAATTACACAAAACCGTTTGGACATTATGGTACGTCGCCTTAAACTATCTCAGCGGCAGTCAATTCTTTTAGCTAAAGAACTGAAACAAGCTAATATTCTAGCGCCTGATGTTAAGGTATATGGATCAATCGGTCGTCATCGTCATTTTACAAATTTTTTTAAATCAATTGATAACAACTCGTTAGGATTTTGCATTGACATTCGCAGTTTAATTTTAATAATGCATCATGAATATAAACCCGAAGATTGGGGATTGTTCATCGACTCATCAAAAGGCAGTTTAAAGGCAGTTCTTCTTCACATGACAAATACCAAAAATTCAGTTCCGATTGCACTAAGTACAAACACAAAAGAGACTTATTTATCTTTGGAAAAAAATCCTCGATGCAGTGAAATACAACGATCATAATTGGAAAATTTGTGCTGACTTAAAAGTGATAGCTCTTTTAAGAGATATGCAAACGGGTTACACTAAAAATATGTGCTTCATGTGTTTATGGGATACCCGATATAAAGGTGATCAGTACGAAAAGCAGGACTGGCCTCAACGTGAAACAGCTAAATTACGAGTGAATAACATTGTTGAAAATCCACTTGTATCAATTGATAAAGTATTGTTACCCCCGCTACATATCAAACTAGGGATTGTGAAAAACTTCATTAAGGTCCTTAATCCGACTGAAAAGGTGTTTAACGAGCTAAGTCGCATTTTTCCAAGATTAAGTAATATGAAAATTAAAGAAGGTTTGTGTTAGATTATTCCATACCAATATGTTAGAAATTTTAATTTATTTTGCGTTTTTTTAAGGAATCCATCGCTTGATGAAGGACAAGTTATTTAAAGATGCACTTAGTATTGAAGAGCTTGAGACATGGAACTCTGTAAAAGGCGTTATTGACAATGTTTTAGGTGTTAATCGAGCTGATGATGGACGTATTTATATAGAAAAAATGATTTCCGCTTTTCACCGTATTAATGTAAAAATGTCTCTTAAAGACCATTTTTTGCATTATCAAGTCAACAAGTTTGCTGAACAATCACCAGCTGAGTCTGATGAGCATGGCGAGAGATTCCATCAAGTGACGGCTAGACTTGAACACTGGTACAGTGGTAAAAAGTTGGATTCTCTGTTAGGTGATATTTGCTGGAATTTACAAGAAGAAATGCTTGAAAATGATGAATAAATAATGAATAAAATATAAAATGTATTTAACTAAGTTGGATTGATTAAAATTCAAAAATGATCCCAAAAATATAAAAAAATATAGTTTTTGGTACTTTATTATTGAAATTTTAAATCGCGAATATCGCGAATATGAGCGCTAACTTTGAAAAACCGCTATCACCATTGAATTCAGCGTACGCGAATTAGCTTTACCAGTAGGGTGCCTAGCTTGTTGCGAAAAAAAAATGCCAAATTCGAGCACACTGTTATTATTACAAATAAATAAAAAAGAAATAATTTTTCAACATTTCTATAGAAAAAAAGTGAGATTTTTCATGAGGTTAACATATTGCGAGTATTACAGTATCGAAGGTATGAAATTTTAGTTAGGTATGTTACATACCGTCGGAAAGGTTCATTTGTCTAGCTTCTCAGTGCGTGCATTATTTTTAAGGTTTTAGAAACACTTACACACTAATAGGAAAAAAGTCAAATATAAACAAGTAAGAAAATTATAGTCGGTCTAGACCGACTATATGATACCCTATACCATGCGTTTAGAAACCCTATCTCTTAGGCCCAGCTAACTGGACATAGAAAATAAGCAAAAACCAAATTTGAGTGGGATTTAAATTAATTTTTTTGGCTGCAGATATGAAAAAGTTCATATCGGATGCTATATCTATTTGGGGACTAGGTCCAAAAATGGACCGATCCTGATCATGTTTGGTAAAGTCTCTTGTATTTTGCAAAAATATATACAAACAAAATCTGAGAAGAATCAGTGCAATATTTTTGTTTTTTAATAGATTTAAGTGAAGATCGGAGTAGCAGCTCTACATGGGGCCAAAGTGATCATTTTTGGACTACACATTAATGGACGTAATGAACGCATAAAAAACCCAATTTCAGTAAGATCTATATGAAAATTTGGGTCTTATGGAAATTTATGTCGATTTCGTGGGGGTAATTTGTATGGGGGCTAGGTCTGAACGTAGACCGATTCTCACCAATTTCAATAGCGTTCATCCCATGGTCGATAACAGATTATATACCAAATTTCATCAAAATATATTCATATTTGCGACCAGCAGTTTGATTACGGACGGACATTGTTAAATCAACTCAGAAAGCGATTCTGATTCGATCGGTATAATTAAAGACGGGTCTAGGTCAAATATTTTGGTTGTTACAAACAGCAGCACAAAGTCATTATACCCAAACCACATAGTGGTATAGGGCAGGTATGGCCAACAAGCAGATCGCGATGGACCGGTCGATCGCGAAGCGATATTTGGCCGATCATAGTTTAATTTTATTTTTTTATTTATTAAAAAAAAATTTTTTATTTATTTTAAAAATTAAAAAAAAGCATAATTACTGAAACGTAGTATTTTAAAATTTTAAAACAGCAGACTGAGCATTTTTTATAGTGCAAAACTTGAGCACACAGAAAATACAAAAAAAACAATGCGGGTTGAGTTTGATACAGCAGTTGCATGCATATTGTTTTTGTTTTAGTCACCAATGCATTTTTGTTGTTGGTTTGTTTGAAACCGTACACTTTTAAAAATCAACTGTGATTTTTTGTTTGATTGTGTTAAATAGCATTGCGATTTTTCATTGATTTTATTTTGTAAAAATGTAACATCAATTTGTTTTCAGTGCACGATTTGAATTCGTGTAGTATTTTCTTCTTTCTTTCTTTCTTTTCTTCAAATTTTGGGCGTCCCCGCATTATTGTCAGATAGTGTCAATTGTTGTTAAATTCACTGCTGTGCAAAAAACTTCCATAAGCAAATTTTGGGCGTCCCTGCATTAGAGTTTTCAGATAGTGTCAATTGTTGTTAAATTCACTGCTGTGCAAAAAAGTAAGTACTTTTTTCTTTCTATGTTTTGTATTAATTTTAACTACTTGTATATATTTTTTGCATTTTAGTATCCATACAAATGAGTAGCAAATCCAAAAAGTCTAAGACTTACCATTTTCACGAAGAATGGGAGCTTAATTACTTTTTTACCATGGTGAATGATAAATGTTGTTGCCTAATATGCAACGTTTCCGTAGCTGTTCCTAAAAAGGGTAATCTTGAGAGGCATTTTTTAACTTTACATAAAAATTATCAAACAAATTACCCACAAAATAGTGACATAAGAAAAAATAAAATTAGGGATCTTAGGGCTCAATTAAAAGCCCAACAAAATGCTTTTAAAAAGCCCATGTTGCAATCACGTGCGGTAACTCTTGCATCATTCAAAGTAAGCCATATTTTAGCAAAAAAAATGTAAACCGTTTTCTGGTGGGGAATTCATAAAAGAAGCTTTCTTGGAAATGTCAGATTCGCTTTTCAATGATTTCAAAAACAAGGCTGACATAAATGCTGCAATAAAAAATCTACAATTATCTCGAAATTCTGTGATGCGACGGATTGAGAAAATGAGTGAAAATATAAGAGAACAGTTATATAACGACATTAAAGGATGTTCTTGTTTTTCCCTTCAATTGGATGAATCCACGGATATACGTGATACAGCACAATTGCTCATTTATATTCGTATGGTTTTTCAAGATAATACATCAAAAGAAGAATTATTGGGTATGATTTCTCTGAAAGGAAGGACTATAGGCGTAGATATATTCAACTCGTTTAAAAACTTTGTCAATAATTTGAAACTACCAATTTGTAAATTAGTTTCAACGACAACGGACGGAGCAGCAGCAATGATTGGCCGTAAAAATGGATTTATCACTCTGTGCCAGCATGATGACGAATTCCCAAGTTTTTTGAGCTTCCACTGCATAATTCACCAACAAGTGTTAGCTAGCAAAAGACTAAATACAAAGGAAATAATGGACATTGCATTTAAAATCGTCAATTCGATTCGAGGCAGTTCACTCAAGCGGCGTCTCTTCCAATTGCAACTTGATGAAGGACAACCAGAATTATTATTACATACCGATGTCAGGTGGCTTAGTAGAAGTAAACTCATGCAACGATTTCGCGATTTATTACCTGAGATAAAAGTTTTTCTCGGAGAGCAAGATCAAGAATGCGCAAATTTAAATGATGAATCTTGGCTCAGTGATTTAGCGTTTCTTACAGATTTTACGTCGATATTAAGTGATTTAAATTTAGAATTGCAAGGAAAAAATAAGACAATAATTGAAATGATCAGTAGCATTAATGCATACAAATCAAAATTTATTATGTTAATAGAAGATCTTCAACAAAGTAATTTAAATAACTTTCCAAATTTGTTAATAGGAAATTTGTTAATAGGGAAACATATCCAAATATCACAAATTTATAAATTCATGTTTTGGGTCCACATACTTATGTGAATCTGCTTTTTCTTATTTGAAATTTACAAAAAATAAACATCGTTCCCTATTAACGGATTCCCATACAAAAGACTCACTAAAATTAGCTTTGTCTGCATACACACCGAATTATGAACGGTTGGTTGAAGATATGCGGACGCAAACCTCCCATTAATTAAAATTAATATGTATTTTTTTCAAGTAATAAATACGATTAAAAAAAATTATCAAGTTGGTTTTACTATGTAGATCGCGACACATTTTTGAGATAAAAAGTCGATCTTAGGCACATACAAGTTGGCCACCCCTGGTATAGGGTATAAAAATGAAAAACCGTTGTGTTGAGTTACAAAACATTTTTTTTTTTTTTTTGATAGATATCCCACCCGCATCTCACTAAGCGACCAAAAAGCTCTTAAAGGAAAAAACCTAAGCTTGCTTTTTAGCAAAAAAAATTCGCTTTTTGGAAAAAAAAAAAAAAATTTTTTTTTTTTGATTTTGCAAAAAAAGGTCAAAAAATTTTTTTTTTATTTTTTTCTCATTTTTTTTCCGAAAGACTGAAGAAATAGCTATCTAAACTATTTGGGACAAATTCTGCTAAGAACTATAGGTAAAAAGTTACGGGGTTGAGAAAAAAACACCTGTTTGCTCAAAATGTAAAATTTTGACCCCCCCTCTAACTCAGAGAGATCTGGACCGATCTTGTTGAAAAATTGTGTCTAAACTACTATCCAATAGGACTAACCTTCGATCATCCCGATAGGAAGACATCGGTTTCAAAAGTTGGATCAGTTGACATGAAACGCCCCATATTCATTAATCATTAGTCCAAAAATAATCCATATAGGACAATTCTTCGTCGTAGCCCCATATAAAACTGCGTCCCGATCTTCACTTAAATCTATCAAAAAACAAAAACATTGCACAAATTTTTTCCAAATTTGGTTTGCCTATATTTTTTCAAAATATAAGTGACCTTACAAAATATGGTCAGGATTGGTCCATTTTTCGACCTAGTCCCCATATAAATATAGCATCCTATATGAACTTTTTCATAGCTGCATCCAAAGAAATTAATAACAATGCCATTAAAATTTTTTTTATGCTTATTTTTTATATAAAATTAGTTGGATCGAAGAGATAGGGTTTCTAAACCATGGTATAGGGTATCGTATTGTCAGTCCAGACCGAATATAATTTTCTTACCTGTTTTTATTTTGTTTTTTATATGGATATCTTCATAAAAACTATTTATTTAAGCTTTGTTTCAAATTTGAATGGCTGAATTTTATGCTGTTCTATGACCACTATGAGTACAATTGAGAATCTCATTAATGCGTTGGCATATCCAGTGTTAATAATGTTGGTTAGAATTTATTGCAAATTTTTTTTTTTAGTTATATACTTTTATTATTATTATTTAATAGTGTTAATCAAATAATGTTATAAATAATGGTAATTAATATTAAACATTTGTGTGACCTAATATCTAATGAGCAACAAAATAATTAACAAAACTGATGCAGTCATAATAAATTTATGCAAATACCAACAACTTAATATTAATGCATTGCCATTATTATGAATTAGATAAATATTTTTCAAAATCATTTTTTAACAACTACAATATAATCATAAAGGAAAAAATAACAATTGAGTTCGATATATTTTGGATCATTATCATATGTCGTTTCATCCGTAGGTATAGTAATATATTGAGACAAAACTAATAATGAAATTCAATTGCGTTTATCTGTTCTTCTGTTATGAACCTGTAATAACTCAATAAATCAGCGAAAAGCATAACGTATTAAACAAATAATTTGATTGTATTTTTGACAAATATATATATCAGGGGTGGACACGTAAATGGCTTGTTGTACCAAATTTGGAATTTCACCTACTAACGGTGGGCCGCACTAGTTTATTTCTGTACAAATATTTATTTTCAAACAAAAAAGCAAAAAAAAAACAATTTTTAAACAAACATAAAATTTATTAATTCATTTCATACACATTTTATATATTATTTTAAATTTTATACTGAAATATTATTAGTATTTATAAAAATCAAGTTATATTTTAAAATTTTTTGAGATCAAAGAATTTCATTTCAAATAAAATAAGAGAAAGGAATTGTATAAAAATAAAATAAAAATATAGGTAACAGAAAATAAACAAGTAAGAAAATTATAGTCGGTCTAGACCGACTATACGATACCCTATACCATGCGTTTAGAGACCCTATCTCTCAGGCCCAACTAACTGGATATAGAAAATAAGCATAAACCAAATTTGAGTGGGATTTTTATTAATTTTTTCGGCTGCAGATATTACAAAGTTCATATCGGATTCTATATCTATATGGGGACTAGGCCCAAAAATGGACCGATCCTGACCATGTTTGGTAAAGTCTCTTGTATTTTGCAAAAATATATACGAACAAAATTTGAGAATAATCAGTGCAATATTTTTGTTTTTTTATATATTTAAGTGAAGATCGGGAAGCCTATGACTAAGAGTTGTCCAATAGGGAGCATTTTTGGACTACTGATTAATGGATGTAATATATACATACAAACCCAAATTGACTAAGATTTGTATGATAATTTGGATCTTATGGCAATATACATATGTTGATTTCATAGGGGTCATTTGTATGGGGGCTAGGTCTGAACATGGACCGATTCTCACCAATTTCAATAGCGTTCATCCCATGGCCGATAAAAGATCAAATACCAGATTTTGTCAAAATATATTCATATTTGCGACCTGCAGTTTGATTACAAGCTTTACATGGACACACAGACGGACGGACATCGTTAAATCGAATCAGATAGTGATTCTGATTCGATCGGTATAATTAAAGATGTGTGTAGGTCAAATATTTTTGGTTGTTACAAACAGCAGCACAAAGTCATTATACCCAAACCACATAGTGGTATAGGGTATAAAAAGAAATTGGGAAGAATTTTTGATTATTTCTTTAAAGTTATCCGAATGAGTTCCGTAAGATGTTGATTTGTTAAACGTGAACGATTTTTGTTTTTACCATTTTTCATGGTGGAGTATAGAGATTCACAACAATACGTTGTGCCAAACATTGAAAATAAACAAGCAGCACCTTTTTTCAATTGTGAATATTGGGTTTCGTTAATAAGTTTCCAAAATCCAACTAGAGAAGTTGATTTGTGATGCATTTTTAATACAATATCATCCCTCATTTCTACCAACTCCAATTTTCCAACATAGGATAATAAAAATTCTTCATTTAGGACATCACACAAAAATGGTTTAACAAAAACTGAGAATGTTGCTTGAAGTTGTTTGAGATCCTTAAATCTACATTTAAAATTTTCATGAAATTGTTTTAAATTATTTATGTATATTATTTACGTTCGATTTTAAAAGAGGAAACAATTTAAATTATTTACATTCGAGGTCTTTTATAAACAAAAGAGGTTTAGCTTCGAAGCTTAACAATGATCGTGACAAATCAAGCACTGTTTTGTCTTTGACTTGTAAACTCAGATTAAGCGATTTAATATGGTTCATTGTGTCAGTAAAAAAACATTAAATCTGAAATCCCAATTTCATTCTCCAGATCTGGATATATTTTTTTTTCCTTTTTCTTTTATAAACAACTTTATTGTGGGTAACAGTTCAACAAATCGATCCAAAACATTAGAAACGGCTAGCCATCGCACTATGGACCAAATGGTGATATCGCTTGATAACTAATTGTTTTCCTCAACTTCTTGTAACTCCATAATAAAATTTTTAGCGTTTGTTCTGATAAAATTTACAATTTCTACCACAACTTTCCAAACGTTTTCATATTTAAAAAATTTAGAAACAAGATGCACCCGATGAATACTACAGTGAATTGGTAGATAATGTGGGATATCTGGATCTTTATTTAAAAGGCCAATCAAACCTTGATTTTTACCAACCATTGCAGGTGCTCCATCTGTGGCAACACTAATAAGTTTATCTCGTGGCAATTCAAATTTGTTAATTACTTTTTACATCAATGCCTCGCGTTGTTTCAGAAAGAGCTACAAGGTGTAACATTTCTTCAGTGATATTAAATTCAACTGATACAGACCTAATGAAGATCGCCAATTGAGGAACGTCGCTAACATCTGTGGATTCATCAGGAGCTAAACTAAATGCTGCAGAGTTTTTTAGATCATTTTTTAAACTTGTTTCAATAAAAGTGCTGATATCTCCAATCCGACGCTCAGTTGTGCGCCGTGATAAAGAAAGCTGATCTATCGCTTTATGTAGCTTTTTGTTATCAGGGTCGAGAATGATCATAACCTTCTTCATAGTGTGTTTTCTTAACTCTGCTTCCCCATAAGGACGTTCATCACGGGCAATATCCCAAGCTATTATGTAACTTGCTTAAAATGATCTGTCATTTTCATGGCTAAAAGACGAAATAATGTTCTGTTCTTTTTCAATATTTGACTGCAATGCCTTCACTTTAGTCTCTCTTAGATTAGTATTAAGGGGATAATCTTTGGCAAATTGTGAGTGAAATTTTTCAAGGTGTCTACTTAAATTGTAAAGTTTGTTATGTGGTACAGTAATTTTGCAAATGAGGCACATAGGTATGCCCTTATTTTCAACAAATCCGAATTTGTGTGTCCATTCGTGGAATTTTCTGTTTTCATCAACTATCTTACGTTTTTTATTGCTCGTTGATGCCATTTTAATTCCTTAAAAGTAAAAAGCGGGACCCATATTATTCAATAAAATGAACATTAGATGTAATTAAAAAATCATCCAATTTACAAATTTTAGTTTTTAAATTTTTTTAACAAAATTTTAAAGTTCAATTGAATTATTTTTCAAAACATGCTTTTATGAAAAAATTCTTATCAGGTGGTTGGTACAATATGTATAAAAAATTTAATGGTAACTGAAGGTTTACGTTTTAATTCTATTACATGTTTTCAAATTAAAAAGAATAATATACAACAAGTAAGAAAATTATAGTCGGTCTAGACCGACTATACGATACCCTATACCATGCGTATAGAAACCCTATCTCTTAGGCCCAACTAACTGGACATTGAAAATAAGCAAAAACCAAATTTGAGTGGGATTTTTATTAATTTTTTTGGCTGCAGATATGAAAAAGTTCATATCGGATGCTATATCTATAAAGGGACTAGGTCCAAAAATGGACCGATCCTGATCATGTTTGGTAAAGTCTCTTGTATTTTGCAAAAATATGTACAAACAAAATTTGAGAAGAATCAGTGCAATATTTTTGTTTTTTAATAGATTTAAGTGAAGATCGGGAAGCAGCTCTATATGGGGTCAAAGGGATCATTTCTGGACTACTCATTAGTGGATGTAATGAACGCATACAAACCCAATTTGAGTAAGATCTGTATGACAATTTGGATCTTATGGCAATTTATGTCGATTTCATATGGGTAATTTGTATGGGGGCTAAGTCTGAACATGGACCGATTCTCACTAATTTCAATAGCGTTCATCCCATGGCCGATAAAAGCTTATATACCAAATTTCATCAAAATATATTCATATTTGCGACCTGCAGTTTGATTACAAGCTTTACATGGACACACAGACGGACGGACGGACGGACGGACGGACGGACGGACGGACATTGTTAAATCAACTCAGAAAGTGATTCTGATTCGATCGGTATAATTAAAGATGGGCCTAGGTCAAATATTTTTGGTTGTTACAAACAGCAGCACAAAGTCATTATACCCAAACCACATAGTGGTATAGGGTATAAAAAGCTGACCAACTAAAACTTTAAGTTAATAATTTGCACAACTCACATAACACAATAAAACTTTACACTGCAATGATCGTTAAAACACTAAAGAATTTTTTCGGCAAATAAAATCTTAACAAAATCGTATCTAAATGCATAGAGTTCATGTTAAGAAAGTAACCGTTATTGTTATTGCAGTTTTCATCTAATTAATTTGCTGCAAGCTTTACAATTTTTAAAATAAAAATACTTAGAAATCAAATACGCACAGTTCTCTTATCTCAACGAGGCAAATAAAAACAAGTAAGAAAATTACAGTCGGTCTAGACCGACTATACGATACCCTATACCATGCGTTTAGAAACCCTATCTCTTAGGCCCAACTAACTGGACATAGAAAATAAGCAAAAACCAAATTTGAGTGGTATTTTTATTAATTTTTTTGGCTGCAGATATGAAAAAGTTCATATCGGATATATATCTATATGGGGACTAGGTCCAAAAATGGACCAATCCTGATCATGTTTGGTAAAGTCTCTTGTATTTTGCAAAAAGACATACAAACAAAATTTGAGAAGAATCAGTGCATTATTTTTGTTTTTAATAGATTTAAGTGAAGATCGGGAAGCAGTCTATATGGGGCCAAAGGGATCATTTTTGGACTACTCATTAATGGATGTAATGAACGCATACAAACCCAATTTGAGTAAGATCTATATGACAATTTGGATCTTATGGCAATTTATGTCGATTTCATAGGGGTATTTGTATGGGGGCTAAGTCTGAACATGGACCTATTCTCACCAATTTCAATACCGTTCATCCCATGGCCGATAAAAGCTTATATACCAAATTTCATCAAAATATATTCATATTTGCGACCTGCAGTTTGATTACAAGCTTTACATGGACACACAGACGGACGGACGGACGGACGGACGGACGGACATCGTAAAATCGAATCAGATAGTGATTCTGATTCGATCGGTATAATTAAAGATGGGTCTGGGTCAAATATTTTTGGTTGTTACAAACAGCAGCACAAAGTCATTATACCCAAACCACATAGTGGTATAGGGTATAAAGAGAATAAAATAATCAGGGTTGTCAATTTAGTGCTTTTAGCATTGACGCGAAAATTTTTCGAGTTAGTGCCTAGTGCTTTTTTTAACACCAGTGACACCAAATCCTTAATTGCTGTTAGCATCACAAGTTGAATCTAATTTTTAAATTTTGTCAAGTATTGAAAATGGCAAATAATCCAATGAAATGGCAAAATTATGAATCCACAATTGAATTTTGGAATGAAGTGAAATCACATAAGGCTGCCACTGATTTAAATCCATTTGAAGCTGTAGCTAATCTCGATATTAAACGCTTGTTGCTTTCTTATTTAAACGCTAAAGTTTAGAGGGGTTTTAGCGACATGAATGCTTTACTTCACATTAAAAATGGATTGAAAGAAGAAAATTTCTGTTCCGAAAGATAAAAAATTAATAGTTTTGATAAAACATTTAATTAACGGGACTGCTCTCATCCCCAAGCATTCAGCACAACAGGGCTTTTACTGAAATTGAAATTTTCGTATTTTTTTGAATTAAATCTAAATTAAATTTTGTATTTTTTTTTAAATTTATATGGGGCCGCATTTGCCCATGCCTGATATATATATACAAAACTTTTCCAATTTGTCAATGACACATCTGTTCAGTGCTACTCTTACCAAATAACTATTTAATTAAATCGATACCGTTGCCAGATCTCCACAGAGCCCATTGACGAATGTGATGAAGCAGGTTTAATACAGAAATGCTCTTTTAAGATTGTTTAAATTATTTTTATTATTTTACTAATAACTTAATTCCAGTTTTCAAACTTTACTCGACAGTCAAATCGTATTGTTTTTATCACTATGAATGCAAAGTTTAAAAATACTCTCTGATGGGAAGTAAAATTAAAAACAGACAATTCATTTTAATAAAAGCAGCATGTACCAGATAACAGTTTATTGCAAGTGACAGTCACATTAACTACAACGGAGAAATACGACATTATTTATAAATATTCAGTTTTTTTTATATGCAGAAGAGGCTTAACATAAAAAAAAAAATATAAAAAAAAAACGAACAAAACTGGGAAAACGTTTCGATATTAAAAAGAAAAAACATAACATAACGAAAAAGGTATTACAAGAAACTTTAATCAATGGGGTTCCAGTTTGATTTGTAGATTATTGTTTTTACTTTTTCTGTATGACTCACAAGTACGAGTAATATAACATTTGAAGAAGAAAGTGTATTTGAGAACAAATGTTACCATTATAATACTTGAATCAAGGCTATTGAGTTATAAAGTCTTGATAAATATTTTAAGTATTTTATTATTTTCTATAAAAATAAAAAGTCTTATTTTCGATCTTTATCATTTTAATGATTGAGTTTGAAATTATTCAGGCTCAACATCAAATGTTTTTACCTTAAACAAAGCAAAAACATTGGCACATTTGTTTCAAAAAAATTTATCTATATTCTGCATGAAAGATTAGACAGCTGTTTCGGGAAGAGTCACAAAGCCTCATCAGTAACCAAAAGCAGTAGATATTTTGTTTGGTAAAAAATTAAATTCATATATATTTGCTGAAAACCACTAAATGAGAATTCAAGCAAAAGTTATACTATTTAAGCCTCCTCCAATATAACAAACCAAAATATAAAACAACTGTGAAACAAATGTGTTTGTATATGAGTACACATTGCATACTGCAATATACATGTTTGTTTTTGTCTTGAAAAAAAAAAAACAAGAAAAACAAAGTGTTTTTGCTAAACTTACATTTAGCGTTAACGGCGCACTATGAGAAAAAAAGTCAAATTGTCAACATGCTATTACTGCAATATTCAATCATATTTTTAACTTTCTGAATAACTGCTACAATTAAATCAAAAAGAATTACTTAGATCTGACTACTAGTTTTTTTTATAGCGTTTCAAACTTATTACTTGTATGTTTTATTGAACTGACTGAAATTAAACCTAAGAATTTCAAGGCGAATATTATTTTATTGCTCGAGCCCACGTCTCCCTTTTTATTTTTCATTTGAAATATGATCTTTCATTATGCTAAGGCTGAAAAAATAAAAATTTCATAGACTTATATTTTCTCTTTGAAGCTCTTATTGCGAACAGAGAATAAAAAAACACATTTCTCCAAACTCATGGACCTTGAATTTTAGCTACAGTTGCCTACAGTTGGAAACTACTATCCATACATGGTCTCATATCTGTTTTTACATTTCAAATTAATTCCAAGTGCCCCTAGGTTCCCCTTTTCAATTAGTTGCATTTATAACGGAACGCTATAAAGATCTGTGTTTTTGAACTGCTCAGATTGACGCAGCATATTGGAGATAGTTGTTGGGTCAACGTACATATAACATTTATATGATATTATATATGACATTATATATTTAATTCGTGTGAGAGCTGCCACGCCCACAGCCCATTTTTTTGGCAACTACTCACATTAATAACTCTTGAACTCACACAAATTCCCAAGCCTTTTGATACCACAGTTTGACAGAAATATGACAATAAATATTTATTTGTATGGGGGGTGCCAAAAACATTTAAAAAGTAGGCGAACATAAAAAAATGTAATTGATAATTCTATGGTTTTCTAGAATAACCGCGTATGTCATAAAATCAAAATGTTCAGGGGAGCTCAAAAAAAGTTATATTTGAAATTATGGGCTCGATATAAAGTTTTTATAGCTTTTGATTTAACAGTCCTGTAGATATGGGCAATAAATACCTTATATAAAATTTTGAGTCAAAAATCTTCAGAGGAATAGATCCTAGAGAAGGACGAAGTAAACAATATGTAAGTAACACTTAAAGTGTGTGTAGATAAAACAAATTATGCCGACAAAAGTCGTTTTCTTTGAAAAAGGAAACTACCAACGCAACATAAGTTGTTGTTGTTTGAAAAATGGATTTTTTTGTTCGTCCACAAAAAGTTAACAGGACTTAGGATGAGAATATTACAACGTATCAAGAATAATAATGACAAAAAATAACAGAAATAAACACAAAAGTTTGTATAAGTGGTTATAAACTGAAAAACAATCCAAAATTATTTTGCATTTTTTTTCATTAATAACAACGTATGTCGCTATGTGTCGTTTTCTGAGAAAATAATTTGTCAGCGATCAAACGTAGGTTGACATACGTCGTTAGTGCTGCAATTAATTTAATAAACTTTTAAGGTACGTCGTTATTTAAAGAAAAAACTTAGAAATGGTCAATATATATATTTTTTTTTTTAAATTTAACACATGTAAAGAGCGTTAAAAATTAATATATTTGGCATCGCTAACTCAAAACTGACAAAAATGGACATACGCGGTTATTCCAGAAAACTTAAGAATTGTGTGTTCAGACAAATTAGATTGAAGAAAAATCAATTAATCTATAAAGCTTATTAAATTCAATACCAATTACTTTATAGTTGTCTTACTCGTAGCTGTTAATAATCAGCGGGTTGCGATAATTAAAGTGAGTTATATACACGATAATGGAAAGTTTTTCTATTTCATACGCAGTTTTATGCTCCGAGCTTATGGAATGTGACAAAGACAGAACAAAATTAAAACGGTTTTTGGAAAAATCGTACGTTGGTTTAAGCGAAGATAGAATATGTGAAATTTTTGATACAATATACAAACGTTTTTACTCTCCATTTAAACGAAGGTGGCAGGATTCTAAGTGTATGAAGCCGCGATTTGAAAAAAATAATGCAAATTGGCTTGAAGGCACGTTTAGAATTGATTACAGTGAGGGTGAATGTTCTACTAGTTCTGTACTTAGTCGGCCACAGAAATCGTTTGAGGAGTGCTGTGATCGCGCCAAACGATACAAAAGAGATGAAGTACGTGCTATATTTTCTCAAGAAGTGATTATTTTTCTTCTAGTTTTTCAATAAACAAGCAAAAATTTGTACCAGAAAAACATTGGGTATGTTTACAAAGCTTGAACTTACAAAAGAAAAATACGAATATCTAATGCATTGGTTAAAAAGTGAAGGGTATGACATACTTGTACCACACAAAACAGTTACGAAAGAAAAAACTAACAGTTATCATCAAGGAATTACTATCGCTGAAAGTTCAGGTAGTGTACGTCTGCAAAATCTATGGGACCATACAGCTAAAAGAATCCTAGAGACCAAGTCAGTAGAAGAGATAAACGAAATTGAAAGTGGAAATCTAACAATGTACTGTAAATAGGGTTGTGATGGGTCATCTGGACAAAGTGAGTATCAACAAAGGTTTTCAGAGGATACAATATCTGACTCTCATTTATATATGACATCAGTTGTACCACGAAAATTATAATTCAGTGAGGACATAAATAAATCAGTATGGAATAACAGTAAAGCTTCTTCCACACGGTAATGTAGAACATTACAGTTTGCATATGTCAAAGAGACACCTGAAGTTATACGAAAAGAAAAGCGAAGGGTCGATGAGGAAATATCGCAACTAAGAATATCTGAGTTGACAATAAGTAATCGTACCTTTAAAGTAAAACGTGAATTATATTATACAATGATTGACGAAAAGACAGCACAGTCATTAACGGAAACACCAGCAGCATCTTCTAGTCGAAGATGAAAAAATCGAAGAAGTTAAAGCTAGGCCCGTAAATGAAGAAGCACTGCAATTAGGTATGTCACCACTTCATGATGGAGTGTCTTTGGCATATAGCTTATAATATTGAATTTAAAAGTGGGAGTTTCGACTCAAATACTCGTCCAATAAAGGAAGCCCGCAAGGAATTGATAAAACGTAAACTTAAAGAGAAAATTGGTATACAGGTTGATACTGTCAAGCAAGGCTCTGGTATGACAAATTCAGGAAATACGTCACGAAGACTCTTTACTAATAAAACAATAATTTCCGAAATCTTGGGTCTAGACGAAGACATAGTTAAGAGGTTTTCAATTATTCTCGAAGCTATTACCATCAGCGAGGCAGTGGATCCAAAAAAATTTGGTGGTTTTTGTCTGGAGATGGGAACAAAGTTTGTTGCACTGTACGAGTGGTACAATATGACACCTACACTCCACAAAACTCTTATTCACGGAAAAGATATAATGGAAAACTGTATTTTTCCTGTAGGCTGACTGTCCGAAGAGGCTCAAGAAAGTGGTAGCAAAGACTATAAAAAATATCGGCTCAGACACTTTAGGAAATGTAGTCGAATTACCACAAACGAAGATATTATGCACCGAATGATGTCAACATCAGACCCGATGTTATCACATTTAACTCTGTCGTTTAGCAAGAAAAAATTAACTGATATAAGTAATGAAGTTAAGGCTCTTTTAGAATAATAATAATAGAACTATAATATATTTTCGTACAACTTAAGTTTGTCCTTAAAATATTTATTACATGCATCTTTTTTTTTCATATCAATTATTTTATGTTCTACTTACATAAATAAAACTACATCAGTCATTAAACAACTATATTTTTTCAAAAAAACCTTTTCTTCCTCACCTCCATACAAAAATCCCCAGAATGCCATGCCCAGAGCTACAATCACGCCCATTTTTATCCGACTAGTCACGTTAGTAACTCATGAACTCGGAACAAGTTTCAAGATTTTATCTATTATAGTACTCCATATATATGACATTTTGTATGTCACTGATCTGATCCCGAGTACTAACGTCGATAACTTATGAACTCACACAAAGTCCCACGGCTTTCATTGTTATACTATTCCAGTTATACGTTATGAAATATTTACTTTGTATGGTGGGTGCCACGCACATTGGTCCGATCCCGCCCATTTTTTCCGCGACTCTTCAAATTAGTTTAATATGTACATGTACATAGTTTCAGTCATTAAACTATTATATTTTCTAAAAAAAAAAACCTTTTTTTCCTCACCTCCATACAAAAATCCCCACTGTGCGGCATGGCATGCCCTCCGTATTCTCAATTTTATTATTTCCTATAAAAATAAAAACAGGCTTAAATAGTATAACTTTTGCTTAAATTCTCATTTGGTTGTTTTCAGCAAATATATATGTGTTCAAAGCTTTTACCGAACAAACTATCATCTGCTTTTGGTTACTGATGAGGGTTGGTAACTTTTTCCGAAACAGCTGTATAACCTGTCATATAGAATACAGATAAATTTTTTGAAACAATTGTGCCAATGTTTTTTAATTTATTTTAAAGTAAAAACATTTGAGCTTGAGTGCGAATAATATCAAACAATTTTAAGTATTTTAATAATTGAACTGTGCCGTTGTGAACTAAATATAAAAACATAATTCCCAAAAATATGAATCCGCATAAAAAGGGTCTGGTGTAGCTAAATAAAGTTTTGTTGTAACTCAACCTTAATACTATGAAAAAAAAAATAGTACACAAATATTAATAACAAGCCACCCGTTGCTATAAGCAATGTTTATATCAAAAGGGTGCTAAGATAAATATCCATGTGAATGCCACGTCATGACTTTAACAGAGAAGGTTAATATTAAGATTTTCTGTTAAGTACTTCAGATGAGCAAACACATTTTTTTATTTAAGTAACAACTGAAAATCTTGTAAAAATGTTTCCGTGTTGATCTGCGCATAATAAATACTAGTATTGCTTCAATATTTGGTTTTATTATTTCCATAATTATTAGTTTTACCAACGATCAGAAATAAAAGCAAAATATATTAAAATTTTGAAAAAATCGGAGTAAAATTAAAGAAACTCTAAATTTGCAAAAAAAAAAATTAATAAATTTGCAACGAAATATTGTCATAATCTGACAATTTATAAAAATTGATTTACATAGAAAATATAAACCATTAATGCGTTTCTTTAATATGTTTTTCCCCTGTATTGTCCATGATGATTTAAAAAAATATGTTTTGTATGTGAAACAAGTAAGAAAATTGTAGCGGTTTGGACCGAACCACTGTGGCTAAAATTTTGATTTCGTTGGCCAAAAGTCAAATTCTTTTCTCACCGATTTTTAAAGTTTTAAAGCTATTTTGAAGCTAATGTATACAGACTAATGTAGCCAAAATATTAGGTTAAACTATTGCTAATTGTGGGCGCGGCATGCTGTGTAACTCAACAGTTTTTTAGTTTAAAAAAGTGATTTTTTTTTGTTTTTTATCAAAAATTAATGCCTACTACTCACAAGTTATCATCGATAATGGATTGCGAGCCTTTTTACAAGGTTGGTAGGATTGCAGTCTTTAGTTGTTGTAAGTGGTCACAGCCCTACCGCTTAATATTAGGGGCGTTATGAAATATTTATTAAACTATTATATTTGTGTCAAATTTCAAATTTAGTGGAATAGAACTTCTAGGGCACAAAAGGGAACAAGAAACGTATACCACCCAGAGAAAGGCAAAAGTGTCCTCTTTACCTCTATGTATACTTTTGCACCCGTGACGACCCATGGGTAGAACACTTTTTTTCGCTTCAATGAAATTACTCAAAAAAATTTCAAATTACGGTAACTTAAACAGCCCTATAAGTATACAATGGTGTGTTAAACTTGTTCTTTAGGAATTTTTTATATTTTTTTTGTTAACCAACACCCCGGGGATGCTCCTTACAAATGCAGTGCCTTGTGTTGATTTCAGGAATAGACTTTGAGGCTCCTGCCCATATATGGGAGTTGTATTCCATTTTCGGTTCGATGTAAGTGTTATAGATTTTAAGGAGGAGATTTTAACAGTCATTATTTGTTCTATTACCAGAAATGATATGTGGTTACTAGAAGAAGATCCAAAGCCTTCGACTAGTACAACGCAAACAAAGGATATTGGAAATATGAGACACCATCTTCTACAAATTCTGCATGCCAATCAAATTTGAATTCAAAAAAGAAACTCAGGTTGCCATTAACAAAGAAGTTACTAATACCCAGGTCTAAATTTCAACACCACAGCCATTACAAATACAGTTAGATGGGCAGCAAATTGAAGTATGTTACAAATTAATGCTGACAATGATAGATGGAAAAGTAGTCCAGGCTTCGACTAACATGAAGGCTGCATTCAGCAGCATCATATGCCCAGCAACATCAAGCCGACAAATGCAACAGATAATACTGATGCATATGAATTTGGATTATCACCACTACATGTAAGAATACGACTTATGGAACACATACTTAAAATCAGTTATGATTTGGATTTTGCGTCTTCAGGATCAATTAGAAACAACGAAACCAACAAAGAGTTAAGAAGTTCAAAACAGAAACATGTTCAAGATGAATATCGCAAATTTGGATTGATTATAGATCAGCCTAATTAACGGTCAGGCAATACAAATGATGGCAATACCAAACGAAAATTCTTTTCAGATCCAGAAACAGCATCTGAAATAACAGGAGTAGATTTAAACCTTATTTTCAGATTTAAAATAGTCCTAGAAGGACTTGCGTGCAATGAGGAAATTGACTCTAGAAAATTTTGAGATTATGCTAAGGAAATTGCAAAAATATATACAACCTAGTACCCATGGAGAAATATATCTGCAGCAATTCACAAAATCATTTATCATGGAGAAAATGTCATTAAACATCATTTGGTGCTACTTGGAGATCTGTCAAAGGAGGCTCAGGAAGAAAGGAATAAGGATAACAGATTTTATAGAGAGCACAATGCTAGAAAAATTTCACGAAATTCCACAAATGAAGATATATTTAATATATTATTGGCAACGTCAGATCCGTTCGTATCCAGTATTCGAAATCAATGGAGAGTGGAACATCGGGATTTAGATGAAGAAGTCAAAAAACTACTAAGGAACAGAAATAACACAGAACAAAATATGGATTATTTGCAATCGATATTTTAATCAAATGAATTATTCATTATAATTGCCTTTCATTGTAGTTTACGTACCAAGAAACATAGTATTGGAAAAAAAAATAATAAACAGAACATTCCGTTGTTAGAAATGCTATTAAAATCTATTGCAGTTTTTATTTTTGAAAGGTTTTCTTACCCACATATGTATGAAATCTATATATATGAAATTCATTTTCTGTTTGTTTGTTTGTTTATTTGTTTGTTTGTTTGACCGCTATACAAATTTTTATTTTTCAACGGATTTTCCTGAAATTTCGTACACATGATCTCTATACGACGTTTACTATTTACTGGCCACGCCTACTTTTACGCAAACTTTT
The DNA here is from genome assembly GCA_963682025.1 of Cordilura impudica. NCBI lineage: Eukaryota > Metazoa > Arthropoda > Insecta > Diptera > Scathophagidae > Cordilura > Cordilura impudica. Next base: position 44,394,762 of record OY821517.1, read on the forward strand.
TGTGTAAAATTCATTTTCTGTTTCATTCATATTTGTTCACTATACAAATTTTTATTTGTTAACAGATTTCTCTGAAATTCGGTACACACGATCCCTGTCCTCCAGCTAAGGTCACCATATACCTTTTATCGACCACGCCTACTTTACCGCCCACTTTTTGTATACAATTCATTTTGTTTTTTGGTATGTTTGTTCGCTATACAAATTTTTATTTTTCAACCGATTTCTCTGAAATTTGGTACACACGATCTCTCTGCTCCAGGGAAGGTCGACATATTCTTCGTACCGGTCACGCCTACTGTTACGCCCACTTTTTGTATACAATTCATATTCTGTTTTTTGGTACATTTGTTCGCTACACAATTTTTTATTTTAAACCGATTTCTCTGAAATTTGCTACGCACGATCTCTGTACTCCAGAGAGGTCGCCATATGATTCTTGCCGGCCACGCCTACTTCTACGCCCACTTTTTATACAAAATTAATTTTCTGTTTTGTATATTTGTTCACTATAGAAATTTTTATTTTTCAAGGGATGTCTAGAATTTGGTCACACGATATCTATACTACAGGGAAGGTCACCATATGCTTCTTACAGGCCACGCCTACTTTGCGCCAACTTCTATGTATATAAAACTTATTTTTTTTCCTTTTATTTGTTTCTTTATTTGATTGCTATACAAACTTTTATTTTTCAATGGCTTTCTCCGAAATTTAGTACATATTCCAGGGAAGGTCGCCATATGATTTTTAACTTTTACGCCCAATTTTCATATAAAATTCATATTTTGTTGTGTGGTATATTTCTTCCCTATACAAATTTGTACTTTTCAACGGATTTCTCTGAAATTTGGTTTACACGGAAATAACTACACGGTGAACAAATTCCCCAAACTTAAAAAAAAGGTACCTAAAAGAAATGAAAAAATTCCCCATTTTTTTTTTAATCGAAATAAAAAATGAACTTCCTCCCCAAATTCATTCTTAAATTTTTACATATTTTTATTTAATGAATTTTGTTAAATATTTATTTTAGTAAACATTTGCATACTGCTCTCAATATATGACCTACAATAAATGCATTTAAAATGAGTATTCTTTTCAATAGCATTATTTCGTTGCGTGGAAGCTACGCGCACGGGGAATACAGCTTAGCTAGAATATCGGAATGATCTGAAAAGTATATTTTGACAATTAAAATAAGTTGGCAACAGCTGCGCGGCAGCACAGGTGTGGCTGCCAAACGCGCGGAAGCGGCGCGAGGCGCGCGACCGCGGACTCGGACGCGACGGATGCGGACGTGACGCGCGCTCGGAACACAGCTCAGCTAAAATATCGCAATGCTCTAAAAAATATGTTTTAGGAATTAAAATAAGTTAACGGGAACTAAGCGGAGGCACGGGTAGTAGCTGCGAGGAAGAGGCGCGAGGCGTGCGGACGCGGACGCGACGGATGCGGACGCAACGCGCTCGCGGAACACAGCTCAGCTAAAATATCGTAATGATCTGAAAAATATATTTTGGCGATTAAAATAAGTTGACAACAACTGCGCGGCAGCACGGGTGTGGCTGCCAAACGCGAGGAAGCGAGCGCTGCGCGCGACCGCGGACTCGGACGCGACGCGCTCTCGGAACTCAGCTAAAATATCGCAATGCTCTAAAAAATATGTTTTAGGAATTAAAATAAGTTAACGAGAACTAAGCGGAGGCACGGGTAGTAGCTGCGAGGAAGCGGCGCGAGGCGTGCGGACGCGGACGCGACGGATGCGGACGAGACGCGTTCGCGTAACACGGCTCTGCAAAAATATCGCAATTATCTGAAAAATATATTTTGGCGATTAAAATAAGTTGACAACAACTGCGCGGCAGTACGGGTCTGGCTGCCAAACGCGCGGACGTGACTCGCTCGCGGAACACAGCTTAGTGAAATGGCATATGATAAGTTTTATCTACGTATGTGAAATAATTACCTGTTGATAAAAATAGGCCACACATATACCATAAGCAGTTGCTTAAAGTCTTTCATTTCTGAAACTTGAATTCAATGATGATCACTTATTGAATGAAGTAATTCAATATTTAAAAGTTTTGAATCCTTTAATTTGCGAACCATTCTGTTATATTTGATGTTTATAAATAAACTGAAAAAAAAAACTTAAAGCGGTTTCGCAGCTTATTTTTGAAGCATTTTTGCTGCAGCATCTTATAAAAAACTTCTAAATTAAAAAATCAAAAAATTTTTACTCGTATTTATTTATTTTTGGCCAAGTATTAATTCTTTTTTTAATAATTTATTATTTTAAGCTAATTGGGCCTAACTTCGTAAATGTAAAATAAAACTCAGTTTTATCACATATTTCCCCGACGTTTCGTAACTTTTTTGGTTACTTTTTCAAGGGTCGTCTATTTAAATAAAATAAAATAAAAACACAACATTAACACACAATAATTGCACAAATATGAACAATAAAAACTTACAATAATAAGAATTTTAAACTTTATCACATTACAACATTATTAGTATAAATCACAGCAAACATAAAAACACAAAATTGTATAATTACAAACATAAAACACAAATTTGTATAATTACATTTAGCTTAAAATTAATATCACAGAATGTTTCTAAACTATTGCGACTCTGTAACTAGTACTAATATTTTGGGTGTCCTCTTTGTGGTTCATGGTTGTATTTATATTCTTTTGAATTCGTAAGCTTTCAATTGTGTACCGCTTTTTTTCTATTTTTTCTACATCCAGTATTTTCGTATTATTGAAATTTATTTTGTGTCCAGTTGTAATTACATGTTTTGACAACGCTGTGCTTTCTCTCTCTTTTATGATGTCCATTTGATGTTCTCCTAATCTCTTTTCTAATGTTCTTTTAGTTGTTCCTATATAAATAAGATCACAGCTGTTGTTTTGATCACCCTCACACTTGACTTCGTATACAACATTACTTTTTTGTAGCTTTTCTATTGGAGTTTTTGTTTTTGAGAAAATTGTATTTATTGTTGTGTGTGGTTTGTATGCAAATCTGATGTTTTTTGTTTCCATTGTTGTTCTAATACTTTTATTATCTGTCAAACCCGGGATAAATTGTACACTGTAAAAACTCTTTGTGTCTTTTTCTTTAATGTTTTGATGTTCAAGATTAGAGTTGTGGTTTAATAGTTTTTGTGTATCATTTAAAATAGTATTTGTAATTTTCCTCGGGAAGCTGTTGTTTATTAATATTTTGGTGATTTTTTGTATATTATTTGTGTGATATTTTTTGTCGCTAATATTTAGTACTCTATAATTGAAATAAAAAATGAATTTACTGCCCATACAAATTTTTGGGGAGAAAGTTCATTTCGTTGGGGAATTTGTTAATTGGGGACTAAGTACTCAGCGCCTGGTAAGCTTAGTGAACCATTTTTCAAGTCAAAGGCCTTTTTATCCCGGGCAAGACCGGGTAAAAACAGTTAGTGTTTTAATAAATTTGAAAGATTCAAAAAATAAAAACACTTATTTTCCTATCAAATCAGAATCATTCAGCAAATTTATTTTTTTAAAATTGACAAATTTGATTTTTAGATAATATTACTAACGTTTTTTTAAGCGTAAATATTCTTTGAGTGTAAACAAATTTGCAAATTTGACAGCAAAAATTTTTTTATTTTTCAGTAGTAATAGCAAAATTTCCAGTTGATTTTTATATTTTTTTTCAGTGCAAAAATTTTTTTGAGTTAAGACATTAAAAAATATCCCATTACTACAAAAAATGCTAATATGACATTTTTAATGAATAAAAAAATAAAAATCCATATTAAAAGTTAAAAAAATGAAAAGTTAAACTTTGAGCTAAAATTCCTTAAAAAGAGCTTAATTAATTTTAATGAAATTAAAATTGACTCAAGTTCAACTAAATATCTATCCACCCAAATAAAATTATTAAAATATTTTGATCGGTTCAAAAGTTAGTGAATAAATAAGTTAGTAAAAACAAAGTTTTTATTAAAACTCTTTCTTTCTATAAGTGTATGAGTTTTGAATCTCTCCGCGACCGTGCGTAACTTTGCGTGACTATTTTAGAATCAATCTTTGGTGACAATAAGTCTATGGAGAAAGTTTCAGATCAATCGGATGAGGGGAAGTAAGTTTTTAATCTCTCCGTGACTTTGCGCGACTATGCGTGACTGCGCTTGACTATGTCAAAGTTAATCTTTTTTAATAGCAAGTCTATCGACCAAGGTTCAGATCGATCGGATGAGGGGAAATTGGGTTTAAATTAATCGTGACTGTGCGTAACTATGCATGACTGTATGTTAGGGTAACAGCGGTTTGTATGAAAAAAAAATTTTGGTTGAATTTGGAGGTGCGCAGGTCGGATTATGGTGACACTGGTTCTAAGACTTTGGTGTGCAAAATTTGAGCCTAGTCGAACAATGGTTTCTGGACGCGCATTGAGTTCAAAGTTCAAATATGAACTTATATGTAAAAATTATCAAAATAAATAATTTTTCACAAAACTTGTGATATTATTAATTATGTTTCAATTAAAATAATCAATAAACCATAATCTCGAGTAAACTGTCTTTCTAATAAAACAACAAAATCTATTATCGGTTAAAAAAGAGCCAAGTTATATCAAGTTAGCCAGGCAATAATTGCGCCGCATACCACTTGATGAAGAAAATCGGGCTATATATTTTTAAAGACATTAAAATAATTTACAACAACAATATTTTTGCATTATCCTGATCCCAAAATGATCTTATGTAAAGTATTTTGCATCTCGTCTTTTGTTATGTCGTTCTAAATTAATGTCAAAACAGTACGTATTTTTTAGCACTATTTCAAAATCTCCAATTTTACTTTTTCAAAAATTTTGTTCAAGAAAGTTCCCGAAATCTACGATGCGACCTTAAGGTCTTATTAAGAAAATATGTGAGATTAAAAATGCCAAAGAGTGTGGGTATCATGTTCTTAATTTGGCGAGGACAGCGTTTTTATTTCAGCGGATTTGAAGAAAAATTTGATTTTTCATACCTTTTCAACTTTTAGGCGACATCTTTTTGGTGCTTCCATATTTCAAATTTATTTTATCACAATACTATACTACTTGATACAAGTTCTCAATCTTGTAAATTAAGGTTAAATTGAAACATTATAAATTGTCCCCCTTTAAGGTCAAAAGTCAAATTAAAGGATATTAAAATTTTTTTAAAACAAAATATCGAAATAATATATATTTGTGGAAGGATTTCGATAAAACTTGACGATAATATTTTAATAATTCCAAAAAATAATATTCTGGACTTATTTTCTGAAATTAAACCGTGTGGTACTCTTGATGTCAAATTGACTCTATATGAAATTGACTCTTAAAATTAATCTTTGACCACAACAAGTCTATGGACAAAGTTTCAGATCGATCGGATTAGGGAAAATGGGTTTTAAATCACTCCGTGACTATGCGTGATAATGCATGACTGTGCATGACTACCCCAAAATTAATCTATAGTCACAACAAGACTATGGGCCAAGTTTTAGATCAATTGGATGAGGGGGAATGGGGTTGACCCATGGCAGACAGACAGACAGACGGACAGAGAGTATGAGTTAAAGGAAAGAGTTTAAAAACATAAACTAAGTAGTTTCACTAACACCAAATGTTCACATTTCTGAACGTATACCCAATATTTAATTTGTTATGAACATTACTCATACGTCTTGATTATTTTATGAAAACAAATTTTTAGTCTTATCAAATAATTTTACAGAAAAACACATACATACAAAGAAGAAAAAAAGAATAGAAATAATAACTTAAAAAAAGTAAAAAAAAAAAACTTTTAACTAACTGTACGCTTTAACGAAAATAGTACGGAAAATAAGAAAATATTTTGAACAAAAAAAAAAAAGTTAATAATGAAACAAAACAAAAAACAAAATAAAAAAGGAAAAACAATGCAAAACACTAAACACAAAACTTTTGAATCTAGCATTTTAACACAATTTAAAACACCTGCTACATAACTGTTACAACAACAACTTCGCTGCTGCTATGTAACATTGGCAACTAGCGACTAACAACAACACAATAACACGAACAAAAATATACCAACTTTTATACACAACACAAAAGTGCAATTCATAACTTTAAAATGCTTTTTACAAAAAAAAATGCCATAAAAAGAAACTGAGCTGCCAACAACCACATGACAACTAATAGATATGCAGCGAAAACTCCTACTCAAATGAGGATGACTTTAGCAAAAACAGACCCGCTTGCCATCACCACCACAAAACCATTTACGAGTTATAAAACGCACTTTATTAATATTTGTGGGCCAAACCCAAAAAAAAAAAAACTTATTTATACAACTTTTCTTTGCACACCTGCAACTATGTAGATACATGCACATACTTACTTGGCCGCAAAAAAATAACACATTTATAAGTGTATTAGTAGTCCACACAGACACAAATCAAGTGGATGTTACATTGATAAAACTTCCCGCTGGCTACGATTTAATTAATTTATATGTATGTATAAGTGAATATTCTGTGTTTATTTTTTTAAATTAACCCACAAGTCTACAAATATTGCAATACAAAGAAGATCTGTCGTTTTGCATGACAAAAAAAAAATAGTTGCCTTCGAGCTGAGGAAACTTGAAATTTGTCCAAACCATACGAATTATTATATAACAAATGTTGTTTTAAAATAAATTTTAAACGATTACAACTTAAAAATTAAATCCTATATTAAATCGAATGTTATAAATTTATTGTCGAATAACTTAAGGGTAAAAATGATTCAAATTTGTCTGTACGAAGAAAAACAAAATCCATTACTGTAACTTCTTATCATTGTATGTTTCATAATATTGAAATGAGTCCTACATTGTTATGTTTATTTTGGAGCAAATCAGACAAATTGACAGAATGGGTTTACCAAATCGCTTAAACGACTTAGAAAGTGATAATGGCTAATTGAAATCGGGTATTATTATATGTATCATAACATGAGATACTGTTTCATTTATATTAACTAGTCCTCGAAATTCGAGTGCAAATTCTAGGAAAATTTATTTTTTCGTTCAATTATAAATATTTGTTGAAAACACAGAAGGTTTTTCAATAAATAATTTTATAAGAACCTAAATTTGTGATCATCAATCTTAGCAAATTCACAGTTCAACACAAATGTAACCCTTTGACTATCCAATGCATCACATATGATGCAAAAACGTTATGATTGATAAGCTTGCGCATCATATGTGATACAAAATTTTTTCTTATTTTTTCAACGAAATTTTGTATAAACTGATGAAAAATAAAGTGATCTAATGGTCTGAGCATATAGAGTATATTTTTTGATATATAAGACATGAACATTTGTACCAGAAAAACTGCAAATTTTCAGGATATAAAACGATAAAAATATTTTTTTTTAACAAAAAAATAAACTCTACTCATGTTGAAAAAAATCAAAAATACAAAAGAAAAAATAATTATATTAACAAAAAAAATAATTTAATTACACTTTATACATATTATTTATTTATTTATTTAGGATTTTGAAATGCCCCAACACAATAAGGTTATATAGGCCATACATTATTAAGTACTTATATCATATTATTTGCACAATATATTTATTTCCAGATTTAAATCGAATTATAAATACCTATTTCAATTAAGAATTTCTTAACATTTTTATAAACATCTTCATTTGTAAGGGTTTCTATGTTATGTATTCCATATTTTATTTTTTAGCGGTTGACCGCATATACAAATAGGAGGCGCACTTTTCTCAATAATATGTTTATGGGAAAATAAACAATGGCCAATTTTAAGCCTAGTAAGTTTAATAAAATCAGCTTTAGGTAAATTTTGTGTTGTAAACTTATGATGTACATTCTTTTGTACTTTATACAATTTTGTTTCATTATTATTGTGCCAAGAAACATTCCAGAGGTCAAAAACATATTTGCTAATTGATTGTCTATAGTCTGAGAATTGATATTTAAGTTCTGTAGACATCGGGTCATTTAAAGAATTTAGTGCAAATTGGTCTTTTTCATTTCCATTTATATTTAAATGGCTTGGAATCCATGGAAACTTTATTTTGTTATTAAATAGTGATGTGATTAATGTTATTATTTGTTAAACGATTATGTTCTTATTATTGGGTCATTTACACCTTCTAATGCACTCTTACTATCAGATATAATAAGGGTTTTTTGATCAAGGTTTTCAACACAAGTTTTGATTGTAAATTCGTTTTTTTATTACTAGATGTTCACTAAAGACTGCGAACCCAGCTTTTTCGTTAATGACAGAACCATCAGTAAAAAAGAGGCTATGATTGTGATATGTGGTATTAATTAATTCTAAGAATTTCTGTTGTATCTCTACAGGGTTCATATCTCGTTTGTTACTGTAAGCAACTGAAAAATCTATATTTATTCCTGTATGGACCCAGGGTTCAATAAGTGAAGGAAGTTCGTTCTCTATGGTATCAGTATTGATGGTGTATTTTGGTATGATTTTAGCGAATTCATCAAGAGCCATTAGATAAAAAGGAGTATATTTTGTGTTTTTTGATCTTACTTGGTTTATCCTTGTAGTATTTGTGATCTTATCATAGAGAGGATGACTTTGTAAGGCGAAAATTTTTAATATATGGGGGTTTCATGTCAAGTGCACCAACTTTTGAAACCGATGTCTTCCGATCGGGATGAAATTTGCACCAAGCTTAGTCCTATTAGGTAGTAGTTTATACACAATTTTTCAATAAGATCGGTACAGATCTCTCTGAGTTAGAGGGGATCAAAACTTGACATTTTGGCCAAACAGGTGTTTTTTCTCATCCATGTAACTTATTACCTACTGTTCTTAGAAAATTTTCTCCCAAATAGATTAGATAGCTATTTCTTCAATATTTCGGAAAAAAATACTTAAAAAAAAAAATTTTAGACTTTTTTTTGCTAAATTAAAGCATTTTTGCCTTTTTTTCAAAAAGGTAATTTTTTTTTTTCATAAGAAAGCTTAGGATTTTTCCTTTAAGAGCTTTTTGGTCGCTTAGTGGAATGTGAGTGGGATATCTATCAAAATTAATGTTTTGTAACTCAAGACAACGGTTATTCAATTTTTCACAAATGCACTATTTTGAATTTTTTCCTATTTGTGTGAAAAACCTTACAAATAAAACTTATACTGAGAAACTCGAGAAATTAACCTTTCCGAAGGTATGTAACGTACCTTCATAACGTAACAGAAGAGAATGGTTATCTGTAACCTGAAAGAGTTATTAGCAACATTTCAATCTGAACACGAGGATGTTAGAATTGGCTTCACGAAATTAACCCAAATGAGGGCAAAACATCGTGTTTTGGCAGAAAGCAGCGGAACTCACACAGTATGCGTTTGCATTTACCATGAAAATGTTAAACTGATGTTGAAGGAAATCAACTTAAAGTATTTAACAGATGATTCGGCAGAAGATTTACACGATTACCGCGATTGCCTTAAATTGGCTATGTGTCCTAATGCAATAACTTCTTGCCACTTAGGTGAATGTAAAAATTGCCCGAAAACCACATTCATCAAAGAAAATTTAATCAACTCTTTAGATCGAGAATATATAGAGGAGGTCAAATTTGATTCTTGGATTCAGACTGACAGATGCACATTGAAAACAATCATTTTAAATGTGGATGATTTTGTGGAAGAAATGTGTACAGGATAGCTAAACTTGAGAACCCATGACTTTTTAGTCAAAGAGCAATGGTCATTCTTCAAGGATTTGAAGATACATTTGGAGTCTGGTAAATTCGCTATTTCATATGATTTCATAGAAAACTATAAATATGTTCTTCAGGATGCCATACAAGCATTCCACTTCAATAACGACCAAGCAACTATATTCACAGTAGTTATTTACTACATGAAAGATGAAAAACTGGAACACAAAAGTATGGCAATCATATCCGATGATTTAAAACATGATACCGTTGCAGTTTATGAGTACCAGAAGAGAATACTAAAATTTCTAAAATCTAAATTTACAGTAAAGAAGGTATACTACGTTTCGGACGGAGTTTGTCAACATTTTAAAAACAAAAGTAGCTTGGCAAATCTTGTGGCTCATAAAAAAGATTTTGGAATGACAGACGAGTGGCATCAAGATCGCATCTTAGATGCGACTGCTTTATTCCATTGGGCAAAGAGTTTTTTTAAAGAAACTAAAATAGCTTTTAGTAGCAAAGAGGATCATCAGGAAACATTGAAAACACTGAAGAGCAGATTCAATGCTGCGGTAACAATCGATGGCACCGCTCAATACCATGCTTTTATACCGCTTGTCGATAGAAGACTCAAGTTGAAAAAGTTTTCTGCCTCTATTCAATGCGATTTCTCTCCAAAGAGAACAAATAAACCAGCAGCGAAATCAACAGCTGAACCTAGTAACGCCAAGAAAGGATTGATAAAAAAAACGTAGTAAATAAAGGCGACAAAAAAGCTGGATGAAAGACTGGTTATTTAAAAATTTGCAAGACTTAAATACTTCATCAGCTACAATAAATTAAGTATAAAACAAGTAAGAAAATTATAATCGGTCTAGACCGACTATACGATACCCTATACCATGCGTTTAGAGACCCTATCTCTCAGGCCCAACCAACTGGATATAGAAAGTAAGCATAAACCAAATTTGGGTGGGATTTTTATTAATTTTTTCGGCTGCAGATATGAAAAAGTTCATATGGGATGCTATATCTATATGGGGACTAGGCCCAAAAATGGACCGATCCTGACCATATTTGGTAAAGTCACTTATACTTTGAAAAAATATACACAAACAAAATTTGAGAAGAATCAGTGCAATATTTTCGTTTTTTGATAGATTTAAGTGAAGATCGGGAAGCAGCTCTATATGGGGCCTATGACTAAGAGTTGTCCAATAGGGATCATTTTTGGACTACCAATTGATGGATGTAATATATACATACAAACCCAATTTGACTAAGATTTGTATGATAATTTGGATCTTATGGCAATATATGTTGATTTCATAGGGGTCATTTGTATGGGGGCTAGGTCTGAACATAGGCCGATTCTCACCAATTTCAATAGCGTTCATACCATGGCGGACAAAAGATCAAATACCAAATTTCGTCAAAATTTATTCATATTTGCGACCAGCAGTTTGATTAAAAGCTTTACATGGACACACAGACGGACGGACGGACGGACGGACGGACGGACATCGTTAAATCGAATCAGATAGTGATTCTGATTCGATCGGTATAATTAAAGAGGGGTGTAGGTCAAATATTTTTCGTTGTTACAAACAGCAGCACAAAGTCATTATACCCAAACCACATAGTGGTGTAGGGTATAAATAATACATATGCTATGTGTGTGTTTATTAAATTTGTTAATGTGTTTGTAATAAAAATGAGTTTGGTTTTTGGTGTTGATTTGTGAATTGGTAATAATTGATTAGCATACATTTAGGGTCTTTATTAAATGAAAAAATAAATTTTCCTAGAATTTGCACTCGAATTTCGAGGGCTGGAATCTACTAGTATTAATAAATAATTTTAATCTCTATATTTTATATCAGTAAAAACCCCTAAAATTAAAATTACATTATATCACGTTATGGCACGATAGATACAATCAGCTGCAATTATCAATTTGCCAAGTTTCAGATCAATTGGATAAGGGGCAATGGGATTACCCCACGACAGACAGAGAGATTGAGTTAGAAGAAAGATTTTAAAAAATGTTGAACTCTTTAAACGGTGTTAACTATTAAACCTTTGCTATACATCTTTCTATAAATATTATTAAGTAAAAATTATTTAATCATTCATAGCAATTATTGGCTGTATTTTTTTTTTTCTTTTATAATATTTAAACAAAAAATAAGCCATTAATATTATTTGTAAATTTACATTTAAAAACTTGTCACTTTAATTAAAAAAAATATTCCCTTGATCGAGAATTGATTGGTTGGTGGTATGTAAGCTGAGTAGTGGGTGGTGGCGGTGGCGGTTAATTATTATATAAGCTTGAAAAAGTCCTTCATTTAAATGTTTTCAGTGTATATTAAAACGCATTTTTAACTGGACATTTAAAAAAAAAAAAAAAAAAAAATTAATGGTATTATTTTTATTAAGGCAATTATTATTGTTAAACACCAGCAGGAAGTAAAAAGTTGCAATTTTTTTTTATAACTTTTTGGCTTTTTTTAACTTTTGTTGTTGTTAAATATTAATGGCATATAATAATGAAAGCAAGAATAAATAAATATGTATATTAACAATATCAATTGTATGTTAATATAAACAATATATAATTTATTAAATTTTTTAAGAATGTATTGTTCAATAATAATGCCACAGCATAGCTGTCATATGCGCAGCGATGCTACCTTTTTTGAAGCGTAAAGCGCCAAAAGGTGCTAAAATTTGTATATTTACATATTAAGACATCTTTAAAAAAATGTTTAACGTACGATGAATTTTAAAGCATTGATGTTGACATAAGGAAAATATAATAAGAACAATTCGTTTATAACGGTAAGGTGTTCATACTGTATATATTGGGGTGACAGCCAATTTTTTTTTTTGGAATTTAAAGACGTGCGGGTCGGATTATTGTGACACTGGATCGAAAACTTTTGTGCTCAAAATTTGACCAAATCGGACAATGCTTTCTAGACGCGTATTGAGTTCAAACCTCAAATATGAATTTATATGTAAAAATTATCAAAAAAAAATTGATTTTAACAAAAATTTTGATATAAGTGATTGCGTTTCAATTAAATTAATTAATAAACCATAATCAAGAGTAAGTTATCTTTCTAATAAAACAACAAAACCTAAACTAGGACACAGTTTGAGTACCCCCACAGGTTATTATCAGAAAATAAGTCCAGCATATTATCTTTTAGAATAATTAAAATATTATTAACAAGTTTTATCGAAATCTTCTACAAATATAAATTATTTCAATATTTTGTTTAAAAAAAATCTAAATCTCCTTAAATTTGTCTTTTGCTTTTAAAGAGGGACAATTTATAGTGTTTCAATTTAACCTTAATTTACAAGATTGTGTCAAGTAGTATAATATTTTGACAAAAAATATTTGAAATATGAAAACACCAAAAAGTTGAAAAATTATGAAAACTAAAATTTTTCTTCAAATCCCCTGAAATAAAAACGCTGCTCTCTCCAAATTGAGAACAGGATACCTACAATATTTGGCACTTTTAATCACACATATTTTCTTAATAAGATCCTGAGGCCCGATCGTTCATTTAGGTAAACTCCTTGAACAAAATTTTTGAAAAAGTAATATTGGAGATTTTGAAATAGGACTAAAAAAAGTACTGTTTTGACATTAATTTAGAGCGGCATAACAATAGACGAGATGCAAATTACTTTACATAAGATCATTTTGGGATCAGGAAAATCCAAAAATGGTGTTGTTGTGAAGTATTTCAATGTCTTTAAAAATGTAAACTCGATTTACTTAATTTTATTGCCTGGGGAACTTGAGATAACTTGGCTGTTTTTCAACCGATAATAGATTTTGTTGTTTTATTAGAAAGATAATTTACTTTTAATTATGGCTTATTAAATAATTTAATTGAAACGTAATTATTAATATCAAAATTTTTATGAAAAATGATTTTTTTTTGATAATTTTTACATATAAATTCATATTTGAACTTTGAACTCAAATTAAGAATCTTATAGTAAATGAATATAAAAAAAGGAACGTATATCGTGGAATTGGCGATATTGTGGATTTGCCACATGCAATACTTCAATATATTGCAAAAAAAAAAAACACGGGTTCGTTGGAAAATAAAACCATGCATGCCTTATTATAAGAGAAGTGGACAAAAGTCCAAGAGTAAGTTGCCCAGAATTGGTCCACTACCACTTCGAATAAGACAGTACATCCGAAAACTGTTCGATGAGTTTTGCATAGTACTGATTATTGAAGTAGAGTATCCCGAAAAAATTCATTCATAAGCGAAAAAAAACAAGAGGCTTTGACTGGAATTTGCAAAAAACATATTGGCCAGGACACTGAATTTTGGAAATGAGTAATTTTCACAGATGAAAGTAAACTCAACCTGTTCGGAAATGATTCTAGAGGAAAAGTATGGCATAAAAAAAATACAGCAATGCAAGCAAAAAACTTAATACCTTCAATGAAACATGATGGCGGCAGTGTAATGGTTTGGGGTGCTAAAGCAGCTAGTGGAGTTGGTCGTTTAGTATTTGTAGATGGTATCGTGGACAAGCACTATAATAAAGCACTGCTATAACAAAATTTACCGCAATGTGTTGGCAGTTTGGATATTACACCTCGATGGATAATCGAACAGGATAACGATCCAAAACATGCTGCCAAAATTGTAAAAGAGTGGTTGCTTTATAATGCACCCATACAACTTTATGCCCCTCCTCAGAGTCCATACTTAAACCCCATAGAACATGTTTGGGAGATTTTGAAGAGAAAAATTGGAAAAGTACGCACCTCCAGTAAAGATTCATTGAAAAATGCTTTAAAACAATCCGGGGCAGAACTAACACAGGATGTCACCCACAATTTGATCCAATCAATGCCAAGTCGTTTGCAGGCAATCACTGAAGCCTGTGGAGGACCAACAAAATATTAAAATTAATTTTAATAAACATAGTATATCAAACAGTCTGTATATGTACACTAGAGTGGTCCTTAAAAATTAAAATACAATTTTGAGGATAGGTGGAGTCCAGTTTGTAACCTTTCAATATAAAGCTAATAAATGTGAAGCTTGGGGACAATCGGATGAAGAAAAGTCGCGCCGGAACTCGATTGAAAATTTCAAGTGTGTTTTTATATGGGAAAATAAGATTTTTTTTTTTGAGATTTTACGTAAATTTCGTTCTACAGTTTAATTCTTCCGACAAGCTATAAGAATCGGGATCAATATTAAATTATGTTTTCAAAAAGCTATAAAAGTTCAAAATCGAATAAAAATTCGCCAAGAAATAGCAAATGTCCCAGACCACTTTTGTGCCAAAAAAACTATGTCATGAAATTTGATAGCATTTGTTTCAACTTTGAGAAATTGATTAAATCAGATATGAAGTGTTGTTTTATTACCACGTTGTTAAACTATTACGCATTGCAACCAAGATTGGAATTTTTTTTTATAAAATTTTGAAAACTCCTTTTTCAAGTTTTAAAAAATTTTGTTAAACAAAATTTAAAAAAATAGATCTGGCACATTAGGGTTTTGTTAAATGCATGCTAGAGATTATCAGTGTGAATTTTTATGTAACGCCCTGTGCCAGAATTTTTTTCACAAGGATTTTAAATTTGAGGATTTCGAGAAAAATGGGATTTTTGTGAAATATTCAGTATATGTAATCTATCTAAAGTCTTTATATCAAAAATTAATCAGTCCTCTACTTTTAAATGCTATGTTTTATCTTAATAGCCTAGGGTTTCAGAAATAATAATATGACCATTGACCCTTTTGGAATTGGGGTCACATATGACCCCAAACTAATAAATGACAATTTATTCCAAAAATGTAAATATGTTGCAAATACTGTTGAATTTTTAAAAGCGTTGCCTAAAATATTATAACCAAATGTGTAGGTATTCCGTTTCCAAAATTTCGGATAATTCCGAGAACGCTAACCCATTATTTGCCCAGGCCAGCTTGGGTTTTAAGATAGTTTCAAATAAAGATTACCGAAAACGAGTTTTTTTATTAAACTTGATGAAACCACTATTAAGAATTTAAGAAACATAATTCGGTTCATTTTTTTTATTTAACCCTTAAGTGCTCTTCGGATCAAAATTATCCATTGTGATATATCTTTGGTGCAATTATCTCCTTATTGATCGCTAATATAAATGAAAACAACTTATAACCAATTTTATTATAAAATTATATTATTAAAAAAAATAAATAAAATAAGAACATTGTTGAACTATGTATAACTCAATATTGTTAAATAAAACTGGACTTTGTGCGGAAAGGATGTTGTTTTTTTGTATGATTCTACTATCTGAATTAAAAACTGCTTTTCTTCTTCACTATTAAAAACTTTTATGAATTTAACGCCTCTTTCGGCAGTATCACTTACTACAAAAAATGCCGTGCAGAAATTATAACTCATTTGAAAATCTTCATTAGATTCCTATGTCAATGGAGGAAATTAATAAAAATTCTGCAGAAATACTAGAATAGCTGAAGCAATTTTTAGTTTTCTTTGACACAAAATCGCTTAAATCAATATTTATCAAATTTTCTGGGCGAATGAATTTTCTAGGAACACGTAACGGTACATTTTCGCAAAATATAGCAGAATTTTATTTCCCAACCAATAATAAGTGATTCGTATAGTTTACTAGAACAAAGCATTATTTTTAAATATTTACTTTTTTTAAATACGCCAAAATTCAAAGTTTGGCTTCGGAAAGGAATGGGTTAGCGTTGTTCGATTTATTTCAAATTTTTGGAACGGATAACATGCATATTTGGTTATAAGATATTAAGTAAAGCTTTTAAAAGTTCAACAGGACTTACAAAATATTTGAATTTTTTTTAACAAATTGTCTTTTATTAGCTTGGGGTCATATGTGACCCCAATTCCAAAAGGGTTAATGGGGTCATATTATTTTTTTCCGAAACCCTAGGCTATTAAGATAAAACATAAAATTTTAAATTAGAAAAGTGATGATTATATCCTTCTCAATAAAATTCTGGCATAGGGATTTACTTAAAAATTCACACAGTTAATCTCTGATATATATTTAACAAAACCTTAAAGTATCGGATCCATTTTTTTTAATTTCGTTTAAGAAAATTTTTTAAAACTTGAAAAAGGAGTTTTGAAAATTTTATCAAAAAAATTTCCCATTTTCGGTCTCAATGCGCAATAGGTTAACAATGCGGTAACAAAACAATACTTCATAGATTACTTCTAAGTATAGAGACAAAAAAAAACTATGGCTTTAATCAATTTCTGAAAGTTGAAAAAATGCTATCAAATTTCATGACCTAGGTTTTCTTTGGCACACAAGAGGTCTGGGGCAGAACAGAACAGCTTGTCGGAAAAATTTAATTATAGAATGAAATATAGGTAAAATCTCAAAAAAGTCATATTTTTCCCATATAAACATACTTGTAATTTTCAATCGATTTCCACCGCGACTTTTCTTTATCCGATTGTCCCCAAACTTCACATTTATTAGTTTTGTATTGAAAGGAAACAAACTGGACCTCGAATATCCCCAAAATCGCAATTTGAAAAAGTCCATATAACGTAGGACCACTCTAATGTACACTGTATGATAGGGCAGGTCGATTTGAATATCGCCCAAGTGACAAGGTAAATCGTATTCTAGGGATGAAACTTTAACTGATGAATCATACTTTTAAAACGAATTCTGATGTCCCGACTTTTGACCTGTCTGTCTGCCTGTCTCACTTTGACCCATTTAGAGTGCCCTAATCGAGTCCAAATGTATGATCGACCCCCACTAACTTTGGAGGGCCAACCCACGCATGACAGTGGCACACCCCCGGAACCCCCCTGGGGGTTCTCCATACAAACCTTTTAAAAAATCACCATATTTGTTTAGAATTGGGCTGACTATGTTTGATTTAATATTAAAATTAACACTCATACGTATACGTATCTTCTACTCTGCTAATAAATAATAACCTTACGCCTTGACTTTGTTATGTTATTCAAAAAGATCGATCGGATGATGGTAAATAACTTTTAGATCACTCCGTGACTATGCGTGACTATGCGTGACTCTGCGTAATCTGTAGTCACAACAAGACTATGGGCTAAGTTTCAGATCAATTGCATGAGGGGGAATGGGATTGCCCCCTATCAGACAGACAGACAGACAGACAGGTCAAAAGTCAGAACATCAGAGTTCGTTTTAGAGGTATGGTTCCTTGGGCGAAGTTTCTTATTTTGATTCTTAGAATATGATTTTCCTTGTCACATGAGCGATTTTTTTGCCTCCCTACAAATCGATACGCCGTACTGTATGAACACTTTTGTCTGTATTGAATTTTATTTTGTTTTAGTTTTTACCGTTATAAATGAATTGTTGTTATTTTTTTTTTCCTTAATGTCAATAAAAATGCTTTAAAAATTATCGCACATTTAATTTTTTTAACATGTCTTAGAGCCTGTTTCCATAACACAATTCGTCACAGACGAACGAAAATTTGTATGTATTTTGTTTTTGTTCTTCATACAAATTTTCGTTCGTCTGTGACGAATTGTTTTATGGAAACAAGGTATTAATTAATAAATATATGAGTTTTATTGGGTGTATGAAGATTTAAGTCCCCAACTTAATGTTTTTCACTCCAAAATAGATCAGTTATGTATTTTTCGTACCCTTTGATTTCTTTTTTATCTTTTACAAATTATTTCTTAAGAGTTTTTTTTCTTTAATTTTGTTCACGTTGAGTAAAGAAATGTTTTTTTGGTATTAGATAACTCAGCTCTTGGATCGTAAATAAGCGATTGTGTGAACTCAATTAACTTTTGTTTGATTTAATTTTTTGTCTGATTCTTTAATATTATTGACTACAGAAGGAATTTCATCATCTAAATAATCATGTTTAATAACCAACGTAAGCCATCAAAAATTTTGTGTGCTCCTCAGTTTAGGTTTCGAATGGCAGATTCAATCTTTATACTTGAGATAAAATTGAGCCCAATATATAAATATAATTTTTTGAATCATTGTACATATTTTTTATGAGTATCTCTCAAACGATTTTCCATAATCAAAGTTTTCGACTCGAAATACATATTGAGAATTGTTTTAATGACTATATATCTGGTTGGTGCTAAAATGAGAATTTTTCTTGGGCGTAACGTATATTTTGATACATAATTTTTGTCTTTCTGACAACTTCGAAAACCTGCTGTGAGTCTCTTTAACCAAAAATTGGCGGGAAATTGTTCAAATATGTACAATATTGTTTAACATTAAGTTTTGTATCTAAAAGGCGATAAAGCAGTACCGTACTTTCACACACACAAAACCAGCATTCAATTATACTCAAATGTACTCATATTGTTAAGTTTTCTTTTTTTTTTAACGTTTTTCATTAAAATGAATATATAAATATTTAAATTTAAATTGGTTGTTTGTTTTATTAAATGATGGATAATTAGGGTAATTTGTGTTTTATTATTATTATTTTTTTTTTGCTTTTATAAAAAAATATTTAATTTTTTCATTAATATGATTTCTTCTTTGTTGTTCATTGTTGATTTTATTTGATTTGATTTTTTTTGTATGTATGTCTATAAAAATTTATGTAATAATATTAACTGATTAATTCCGCATTATAATGGAATAAATATAATTAATTTCAGCAAAAAAAAAAAAAAAGAACAAGTAAGAAAATTATAGTCGGTCTAGACCGACTATACGATACCCTATACCATGCCCTATCTCTTAGGCCCAAATAACTGGACATAGAAAATAAGCAAAAACCAAATTTGAGTCTGATTTTTATTAATTTTTTTGGCTGAAGATGAGAAAAAGTTCATATCGGATGCTATATCTAAGTATATGGGGACTAGGTCCAAAAATGGACCGCTCCTGAACATGTTTGGTAAAGTCTCTTGTATTTTGCAAAAATATATACAAACAAAATCTGAGAAGAATCAGTGCAATATTTTTGTTTTTTAATAGATTTAAGTGAAGATCGGGAAGCAGCTCTATAGTATATGAGGCCAAAGGTATCATTTTTGGACTACTCATTAATGGACGTAATGAACGCATACAAAACCCAATTTGAGTAAGATCTATATGACAATTTGGATCTTATGGCAATTTATGTCGATTTCATAGGGGTACTTTGTATGGGGGCTAGGTCTGAACATGGACCGATTCTCACCAATTTCAATAGCGTTCATCCCATGGTAGACAAAAGCTTATATACCAAATTTCATCAAAATATATTCATATTTGCGACCTGCAGTGTGATTACAAGCTTTACATGGACACACAGACGGACGGACGGACATTGTTAAATCAACTCAGAAAGTGATTCTGATCCGATCGGTATAATAAAACATGGGTCTAGGTCAAATATTTTTGGTAGTTACAAACAGCAGTACAAAGTCATTATACCCAAACCACATAGTGGTATGGGGTATAAATACTGCTTGTTTAAAAACAGGGCTCTTAGAAAACAGAAACGGGGAAGCGCTGTTTTTGTGCTTATACGAGTATAAAAAATGATATAATATTTGCTTTAGAAGTCCAGCTTAAAAGTTTGATTTGCGATAGGAAAATCACGCTTCATTTATAGATTTAAAAATTTTTTAAGAATATACTGAAATAAATAAACTGCGTTTAGAAAGCCGCCGACATTTCAAGGCTGCTATCATACGTACTAAGAATTTACAGAATATTATAAATTAATTACACAGTACAACACATGATTTTGGGACTCAATTCTGACAATTGCAGCTGAAAATAGCCCGAAAAATAAGGACTTCTGCATCATTAGTTTTGTCAAGTTGGCTGCCATTATAATTTAATGGTCATACGAAATTTTTTTTGCTCAAGGTGGATTTTAATCACTTTTTGTATATTTTTACACGGTTATAACTCGGTAACCGTACGGAATATCTCTTTTGTGTCTGAAACAAAGTTGTGGATATTGAATAGGAGAAAAAACAGGAACAAACCTACCAGCAAATAAGTGCATCCAGTGCCTTAAAAATCGCCCATTTCCCCCCAATTTTCCCCGTTGCTGTATTATTTTGAAAAAATCAATGCATCCATAACGTTAAAATTACATTTCATGCATTTCCACCTTGATACCTTTTTGGCATAATTAAAAATATGAAATCAAGGTGCCCAAAGCAATAGAACTTAGAGTTAAAATTACAGATATGACTTTTGAACATGAAAAGAAGGAAATAATTGAGAAATTAAAAAAGCAGAACCCAAATATCATCTCTAATGCAGAACTCGAAATAATTAAAAAATACCAAATCAAGAGAAATAAAAAAACAATCTATAATGTGAAAATGGCAGTGGATAACGAAACATATACAAATGAGATGGAAGCAAGAAAAGTTAATATAGGTTGGGAAAGGTGTAGAGTAGGGTGGCCCTTCATTATATGGAGGGAAAAAAAGTGTTCAAACTCTCGGTCTAGAAATATGCGAATAGAAAAAACTGAGAAATACAAAGTTTTGCGACAAAGACATATAGCCGTGCCTCAACGTGATTTAAAATTGCAAGTGTGTTTATATGGGGAAAATATGACTCTTTTTCAGATTTTACGAAAATTTCGTCCTATAGTTTATTTTTTTCGACAAGTTGTTATATAATTTGGGATCACTGATAAATTATCCTTTCAAAAAGTTATAAAACCTAATAATCGAATAAAACGTTGCCAAGAAATCGCAAGTGCCCCAGACCACTTTTGTGCTAAAAAAAAACTAGCTCATGAAATTTGATGGCATTTTTTTCAGTTTTGAGAAATTGAACAAAGCCATAATTTCATTTAGGTCTCTATACTTATAAGTACTCAGATATGAAGTATTATTTTATTACCACGTTGCTAACCTATTGCGCATTGAGACCGAATATGGGAAATTTTTTTGATAAAATTTTTAAAACACCTTTTTTAAAATTAAAAAATTCTCTTAAACAAAATTTTAAATGAATAGAGAAGGGAGTCATCAGCGTATAACATACCAATAGAATTTTGAACAATATGTGGAAAATCATACATAACAATTAAGAAAATTATAGTCGGTCTAGACCGACTATACGATACCCTATACCATGCGTTTAGAAACCCTATCTCTTAGGCCCAACTACCTGGACATTGAAAATAAGCAAAAACCAAATTTGAGTGGGATTTTTATTAATTTTTTTGGCTGCAGGTATGAAAAAGTTCATATCGGAT
The DNA here is from genome assembly GCA_963682025.1 of Cordilura impudica. Classification (NCBI taxonomy): domain Eukaryota; kingdom Metazoa; phylum Arthropoda; class Insecta; order Diptera; family Scathophagidae; genus Cordilura; species Cordilura impudica. The sequence continues at coordinate 44,416,767 of OY821517.1, forward strand.
GCTATATCTATAAAGGGACTAGGTCCAAAAATGGACCGATCCTGGTCATGTTTGGAAAAGTCTCTTGTATTTTGCAAAAATATATACAAAGAAAATTTGAGAAGAATCAGTGCAATATTTTTGTTTTTTAATAGATTTAAGTGAGGATCGGGAAGCAGCTCTATATGGGGTCAAAGGGATCATTTTTGGACTACTCATTAGTGGATGTAATGAACGCATACAAACCCAATTTGAGTAAGATCTATATGACAATTTGGATCTTATGGCAATTTATGTCGATTTCATATGGGTAATTTGTATGGGGGCTAGGTCTGAACATGGACCGATTCTCACCAATTTCAATAGCGTTCATCCCATGGCCGATAAAAGCTTATATACCAAATTTCATCAAAATATGTTCATATTTGCGACCTGCAGTTTGATTACAAGCTTTACATGGACACACAGACGGACGGACGGACGGACGGACGGACATTGTTAAATCAACTCAGAAAGTGATTCTGATTCGATCGGTATAATTAAAGATGGGTCTAGGTCAAATATTTTTGGTTGTTACAAACAGCAGCACAAAGTCATTATACCCAAACTACATAGTGGTATAGGGTATAAAAATGTTGTAATGATGAGGTGCTAAAATAGAAACCTGTGGTACTCCACAAAATCTGAAGATTTTCCGTTAAATAGAACAAAAAAAGACCTTTCAAAAAAAAAAAAACTTTGAAAGAGTTTCACAATATAGGGATTAAATACTATTTGTATCATTTTAAATAATATACCATTATGAAATGCGTGATCAAATGCTTTTTCAAATCCAACGAAACTGCAACAGTACAGCAACGATTAAGTAAATTGCAAACTATGTCATTTTGAAATTTTAGTAAAGCGTCAACTGTGGAATGGCCAGCTTTGAAACAAAATTGTTGATCTGGTATGTATATTTCTCTTATTTCTAAGTCCATTTTTAATTGGATTGATCTTTCGAAAAGTTTTCCCAAATTCGAAAGTAATAAGATGGGTCGCAAATTATTTAAATTTAAATTGTTCAGTTTCTTTTGAATAGGAACAATTTTGGATATCTTCCACATATTAGGAAAATATGAATTATTTAGACAATTATTGAAAATAATAGTGAGCTACTCCAGTGCCTTTGAAGGCAGTTTTTAAGTTATAAAATTGGATTTTGAAAGACAAATCAATTCATCAATAGTTAGTAACAAGCGTAATGCACTTTTGAGAATTAGTGGCAGAAAAATTTGAATCAAAATAATATTTTTTTTTTTTTTTTTTTTAATCAATCAAATTTTTATTTACAATCTATTTTGCAATAATAAGTAAATTATATAAGTACAACTGATACTTAACCTATATTATTAAGCTTCATTAAGCCTAATAACTTAATTTATTTTTTGTTTTTATTACATACAAAATTTAGTATTTATATTTACATATTTACATATTTACATATTTTATAATAATAAATTCTATTTTCTGTATGGTAGGTCTAAAACATGATACCTTTTTAGCCTTTTAACTTCTTCAGATTCATCTAATAGAATAATTGCTAGTGGATTTGAATGGTTACTAAGCCTTTCTAAATATCTACAACTAAATCTGTTAATTTCATCTTTAATATAAGAAATTCTAAGATCTTCATGAATATGTTTGTTGGTCACATACCAAGGAGCAGAAGTAATGAATCGTAAAGTTTTGGATTGGTATCGTTGTAGAATCTCAACATTCGAGTTGCTTGTCGTGCCCCATAATTGTAGGCCGTATGTCCAAACTGGTTTTAATATCGATTTATAGATTTTAACTTTGTTTTCCAGACTTAGTTCTGATTTTGGGCCTAGTAGCCAGTAAAGTTTTTTGGTTTTGATATTTAAATGTTCTCGTTTCGCTTTGACATGGTTTTTCCAGGTTAATATTTTATCAAGATGCATACCCAAATATTTTACGCTATCGGATTTAGGTATTTGAGCATTGTTAATGTAAAGTGATGGGCATTCATTTTCGCGTAAAGTGAACGTGACCTGAACCGATTTATCAGTATTTATTGTTATTTTCCATTTCATGAACCATTCTTGTAATAGATTTAGTTCACTTTGAACTAATGAAGATGTAATTATTGGGCATTCATTTGATGCAATTATGGCGGTATCATCTGCGTATGTCGCAATTGTGACGTTTTGTGTAACAGGCATGTCTGATGTATATATTGCATATAAAATCGGGCCCAAAACACTACCTTGTGGTACCCCTGCATTTATTGTGCATATTTCAGATTCTTCATCGAAAAATGTTCTTTCATTTAAATATGATTTAAGAATTAAATATATTGGAGTTGGTAAAAGGGTTTTAAGTTTAAAAAGTAGTCCTTGATGCCAAACTCTGTCAAAAGCTTGTTTAACATCTAAAAAGACAGCTGAACAATATATTTTTCTTTCAAATGTGTTGATTATCTCATTAACAACTCGGTGACACTGTTCCGGAGTTCCATGACTATGACGAAACCCAAATTGATGATCCGGAATAATATTTTTCTTTTCTAGGAATGGAATTAACCTATTCGATAGCATCCTTTCAAAAATTTTTGAAAATGTTGGCAGCAGACTGATTGGTCTATATGACGAAACCTCATTTTCTGGTTTATTTGGTTTGGGAACCATAATTATTTGGGCTCGTTTCTAGTGAGTTGGACAATATGATAATCTTAGGATAGAATTAAAGATGACAGTTAAGTACACCATTGATTTTTTAGATAACTGCTTAGCAACTTCTGAATTTATTTTGTCATATCCCGGAGATTTTGTATTATTTAGTTTATAGATTTCATGCTTTACTTCTTTTAATGTAAAAGATTTAATAGGTAAGTCCATTTGGCAAGGAGAATCCAGAAAGTTTAGTATATTCATTTCATCTTTGGAATTTGTAATGGAGAATGGCTGAAATGTTGTCTTTAAATGATTAGAAAATGAATCGGCTTTACTTTTGTTGCATCTACACCATGAACCATTACAATCTCTTATTGGAACATTTCTTTTAGTTGGCTTCTTTAAAAATTTTGTAGCTTTCCATAAACTATATTCGTTATTGTTTGTTGTATTAAGATTTCTCAAAAAATTACCAAACTCATCATTCTTTATTTCAGCTATACGGTTTTTGAGATCATTGGATGCTCGGTTAAAGTTTGTCTTATCCCTTGGATTTCTGGTTGATTACCAGATCCAGCGGATATCAGTACCTGAATTCCATTTGATTCTTGTTTTTGTAGAGTTGATAGAAAAGCTGCTTCGTGAATGATATTTGTTAGCTTTTCAACAGAATAGTCTAATTCATAATTGTTTTTGATGGATATATTCAGATCTATATTTTTATCTAACCAATTTTGAAAAGATCTAATATCAGTATTAGATGTAAATAGTTTCCAGTTTTTATATGTAGTTTGCAATGAAGTACTGAAGTTCAAAATTATTGGTGTGTGATCTGAACTAAGATCATCACTATCTATGATATCCAGTAAATTACTGGATATACCCGAATAGACAAAAAAAAAAATCATGTGAGTCCGATCACAAGGGAGATGTGTAAACATCTAATAATTAAAGAAAACATCAACATCATATATTCCAGTGCATAAAAAATAAGTCGATTATGCTGTTTTCTGAAACTCAATTGATGTTTTCTGAAATGCAATTGATGTTTTCTGAAATTCAATCGATGTTTTCTGAAATACAATTAATGTTTTCAGCAATTCAAATGATGCTTTTTGAAATTCTATTGATGTTTTCTGAAATTCTAATTATGTTTTCTGAAATTCAAATGATGTTTTCTGAAATACAATTGATGTATTCTGAGATACAATTGATGTTTTCTGAAATTATATTGATGTTTTCTGAAATTCTATTTATGTTTTCTGAAATTCAAATAATGTTTTCTGAAACTCGAATGTTTTCTGAAATTATATTGATGTTTTCTGAAATTCTTTTTATGTTTTCTGAAATTCAATTGATGTTTTCTGAAATACAATTGATGTTTTCTGAAATTCAAATGATGTTTTCTGAAATTCTATTGATGTTTTCTGAAATTATATTTATGTTTTCTGAAATTCTATTGATGTTTTCTTAAATTCAATTGATGTTTTCTGAAACTCGAATGATGTTTTCTGAAATTATATTGATGTTTTCTGAAATTCTATTTATGTTTTCTGAAATTCAAATGATGTTTTCTGAAACTGGAATGATGTTTTCTGAAATTATATTGATATTTTCTGAAATTCTATTGATGCTTTCTGAAATTCAAATGATGTTTTCTTAAATTCTATTTATGTTTTCTGAAATTCAAATGATGTTTTCTGAAACTCGAATGATGTTTTCTGAAATTATATTGATGTTTTCTGAAATTATATTGATGTTTTCTGAAATTCAATTGATGTTTTCTGAAACTCGAATGATGTTTTCTGAAATTATATTGATGTTTTCTGAAATTCTATTTATGTTTTCTGAAATTCAAATGATGTTTTCTGAAACTGGAATGATGTTTTCTGAAATTATATTGATATTTTCTGAAATTCTATTGATGCTTTCTGAAATTCAAATGATGTTTTCTGAAATTATATTGATGTTTTCTGAAATTCTATTTATGTTTTCTGAAATTCAAATGATGTTTTCTGAAATTATATTGATGGTTTCTGAAATACAATTGATGTTTTCTGAAATTCTATTGATGCTGAAACTCGAATGATGTTTTCTGAAATTCTATTTATGTTTTCTGAAATTCAAATGATGTTTTCTGAAATACAATTGATGTTTTCTGAAATACAAATGATGTTTTCTGAAACTCGAATGATGTTTTCTGAAATTATATTGAAATTTTCTGAAATTCTATTGATGTTTTCTGAAATTCAATTGATGTTTTCTGAAACTCGAATGATGTTTTCGGAAAATATATTGATGTTTTCTGAAATTCTATTTACGTTTTCTGAAATTCAAATGATGTTTTCTGAAACTAGAATGATGTTTTCTGAAATTGTATTAATGTTTTCTGAAATTCTATTGATGTTTTCTGAAATTCAATTGATGTTTTCTTAAATTATATTGATGTTTTCTGAAATTCTATTTATGTTTTCTGAAATTCAAATGATTTTTTTACGATTTTTTTGTATGAGTTTTTTTAATGCGGTCCCTAACCCTTGCACAAAAACAGGTTTGAGTGTATTTTTTTATGATACGATTTTCCTACGCTTTTCCTTACTTGGATGACGGTATTATATATTGCATTTTATATTAAGATGTCGTCATGTGTTAAATTGATTTATGATGTACAATGGAACTTAAAGCTATTATTAACTAATTAAATTTAATTAAAATTTCAACTAACAAAATTTATTTATATTATATCCTAGTTATTGGAAAATATTCCAAATTTATATCAATTTAATGCTTAGTAAGAATCAATTTAATGCTTAATAGTAATAATTACTAAAAATGTTTATTAATGAAAGTTGTTAACATATAATTGTTTATATGGTCTGAGGCGTTGCCAACTAACTATATTGAAAAAAGTACGAACAAAGACAACCATGTCAGTTAACACTGCTTTTGCATTATCTTTACTTGCATTCTATTATTACATCGTCATTCGTACGTAATAAAAACAGAAAAAAAGATTTCTTTAGAACTCAAATAAAACTTAAGAAAATACAGAAATATTTTTTCGTGGATTTCTAAAAATCGTTGTGGTTTGTGAATAAAAACTTAATTATAGTTTATTGAGGAATAAAGTATTTATAAAAATACACATCAAAAATTCCACAAAATGCAGTCGGCTAGTAAAATAAATAATGTGTACACCATTTGACAAATAGTTGGTCAGGTAGTGTTCAAGAAAATGTTTAAAAAGAAAAAATGGTATCAAATATTTGGTCTATGGAGCTAATTTGAAAATTAAAAAAAGTGTTAAAAACACGAGTTACTTAGGTTTGTCTCTCCTACCACAATTCCAATTTCGAATGCATTGGGTAATTGCCCATGAACAGTTTCTCTTGAAAATATTTTTTCACCAATACAATCATAAGTCACACAGCGTTATCTCCTTCAGCTCACACCGATATAAGTTACGCTGTTTTTGTGATTGTATTGTGAAATAGAAATTTACCCCCCTGCGCGTATAGATGTTTTCACATCAAAAAGTCCAGCAAATCTGGTATTTTGTATGAATCAGCTGGCCAATAAGTTGGTCTACCAGTAGACAAGGTTTTATAATTGTTTGATATGACGCATTAATGAAGTTCCCTCCCTTTCGGATTAACAAGCCTTGATCCCCACCATGGATGCTTGGCATTAAAATCACCACCAACAATAAATCTAGGACCTAGGTTTCTAATCGTGTTCCTTAATGTTATGTCTTGGTGGAGAGTACACGGAGTAAATTGCGATATCAGCGTTGTCACATCTTATTTGGATCACACTAGCTTGTATTGTAGCTTTTAACACTGGCTCCAATACATTATATTTTAAGCTAGACTTTATTAAAACAGCAGAGCCTGCATGAGCTTTGCCATCAGGGTGGTTGGCTACAATAATCTCAAAATCTTTAATTTTAAAAAATGTTTTTGAAGTAAAATGAGTTTCAGAAATTAATAATATGTCTATATAATTACATTTAAGAAAAAGTTCAATTTCCTTGGTATAATTGGAAGCACCGTTGGCATTCCATGTTGCAATTCTTAAATTTATTTGCATAATTTCGTAATTAAAACCGTCATTAAATTCATTAACTTATCAAGCATTGCTTCTAGTCTATGCATTACGTTGTTGTCAACATTATTTCCTGTGACAGCTTGAGAATATGAAACATTTCTAGTTTCGTAACCGGCATTACAATTGACATTGTTTCCTGAGGGGTTTAGATGGGAAAATCTTTTATATTCGCGTGAAATTGTTCAGTTCTTGGCAGATTTTGATTTCTCAAATAGGAATATCGTTTTTTATTTTTGACAAGTTCTTGATAAATGTTGCAGCCTCTGTAACTAGCAGTATGGTTTTGTTGGCAGTGTACGCATTTCGGTGGAGTATTAATCTCCTTACCACACTCAGAAGTTGGGTGATTACCTCCGCATTTTACACACCTGAAAGGTTTTTTGCAGTACGACTTTGTATGACCGAATTGCTGGCAGCGATAGCACTGTACTAAATCAGAAGTTTTTTTTTGGTGGTTCAATGGAAACTATAGCATTATTAATGTACATTATTTTATAAATATCCTTGTTGTTAGGATTAGGTTCGAGGTCCACAAAGAACATGGGCAATGGCTGTTTTGAAATACGATTTTTAATATTACATACATCTCTAACTTGATGACCTGATAGCAATAATTCGGCTTTTATATCCTCGGCCGGTGTTGTATGATGAATTCCCTTAACAACAACTCTATAAGATCTCTCTTGCTTTATCTGATAAGTATGAAAGCATAAGTTTTTTGATTCTAAATGCTTGACTACTGTTCTATACGACTCAATATTTTTTACCATTAATCTAATTTGGTTATCCCTCATAGTTTTATAATTGAAATTATTTGAAGATACTACCTTAGATATAGATTTAATCATAATACTTATGTTTTCAATATATGGTATATATATATAGGTGGAGGTTTTGATGATTAATCTTCTTCGTCTTGGCAATTGTCTTCATCTTCGTCTACATTAAGAAGTTGGAACTGATTTTCTCTGGATGTACTTGGCTCAACTTGTAAATTTATTTTCTTATGCAAATGCATGTTGGGTGATTTTGTCAACCGCCATTTCAATGAATTGCTTTTTGGTACCTGCTGCCAAATATTATCACTGTCTTCACTATCATCTTCACTTGACGTAGGCATGCTACTGTTTTTGTTGTTCTTTGTTAATATTTTAACAGACAACTTTTTTTTTTTTATTTCTGTTGTTCTTTTTTGCTAGAGGATTACTGTTGGATTGTTAATCCGTTTGTTTTTAATTTTTAACACGTTATTTTGTTGTTATTTTGAATAGAAAAAGTATGAACTTGTTATTAACACACAATATATGTCTACACACAACCGCGGTTAGATAGAGACTGATGAAAAATAATATTGAAAATTTTATGTTCCAGAAATAGCTGAGTTCAAAAAATTTACAATTTGAGCTATATCTGTATTAGGAGGGGAGTCATTAAAAACTTTTGAAAATTGATCCTTCAATAAGTCTAATTTAAACGATTCGTCATCAACTACTACACCATTAACAGATAAAGTCTCAAGTCTTTTTATACCCTATACCACTATCTGGTTTGGGTATAATGATTTTGTGCTGCTGTTTGTAACAACTAACAATATTCGTCCTAGACCCATCTTTAATTAAACCGATCGACTCAGAATCACTTTTTGAGTCGAAATACAAATGTCCGTCCGTCCGTCCGTCTGTGTGTCCATGTAAAGCTTGTAATCAAACTACAGGTCGCAAATATGTACATATTTTGATGCAATTTGGTGTGTAAGCTTCCATCGGCCATGGGATGAACGCTATTGAAATTGGTGAGAATCGGTCCATGTTCAGACGTAGCCCCCATACAAATGACCCCTATGAAATCGACATAAATTTCCATAAGTTCCAAATTATCATATAGATCTCAGTCAAATTGTGTTTGTATGTGTTTATTACATCCATCAATCAGTAGTTTAAAAATACCCCTACAGGAAAATTCTTAATCATAGGCCCCATATGGAGCTGCTTCCCGATCTCCACTTAAATCTATCAAAAAACAAAAATATTGCACAGATTTTTCTCAAATTTGGTTTGTATATATTTTTTCAAAGTATAAGTGGCATTACCAAATATGGTCAGGATCGGTCCATTTTTCGACCTAGTCCCAATTTAAATATAGTATCCGATATGAACTTTTTCATATCTGCAGCGAAAAAAATTAATAAAAATGCCACTCAAATTTGGTTTATGCATATTTGCTATATCCAATTAGTTGGACCGAAGAGATATGTGCTGTTAAACATGGTATAGGGTATCGTATAGTCGGGCTAGACCGACTATAATTTTCTTACTTGTTGTATATGATTAAATTATAAATCCTTCTATGTGCTGTAGGACCTGGTTTAATATTTTAAAGTTTTTCGCTAAAAATTGCCGATTGTTCTAGTTCAACCTGTCTTTTTATGATAATGAACTTGTTTTCATAATAATAATCGCTATCACAATGATTAAATGTTCTGTAATAAATTTTCTTTAACTGCTTTTGCCAACAGTATTTGATTTTGAACAATTTTTTTATATTGTCAGAAACTATAAATTTACGATTTTTTAATTCTATTTTTTCGGAATGGATAGTAGAAATCAAGTTCAAAGAAGAAGTAAATTTGTTCGTATGGTTATCAATGTCAAAATTAGAAAGATTTCTAGCTGACGGAGGAAAGTGACACAAAAGTTCACGGCACACATCATTTTTGAAATTATTCCAATTTGTATTTTTAAAAGAAGTTATATTAGGAGGCGGATTTAAGATGATCTCAAAATTTGGAAGGCTAATTTGAAGTTTTTGTGGAAAATGGTCAGAAAAGGTGGGTAGACTAAAAATTTTAAAATTTGGATTTATTAAATCTATACAATTAGAGCTGACCAAGAAATGGTCAAGGAATGAGGAACCATTAGGATACGTTGGTTGTGAGTTGGTAATGCGAACAAATTATGTTGGATTGTGAAGTAAAAAATTATAAAAAATATTTCCATTTGCATTATTCATGGAGTCGCCCCAAGAAGAATGTCCAGCGTTAAAATCGCCACCGATAAATGTTGCATCAAAATTTTGAGATATGCTACCCAAACAAGAAAGACCATTATTTAATATTGATGCATTAAAATTACACGGCATATACTTATATTGAACCAAGTAAAATTCGTTTAATTAAGCCATCAACTAAAATCTCAATCATTACAAAAATATAAGGAAACCTTAATCTATCTAAAATGATCTTACGAAATTTAAAAGATTTCTTAATAACAATCGCTACTCCTTGGGAACTAAAATCTCTTATAAAATTGTATGTCTTTCCATTAAATGAGTTTTTTGCACGAATGCAATGTCAATTTTATTTGTTTTTAAAATATTTAGTAAATCTATTCTACGGCTCACTTCGATAAGAGACCTAACATTAAATGACAATAAATTGAATCCATTATGGGTCATATGATTTTTTAACCTCATCTAGAAGACCAAGACATTGCTGCTTAGCTTCTTCCTTTGATAGATTCTTGTAATTCCTAATAAAATTCTCTATTTTATCTTCTAAAGAAATAACCTCGGATTGACAAAGAACTCTAGCTATTTTCAAAAAACTCTTGAATTATAGATGGTTTCGATATGGATCTTTGAGTTTCATTGGAGGTAACATTTTGAAAGTGACTTGAATATGATCGACCTTGAAGAACAAAGCTATTATTGTTTAAAACATTAGAGATATTATTATAAGCTTTTTGTTTCTTCTTTAAAATATCGAGACTAATCTTCTTCTTCATTTCCAAATATTTATTATATGCTGAACAGCCTTTAAAATTAGAAGGATGGCCATGTTCCTTACAATTGTTACAATAAGGTAAATTTTCTTTATTAGATACAAATTGACTTTCTCCAGGAGAATGGTTTTCATTACATTTAATGCAAGTGTACGGGCCATTACAATTAGTTGACATATGACCCCATTTTTGACACTGCCAGCATTGAATTTCCTTCCGGTTTTTTTTTGGGAGATTCCCATGAAATTTTCTGATTTAAAATGTATTTAATATTATTTAATATCAAAAACAACTGCAATAAATATTGATAACACGATAATTAAACCGCATTTTTAATATGGATCGACGATAACTTATACATGCTGCAATGATAGTGACATAGAAAGAATGCAAAAACTCCAAAACAGAGCAATGAGGATTATTCTTAAATGCAATCGATATACACTAGGGTGCTCCAAAAACAAAATTTGTGAGTTATTGACTAGGACGCCCCCTAAAAATATGTATCTGAGTGTAAAATAACGTCTCCCAAAAAGTTATTACAATCGGACAAGAGGAACACGTGCCTCAACGGCCCTGAAGTTGGAAAAACGGTATACATGGGAAAAATATGATTTTTTTAAATTTCTTAAAATTCTTAATATTTTAAATTGATTTTGAATTAAGAAGACTAGAAAATCGTAATAAACAGTAAATTATCTTTCTAATAAGGTAATAAAAACCAAAAAATCAAGTTATTGCAATTGCCCCGGCCAACTAATGTGTCACAGAATGCTTAATCAAGAAGTTGGAGAAATAATGTAATGCAAAAACATTTTTGTATTTGATTAACTCCAAGGTACTCAATTAAAAAGTATTTTTTTTATCATGTGCTTTGCAAACTCATTTTAAATTAAACCCAAAAAGTCTGAATTTTTAAACACAGTTTTCAAATCTCCAATTTTAAAGTTTCAAAAATTTTTTTAAAGAAATTTAAAAAAATCAACGATTGGACTTTAAGGTTTAATTAAGCACATATTAAGGACTAAAAGCTCCAAAAATTGAAGTTATTCTTCTTTTCATTTGGCCAGTGCAGCGATTTGGCTTCAGCGAATTTCGGGAAAACAGCGATTTTTGTCACTTATTAAGGTTTTATTAATTTTTGTATTCTTTTTTTCAAATTCATCGCAATTTTAAAAACTTCAATGCTTTAGAAATAATATTAAAAATATTGCTGTTCTAAACGACCTTATAATGAAAATAGATTAATAATGTTTTTAATACTTTTTATTTGCAACTCTGAATTTTTAATTTAACTTTTATTTTTTATTATTTTTACTAAAAAATACATCTCTTTATTTAAGATCTATATTTTTATAAACCACCAACAAGCGTAGACCACAAGTGCAAGAAAATAAAAGAAAAAATAATATTTTATACTGTTTAAGGTATATTAAAATTAAAAGTATAAGAAATAAAAGAAAAAATGAATTTAAGAGCAAAAGATAAGTACTGGACTATGATGAAATGCAAATAATTGGGGCTAAGCTCCCATCTATTGAGCAAGTGTTGCGTGTACTTCTCTACAACGTGCGCAAGGTGAAATTTAATGTTCAACGGAGTGCTAAGTTAGTCATTGTAGTGAATATCCCATCACTAGTACTAAAAATATAAGTACAACCAGCTGATAATAATGTCAACACAAAACAGCTGTAGATTTAGGATATAACTTATGATTAGATTTAAGTAGCTTTAAGTACTGTTATTTTTATTTATAAGCCGAACAATTTAGGTAAATAAAAGGAATCATTGATCGAACTCAAGCCGAGCAATTGGCTGACTCTATTTTGATTCACTTAGCGCTATAAGAAAGTGCTCCATCTTTGGCCAGTGGCATACAAACGCCGGCAAAGCATTTTATTAAAAACACCATAAAAATCCTCATTCTTTTTTTTTAGAGATTTTATGGTGTAAAGCCCGAATTCTAACTAGGGTTTTTAACAGATCAGTACTGAAAAAACAGGAGCAAGATTTGGTTGATAACCTGGATGATTTATTTGACATTGCTTATGGCAATGCGATGGATACAATAAAATAAAAAATAAAAATTGAAAATTAAAAAAAGGACGACCGGGTTCGATGATAGGCGGTGACCAAGTGCTAGCAGATTAAGAAAAAAGAAAAGTTCGCCGACAAGAAATAGTTAACCGTCAACTCGAAATATATAACGCCAGCTTCCTAGGTACGTATCTAAAAAAATTATATAGGTACGGACTACTGCTTATTAATTTAAAAAATAGATATGTTACAAATATTCAGATGTTAAAGCAATTTATTGCGAAATTTTCTATGACTTTTTTATAGAAGAGCTTGGTAATACTGAGACTGAAATCAGTTCAAGTGATGATAAAGTTCTTGTGCCGGAGATTGATTCTGAATCAGAGACTGCAAAGAACTATAGAGATAGTCCAGGTGCAAGCAATCCCAAGATTAAAAAATCTGCACATAAGATTATAACACCAAAACTTGTTACGGTTTTAGACAAATGTATCGTTAGCGACCGTGATGCAGTGCGAATTATTATAACGACTGCTCAAGCATTGGGACATGACGTATCAAATTTGGTTCGGCGTTGCCATACCTAAGTCCGTTGTGATTCTGGGAAAGAACTTCGAAAAATATTTAAAGACGAAAAAATTGATGCAGTGTCAGTACACTGGGATGGAAAAATTTTGCCATCGTTGACAGGTAACGCTAAAGTCGATCGTCTTCCAGTAGTCATATCGTATCGTTCTTTTAGAACAAATGATAGGAAAAGATCTTCTTTACTTACCATGCCAGCATCACATCTTAGAAATAATTCTGCGAAGTGTATTTGATCAAAAGCTTCAAAAGTCTTCTGGCCCTAACGTTCAATTGTTTAATAAGTTTAGAGACTCGTGGAGTAAGATTAACAAAGTTAATTTTAAATCTAGAGTTGAGAAGAAGCAAGTGAAGGATCTACTTGGAGATTCAGATGCAATCATACAATTTGCAACTCAAAGTCTAAATGAAAAACACCCAAGGGATGATTACAAAGAATATCTGCAACTGGCTATAATTTTCCTTGGTGGCACAGTTCCAAACTTTTCCTTCCGAATGGCGGGAGCTCATCATCACGGCCGATGGATGGCTAAGGCGATTTATTGCCTAAAAATAATTTTATTTCGTGAAGAATTCAAGATGAGAGATTGTGAGAGGAATAGAGTGAGAGATATTTGTATTTTTGTAGTAAAAATTTATTTAAAAGTATGGTTTAAAGCATCAGTGGCTGTAGAAGCCCCAATTAATGAATACAGCAAGAATGACATAAATATAAGTAATGAAGCAATACGTAAATTATGTAACCATTTATGGTATCTTTCGCCCGAAAATGTAGCTCTATCATTTGATCCAAATATATCTTTCGTTATTAAAAAACGTATGGTATCGGCTTTAGATGAATCCAATGATAATGACACAAAAAATATTATAGTCATTCCTAGGAACATATGCCATTACGTAGATAAGAACATCGAACATTTTATATCTCAGAAAACACTATCTTTTTTAAAAAGATTTTCTATACCAACGGACTTCTTTAAAAAAGATCCTAAAGATTGTAGTGACGATACTGGCTATAATGTTGGCATGAATATCGTTTGTAAATTAAATATTGTTAATGATTCGGCAGAAACAGCAGTAAAGCACATGGAAGATTACAATCGAATCTTATCACAAAACGAAGAAGAAAAGCAATTTATTTTGCAAATTTTTTCCGAATATAGAAAACGGTATTCTAATGATAGAAAAAAAACACTTTAATAAATTAATTAGAACATTAATATTATTTAAGAATAATACACATAGTTTTTTTATAAAAAATGTTTAATAAAAGTTGAAATCTTATATTAATTTTATTAAAAAATATTAAATAAAGAATTCATATTTATAATTTTGTTTAATTATATGGGATGTATGCTTGAAAAAGAAAAATAAATTTGTTTTTAAATCACCGAAAAACTATTAATCTATTTTCATTATAAGCTCATTTCGGACAGCAGTATTTGTAATATTATTTTTAAAGGATTGAAGTTTTTTAAACTTGAATTTGATGAATTTGAAAATAAGAATACAAAAATTCATGAAACCTTAATAAGTGACAAAAATTGCTGTTTTTCCGAAATTCGCTGAAGTCAAATCGCTGCACTGGCCAAATGAAAAGAAGAATAACTTCAATTTTTGGAGCTTTTAGTCCATAATATGTGCTTAATTAAACCTTAAAGTCCAATTGTTGATTTTTTTAAATTTCTTTAAAAAAATTTTTTAAACTTTAAAATTGGAGATTTGAAAACTGTGTTTAAAAATTCAGACTTTTTGGCTTTAATTTAAAATGAGTTTGCAAAGCACTTGATAAAAAAAAAATACTTTTTAATGGAGTACCTTGGAGTTAATCAAATACAAAAATGTTTTTGCATTACATTATTTCTCGAACTTCTTGATTAAGCATTCTGTGACACATTAGTTGCCCGGGGCAATTGCAATAACTTGATTTTTTTTAAACCGATTTTATTACCTTATTAGAAAGATAATTTACTGTTTATTACGATTTTCTAGTCTTTTTAATTCAAGATCAATTTAAAATATTAAGAATTTTAAGAAATTTAAAAAAAATCATATTTTTCCCATGTATACCGTTTTTCCAACTTCAGGGCCGTTGAGGCACGTGTTCCTCTTGTCCGATTGTAATAATTTTTTGGGAGACGTTATTTTACACTCAAATACATATTTCTAGGGGGCGTCCTAGTCCATAACTGACATTTTTTTTTTTGCTTCATGCAAGGTTGGAGCACCCTAATATACACACATCATCGAAGTGCTTAGAGAACTAAACTGGATGAATATTAATCAAAGACTGAAGTATAATACTTTAATTTTCATTAAAAAAATGAAACAAGGTGATGCCCCAGAATATCTCTGCGATCAAATAAAATACGTTGGAGAAGTAAAACTGCATGGATTAAGGAATGCTGAAGATTTTCGAAACCAAATAGTCACGACAACACACATGCAGAAATCTCTTTTCTACAAGGGCCTTCAAGCTATTTTATGAGTTACCAAACAATATGAAACTTGAAAGAAATTACAATATATTGAAAAAAAAAGTTACAAATTTTGTAAGATTCCAGGTATTTATATAGAGAATTCAGAATTGATGTAATATTTATTTGTGATTATTCAAAGTATTTTTAATACTAATAAAAAAACTAAAAAAATAATAAATATTCATATACATATTTCCTTTGAGCTTAATTATCATATTTCTATATTTTTTACATGAGTAATTTAAGGAATGTTAGCCTTGCGGTTGTTATTTTCTAAAAACCTACAAACATTAAAGTTTATTAAAGCTTTTTATTTTATTTTATGTTGTTAGAAGAACTTGTGATTATGTCGTCATAAGCAAGTAAATATTTTACTAGACATAATTAGTAAACAATTGTTTTCTACTTAATTTTTAAGCACTTCTGAAAATTATGTTGTTGTTTTTTTTTTTAGTACCCACTAAAAAATTCTAATTAAGACTGTATTAGCAAGACTTTTTTTACAACATAATTATTGCTCTGGTACGTCGTCTATTCATATTTTTTTTTGTATTTATATTGTACATGAAAAACATGTTGTTACACATTCTTGTGCCAAATTGGCTAAATTGTCGATGGCTTATCAAAAATAATGAATATCTACAAACAATTTCCTTTCACTTCAACTCACAATCAGCGACAAAAGAAAAAGAATAAAAGAAGATAGAAAAAAACTGAGCAATGAAATTAAAGGCCTCATAATATATAATAACAAAATGAGTATGACCATGCCAACAGTATAATTAAAGAGTGACAACAGGCTACTTGGCTCGGGCGAAGAAGACAAGAAACATTGACTTTAATTACGTCAGGGACCAAACAAAAGAATTTCAAGAAATGAATTCAACAAAATAATATGAAAATTAAGTGCACAGCAAAATAATATAATAGTCGTAGTTTTAAGACTGAAAATACACACAGCAGTTGTATGTTTTTACAATTAGAAAACAGATTTTCGATAATTACAATGATTTGATATTTGATTAAGGGAAATTAGTAACCAAATAGTGTTAAAAACAATTCATTTATCAGAAACTGCAAAATATTTTGAAAAATGTATTATTCGTAATATATAAAGACCAAAATATTTATTTTTAATATTGAAATGACACAACTGTTATATTCTTCGTAATATTAAAGTGTTATCTGTAAAGGAATTTCCAGCGCCTTAAGAACCGACATATCATGGCTCCTTTAAAATTTTTAGTATACTGCTGTATTTTTTATTGGCAATTCCGTTTTTTTTTTATTCCTACAATTAATTCAATTTAATTTTTATAAGTTTTCAATTTTCTCTACGAACAGTTTCCAATAAATATATACGGCAACAATATTGTGCAGAGAAACTAATCAAAATTCTATTATTACATTTTACTTGCAAAATAGTAAAAATAAAAGAAAGGAAAACTCTTTTACAAGGATATTTTATTTTATTTTATTCAAAATAATTCATGCTTATAAATGTTGTATTAGTGTGTAAGAATATGTTTGTATTGTATGTATATTTATTGAATGTATGATTATTTAACGCATTATTTATCATATGAACCTATTCTTATCTGATTGAAATTCATTAAATTTTACATAAAGACACATACACAGGCTCATACAGGCAAACACACAACACAAGCTAAAGGATGGTAACGAAAAATAACTAACAAATGCAACAAAAGACAAATTTTCTTTAGATTCTTTGAGTAACAAATAAAACATGGCTTGTAAAAATGTCTTTCATGACGCATGATCAGTTACGAAGCGCCTAAGTCGCCAATTACATACAGATGATAATTAGAAAATGTATTTTACAGAATTTGTAGAAAACAGAGCTTTCGTTGAAAAGGTACTTATTCCAGAAAAGGCACTTTTTGTAGAAATGGTACTTTTTGTAACAAAATTACTTATTGTAGAAAATGTACTATTGGTAGAAAAAGTTCTTTTGATAGAAAAGTTACTATCGGTAGAAAAGAATTAAAGTGCGAAAGGGTGCTTTTTAGAATTTAAGAATTTTTACATTTTAAGAAACGTGACCTATTTACAGGAGGAACTTTAAGAAAAAATGGATTTTCTAAAAAGGCTGTTTAAAAAAAAAAGTTTTTTCTTTGATATGTAAACATCTATACGCGCAGGGGTGAAAATTTCTATTTCACAATACAACCACAAAATCAACGTAACATGCTACGCGTAAGACAAATTCGTTGTGCCTTATGATTGTATTGGTGAAGAAATATGATATGTAATAACCTATTTTGAAAATGAAAAATGAAAAAAGAAAAATAAAAAATGAAAAATGAAAAATTAAAAATGAAAAATAAAAAATAAAAATGAAAAATAAGAAATAAAATATAAAAAATTAAAAATGACAAATAAAAAAAGAAAAATGACATATAAAAAATTAAAAATAAAAAAGTAAGAAAATTATAGTCGGCCTAGACTGACTATACGATACCCTATACCATGGTTTAGAGACCCTATCTCTTCGATCCAACTAATTGGATATAGAAAATAAGCATAAACCAATCTTGAGTGGCATTGTTATTAATGTTTTTTTGCAGCAGATATGAAAAAGTTCATATCGGGTGCTATATTTATGTGGGGACTAGGTCGAAAAATGGATCGATTATGACCATATATGGTAAAGTCTCTTGTATTTTGCAAAAATATATACAAACCAAGTTTTAGAAAAATCTATTGCAATATTTTTATTTTTTGATAGATTTAAGTGAAGATCGGGAAGCAACTCTATATGGGCCTATGATTCAGAATTGTCCTTAAGGAATTTTTTTTGGACTACTGATTAATGGATATAATAAACATATACAAACCCAATATGACTGAGATCTGTAAGATAATTTGGATCTTATGGCAACTTATGTCGATTTCATAGCGGTCATTTGTATGGGGACTAGGTCTGAACATGGACCAAATTTCACCAATGTCAACAGCGTTCAACCTATGGCCGAGAAAAGCTTATATACCAAATTTCATCGAAATATATTCATATTTACGACCTGTAGTTCGATTGCAAATTTTACATGGACACACAGACGGACGGACGGAAGGATGGACGGACGGACGGACATCGTTAAATCAACTCAGAAAGTGATTCTGAGTCGATCGGTATAAGAAAAGATGGGTCTAGGTCACATATTTTTGGCAGTTACAAACAGCAGCACAAACTCATTATACCCAAACCACATAGTGGTATAGGGTATAAAAATTTAAAACTGAGATATAAAAAATGAAAAATAAAAAATAAAAAATGAAAAATAAAAATGAGATATGAAAAATATAAAAAAATAAAAAACAAAATAATCAAAAAAAAAAAAAAAATTAAAAATAAAAAATTAAAAATTAAAAAAAAAAAATTAAAAATGAAAAATTAAAAATGAAAAATGAAAAATGAAAAATGAAAATTGATAATGAAAAATGAAAATTGATAAATGAAAAATGAAAGGAAAAATAAAAAATGAAAAATGAAAAATGAAAAATGAAAAATAAAAAAATGAAAAATAAAAAATTAAAAAAAAAATCAAATGAAAAATGAAAAATTAAAAATGAAATATAAAAAATTAAAAAAAATAAAAAATGAAAAATGAAGAATGAAAAAAAATCGATAAATTAAAAATGAAAAATAAAAAACGAAAAATAAAAATAAAAGTGAAAAATTAAAAATAAAAAATTAAAAAAAGTAAAAAATTAAAAATGAAGAATGAAAAATGAAAAATGAAAAATTAAAAATGAAAACAAAAAATTAAAAATAAAAAATGCAAAAAGAAAAATTAATAATATAAATGAAAAATTAAAAACAAAAATGAAAAATAAAAAATTAAAAATGAAAAATTAAAATAAAAACTGAAAAATAAAAAATAAAAAATGAAAAAAGAAAAATACAAAATGAAAAATGATAAATGATAAAAGAAACTTGAAAAACGTGAAATGAAAAAATGAAAAACGAAAAAAGAAAAATGAAAAACAAAAATGAGAAATGAAAACCGAAAAATGAAAAATTATTTATGAAAATTGAAAAACGAAAAATGAAAAAATGAATAATGAAAAATAAAAAAGAAAAATAAAAAATGCAAAATAAAAAATTAAAAATTAAAAATAAAAAATTAAAAATAAAAAACGGAAAATGATATATGAAAAATAAAAAATTAAATATAAAAAATTACAAATAAAAAGCAAAAATTAAAAATAAAAAATTAAAAGTAAATATTGAAACAAGTAAGAAAATTATAGTCGGTCGAGACCGACTATATGATACTCTATACTATGCGTTTAGAGACCCTATCTCATTGGCCTAACTAACTGGATATAGAAAATAAGCATAAACCAAATTTGAGTCGAATTTTTATTAATTTTTTTGGCTGCAGATATGAAAAAGTTCATATCAGATGCTATATCTATATGGGGACTAAGCCCAAAAATGGACCGATCCTGACTATGTTTGCTAAAGTCTTTTGTATTTTGCAAAAGTATATACAAACAAAATTTGAGAAGAATCAGTGCAATATTTTTGTTTTTTGATAGATTTAAGTGAAGATCGGGAAGCAGCTCTATATGGGGCCTATGACTAAGAATTTCCTATAGGGATAATTTTTCGACTACTCATTAATAGATGTAATAAACACATACAAACCCAATTTGAGTAAGATCAATATGACAATTTGGATCTTATTGCAATATATGTCGATTTCGTAGGGGTCATTTGTATGGGGGCTAGGTCTGAACATGCACCGATTCTCACGAATTTCAAAAGCTTTCATCCTATGACCGATGAAAGCTTATATACCAAATTTCATCAAAATATATTCATATTTGCTACCTGCAGTTTGATACAAGGTTTACATGGACACACAGACGGACGGACGGGCGGACATTGCTATTTCGACTCAAAAAGTTATTCTGAGTCGATCGGTATACTTAAAGATGGGTCTAGGACGAATATTTTTGGTTGTTACAAACAGCAGCACAAAGTCATTATACCCAAACCACATAGCGGTATAGGGTATAATAAATATTTTTATATAAGCAAAGCCCCTGCAGTTGATTGTTATAAGTGATATATGGATGACGGTTTCTGCTTAATTTGAAAAAAGTGCCATAAAAAGATCTTTAATTACTAGATGTTTACACATCTCCCCATCTCACATTATTTTTTTAAGTACTTTTTTAAGAAAACTTACGGTTTTTATATCGTTATGTGAATATTGAATAACTGATTTTCATATGTGTGATGATTTTAGTTAACTTGGTCCTTTTCAATTCATTTTGACTACTTTTTGAATGTAACAACAAATAAATGACTGCCTTTTTTTGGCAACTTTTTACGTAATACTTACGTAACTTTTTTGAGCATCTCTGACGGTATAACCATGGTTTCGGTACGAATGTTTGTGTTGAGCTTGTCAGTGCTCTGAGGCTTGATTGCGTGCACTTTTCTATTCAAATCATGAAACAAAAATAATTCCAGAGGGTTCAGATCTTAAGATCAGTCAATGTCGCCTTTTTTGACATCATACGTCAAGGGAATTTTTGTTGCAGAAACTGCATGTTTTGATTCGCAGTGTAGCATATTGCACCATCTTGTTGGAAGCAGTAACTTCCCAGGCCATTTTTACGCATTTTCGGGCAAACATAATGAGCCGACATCCAGTGATATTGTTTTCGAACGATATTTTCTCTTTCTCTGTAGATAAATGGCCCAGTGGTCGTTTTGGCACAAACGCCTGCCTAAACAGTCACGTTTCAGTCAAGAAATTGATCTCGTGTGGCTTCTCCGTTCAGCAAGTGTGGCATTTTGTTTGTTACTACCTCCACAGAGTGTGAAATGGGCCCCGCAGGTAATCAAAATTTGCTTCCAAAAGTCAGGTTTAGTGTCAATCATTCGAGCGACTATTTGGCTGTAATGCAAGCGTGGCCGGCCTGCCAGCAAAATTCTTTTGGTCAATTGCGCTTTATATAGAAAATCCATTGTATGATAATTATGTCTATGTGGTGAATAATAAAGAAAACCTATTGAATTCTAAAATATTTACAAATTACCATGAAAATGATTGTAAAGGAATTCCTTTCAACTTTTTTCTGTGTGAAGTTATTAAATGTTGCCATACCAACATAAAATATGGCACACCCTGTACTTTTGTAAGAAAAAGTACTTTTGTAAGAACAGATATTTTTTCTAAGAAAAGGTACTTTTAAAAAACAAGATAAATTTTTAATAAAAAATGCAACGTCCTACATTCCACTTTTTAAATTCCTTTTTCTAAAATCTATATATTTATCATACAGCATGTTAATTTGTCAATGTGTATCACGTTTTCTTCATATATGTCCGTCCGTCCGGTTATCCATATGTTTTTAAGGAACGTAAGCATTCTAATAAACTAAGAGATGTTAAATATTAAGATATTTTGATGCAATTATTGTTGTTTAGATTTAAGTTTGACCAGTATGAACATAGATTAAATATATGAGCGGCTGGGATCTAACTCTTTTAAAATCTGATATTCTTTAATAAAACTTAAATAACTTATAAAATTATTAAAATATGACTATTTACTATAAACATCTTTAAGTGTTTATAAATCTATAATATTAAGAGGTAAGGCGATTTCTTGTGACCGATGATTTGTTCAATATTTTTCTCCCGATTTTGACCAAGCGTATTTTATTTGAAAGATATTTCTTTTTAGCTGTCCACCAGACATAGAGATTTTCATATTTTTACTTTTTAATGGAGTTATGCTCATTTAGAATTGCTACTAACATATACATAAAATTATACAATGCTCTGTGTGTGTTTATTAAATTTGTTAATGTTGCAAAAAAAAAAAAATTAGTTTGTTTCCTCATTCACAATAATAATTGTGTTTAATTGAAAAATTATTTTGGACATAACAAAGGTTCAATAATTTATTAAATGAAAAAAAAAAAAAAATTAATACAATTTACACACGAATTTCGTGCCCTGGAATCTGCTAGTTAATATAAATATTTGATACTGCAATCTAAGCCATTGTGGTTTAGCGAAGAAAATATAATTATGGTCCTCAGTTATAATATGAGCTAAGTTCAAACAGTTCTTAACTATGTGCTATAATGATTTCTGGGTATGAAAAGTTTTTCGTTACTAACCTTTATATATATATACTGAGTCTATTTAGAACAAAAACAACATCTGAGAAGATTAAAAAACTAATACAAAGCAAGCATAAATTGAACTGTATATTTGTGGTTCAGCTGTTTTGAAATTAAATCTGGAAATTTTATAAAAGAAGATGAAGTACATTGAATAATATGGGTGATTCATTCATGGGAAAAAATTCAATCACATTTTCTATATCAAATTTTTAATAAAGTAGGTATTTTTTGTTGGGGTTGCCACAAAAAAAAATATACAAACAAAATAACACATATATAATTTTTGAGCTTCTAAAATACATACAAATTAATATAAATTATAAAATGTTCTACAGGCAAAAGTTCATGCAATTTTAAGAATTTCAGTAGTAGAAAGTTCTCTTACAGGAAAAGGGATTTATATTTTGTTGCATGAAAACTCCAGATGGTTTCAATTTTTATATAAGAAACATTCCTGAAAATCGATAGGTTTTATATAGAAAATATACGAAGCAAAAGTGCTATTAGGAAAGAGAATTTCCAGTAAATATCCTCTTTTTTAGAGCAATTTTGAGCACAGTTCAGAAAAAAACACACAATGAAGTAAACAAACATAGCTCAGACCAGCAAACACATATTTTTATTTTAATATCAATTAGGTGTGTTTTTAAATTTTGTACGGTACCAAACACAATCAAGAGTGTGTTTCGTTTTAATATTTCGTTATCTACATGAAGATTTTTCTATCACGTACTTTCTGTTTCGAACACACATAAACCTCACAGATTCGAGTGTAGCTTTATTTTAAGATCGTCTTCTTGCACGTGTACTGCTAAAAAAAAAAACAAAACATGTTCTTCAACTCCTACATTTAAAAATTAAAACATTATCCACTCGCGAATGGGAAATCTGAAACACCCCTATAATAACTACAACAATTGTTTCAACCAAATTTATTTTAAAAAAATCTAAAGTAATTCATCAGCAGTTATAAAAAAATAAGAATAAAAATAAAATTAAAATAAAAAATTAGTAATAAAGTAGAAAGCAGAGATATAGCAGTACGAGTGCAAGAAAACGAACTTAAAATAAAGCTACACTCGAATCTGTGTGATTTATGTGTGTTCGAAACAAAAAATACGTGATAGAAAAATGTTCATGTTCACAATCAATTATTAAAACGAAACACAGTCATGATTGTGTTGGGCACCGTACAAAATGT
Source organism: Cordilura impudica (assembly GCA_963682025.1). Classification (NCBI taxonomy): domain Eukaryota; kingdom Metazoa; phylum Arthropoda; class Insecta; order Diptera; family Scathophagidae; genus Cordilura; species Cordilura impudica. The sequence continues at coordinate 44,440,789 of OY821517.1, forward strand.
AAAAACACACATAATTGATATGAAAATAAAAATATGTGTTGGCTGCTTTAGAACAGAAAATTGTGTGTTTCATATGTGTATTTTCTGAACCTTGATTTTAAGTAAGTATATTGTAATTTAGATCAGTGTTGACTAGATTTACAAATTTGAAAAAAGTGAAATTTAATTTTATACACATTCAGATTTCTTCACCTCAAAATCTTGTTCATATAAACTTTTTTAAACTCAACAAGTAAGAAAATTATAGTCGGTATAGACCGACTATACGATACCCTATACCATGCGTTTAGAAAGACAACTAACTGGAGATTGAAAATAAGCAAAAACCAAATTTGAGTGGGATTTTTATTAATTTTTATGGCTGCAGATATGAAAAAGTTCATATCGGATGCTATATCTATAAAGGGACTAGGTCCAAAAATGGACCGATAATGATCATGTTTGGTAAAGTCACTTGTATTTTGCAAAAATATGTACAAACAAAATTTGAGAAGAATCAGTGCAATATTTTTGTTTTTTAATAGATTTAAGTGAAGATCGGGAAGCAGCTCTATATAGGGTCAAAGGGATTATTTTTGGACTACTCATTAGTGGATGTAATGAATGCATACAAACCCAATTTGAGTAAGATCTATATGACAATTTGGATTTTATGGCAATTTATGTCGATTTCATATGGGTAATTTGTATGGGGGCTAGGTCTGAACATGGACCGATTCTCACCAATTTCAACAGCGTTCATCCCATGGCCGATAGAAGCTTATATACCAAATTTCATCAAAATATATTCATATTTGCGACCTGCAGTTTGATTACAAGCTTTACATGGACACACAGACGGACGGACGGACGGACGGACGGACATTGTTAAATCAACTCAGAAAGTGATTCTGATTCCATCGGTATAATTAAAGATGGGTCTAGGTCAAATATTTTTGGTTGTTACAAACAGCAGCACAAAGTCATTATACCCAAACCACATAGTGGTATAGGGTATAAAAATGTAAATTTATATATCTGCCAATTTTTTATTTTATTTTTTTAAGCACATTTATCTAAAAGAATTATTGTTAAATAAAGAAATAAAAAATATTTTCAGGGTGTGGATTTTAAAGTTTATATTTGTGTTGTAAATTTGATTTAATTAATTTTAAATAAGTTTTTAGTAACCCATATATTTTTGAAAATATTCCATACAGATTGTAGCCAAACATTTAATCTTGACAAGGAAATAAAACTTGTAATATTTTAAATTGCAAATCTTTATTTAATGCGAAATACTTTTGCATACAGTTGCAAAAACTCACATTCACACATAAATACAAAATAGACTAACGTACAATACGAGTATAAGGAACAATGTCAGGAATGTGTATATTAAGTTAGAGAGAGGAAGCTCATTGCTTTTGAGAATATTGTTGCTGACGACGATGATGACTGATGTTCATAAAGTACATGAGATATGCATGCACAAACACACACATACACACAAGCACATACACACACATTATTGTCATTAAAAGCTTTATTGAGGGAGAATGAATTGTTGTGTGTACGAACGAGTGTGTTGTTACAAATACAAATGTGGTAATGGGATTGAAGAATGTAAATGAAAAGAAAAACAATACATTTTCTCAATTCACTATTTGTTGTTTGTCTTTTCTAACTTTTCATAAAATTTATTTCAAATGTAAATACGAATTCTATTGTACAGAAACGGTTTCCCTACATTCACATACTGGTATTGTAGATATTAAACAAGCCTGGAAGACCCAAAAGAAATAAAAATATACGTATATAAGAAAAAACTTCAAAACCTAATTCAATGCCATGCAACCAAACTCAATTTTGTATGCATTCGAAATCACAATAAACTAATACATTACGAGTATCACCAACAATAAATAGGGCCAACTGTGTCAATGTTTAAACTTCACACAATAGCAATTGTTGCAAATGAACGTCTATGTTCTTAGTCATCATGTATGGCTTTTTGTGTAAAGGAAAATGTTATAAAAATACTTAAAATTTATTGCAATGAAATGTTATTGCAAGAGAAGACCAGATGAATTCAGCAACAAAAACCAGGTGCTAACCACAAAATTGAAATTATTTAAATTGTTATTCTATGCATTAGTTACAGATGCCTGACCGACCGGCCCCAGTTAGAGATACTGGCAGCCAGTTAAACTATAAATAGATTTTATTGTTTTACTTTGTTGCCTAACCGACAAATACAAACAACATTTCAACAATCACTCAACCAAATTACAATAGAAACATGTCTCAATTGTAATTGTTTTATTAACAAATATTGGTGGAACGATTGATTGTAAGATTTACAGAACGATATAAGGACTCATAAATTGGCCTGCAAACATCTTTGTAGAAATTAAAACCATGTATCGGTGACAGGTATGGGAAATAATTAAATATTCTAAATTTAGTTTGAGATCATTTGAATATTCTGGTAGAAACATAAGCATAGTTCAGATTCTAAAGGTAAATTATTAAATATTCAAATTTCAATTTATAATAAATGAAATAATAAAGTCCAGGCTATTGCACAAATGGGAAGTCATTCTCTTAGACAAACGCATGTTTCTCTTACAGATCCACATTATCGGTTTTATTTTACGTGGCTATAAGATGGGGTTGGAAGATTTTACAACTTTGTTGCAAAGTTCCTAATAGCAAATTTAGTACCAAAAAGATCTTATCACGTTACACTTGACAACCACACATTATCACTCAGGGGTAAAAATCTATTTCACAATACAATCGCAAAAACAGGGTAAGACAAAAAAGGCACAATTTCATTAGAAAGTGTTTGCAGATAAAATGAGGAACGAATTGCGTTATAAAAACGTTTCCAAAATGAAAAAGGAGATATGAAAAATTAAAAGTGAAAAATGAAAAATGAAAAATGAAATATGAAAACTGAACAATGAAAAATTAAAGATGAAAAATGAAAAATGAAAAACGAATAATGAAAAACAAAGAATGAAAAATATAAAATAAAAAATGATAAATGAAAAATGAAAAGTGAAAAATGAGAAATGAAAAATTAAAATGAAAAATGAAAGTTGAAAAATAGAAAATGAAAAATGATAAATCAAAAATGAAAAAGGAAAAATGAAAAATGAAAAACGAAAAATGAAAAATGCAAAATGAATTATGAAATATGAAAAATGAAAAACGAAAAATGAAAAATGAAAAGTTAAAAATGAAAACTGAAAATGGAAATTGATAAATAAGGAATGAAAAACGAAAAATGAAATATAAAAAATTAAAAACTAAATATGAAAAACAAAAAATTAAAAATGAAATATGAAAAGTGAAAAGTGAAAAATAAAAATGGAAAATGAAAAATGGAAAATGAAAAATGAGAACTGAAAACTTAAAACTAAAAAATGAAAAATGAGGAATGAAAATTGAAAAATGAATAATGAAAATGATAAATTAAAAATGAAAAGTAAAAAGGAGAAATTAAAAATGAAAAATGAAAAATTAAATATTAAAAATCTAAAAGAAAAAACGCAAAATGAAAAATTAAAAGTAAAAATGAAAAATGAAAAATGAAAAATGAAAAATGAAAAATGAAAAATGAAAAATGAAAAATGAAAAATGAAAAATGAAAAATGAAAAATGAAAAATGAAAAATGAAAAATGAAAAATGAAAGATGAAAGATGAAAAATGAAAAATGAAAAATGAAAAATGAAATATGAAAAATGAAAAATGAACACTGAAAACTGAAAAATTTAAAATAAAAAATGAAAAATAAAAAATGTAAAATTAAAACTAAAAAATAACTTAAAATGAAGAATGAAAATTGAAAAATGAATAATGAATAATGAAAATGAAAAATGAAAAATGAAAAATGAAAAATGAAAAATGAAAAATGAAAAATGAAAAATGAAATATGAAAAATGAAAAATGAAAAATGAAAAATGAAAAATGAAAAATGAAAAATGAATATTGAAAAATGAAAAATGAAAAATGAAATTGAAAAATGAAAAACGAAAATTGAAAAATGAAAAGTAAAAATTAAAAATGAAAAATTAAAAATGAAAACTGAAAAATTTAAAATGAAAAATAATAAATAAAAAATAAAAAATGAGAAATGAAGAATGAAGAATGAAGAATGAAAAATAAAAAATTAAAAATCAAAACTAAAAAATAAAAAATGAGAAACGAAAATTTAAAAATGGAAAATTAAAAATTAACCAGTTGAAATAATAAATAATAATAAATATTTTCTATTATCAGCGCCCCTGCAGTTGTTTGCTATAAGTGATATATAGATGACGCTTTCTGTTTTATTTTAAAAAAGTGTCAAAAAAAATCTTTAATGGAAAGTAAAAAGGAAAAATGAAAAATATAAAAATAAAAAATGAAAACTGAAAACTGAAAAATGAAAAATGCAAAATGAAGAATGAAAATTGAAAAATGAATAATGAAAATGAAAAATGGAAAATGAAAAACGAAAAATGAAAAATAAAAAGTAAAAATGAAAAATAAAAAATGAAAAAAGAAAAATGAAAAATGAAAAATAAAAAATAAAAAATGAAAAATAATAAATAAAAAATTAAAAATGAAGAATGAAAAATAAAAAATGAAAAATTAAAACTAAAAAAAAAAATGAAAAGCTGAAAATGAAAAATAAAAATAAAAATTGAAATATTAAAAATTAAGAATTAACCAGTTGAAATAGTAAATAATATTAAATAGTTTTATATTATCAGCGGCCCTGCAATTGTTCACTATAAGTAATATATAGATGACGCTTTCTGTTTGATTTTGAAAAAGTGTCATACAAAATCTTTAATTACTATATGTTCATACATCTCCCCTGTGATTGGACTCACATGATTAAATTTTTTTTTTATTTTTTTTTATACCGAAGGACGTACAAATTTAATGTGAATGTGGGTCTATATTAAATTTAGTACAAAAATTTAAATACCAAATTATTTAATGATGTTGCTGTTTTTCCCCAGCATCAACCTCTTTTGAATAAAGATGGCCACTTTATTAATTTTAAATTGGGCAACAAATATAACTTTTACATATAGCACTTTGCAACAGCCATTCTGGAGGGGCTGACAAAATCCAAGTCCGGATAAAAGTATTGTCAAAGGGTTTGGCATTCTCAAGCTAAATTTTTTTATAACCTTTTTTATTTTATCTTATATTTTTTCCTTATCTTCATGTTTCTTTGCTTAAATTTTCAGCTATAATTCAGAAACGATTGCCATTTCATTCTGCAGCAAATGGCTTCAGCAAATCAAGTTGAATTAATGTTATGAAATTAAATCTTTAATAAATTTTTTGAAAAACACAACAAACTCTGAACGTATGATTATTATTTATTAATATATATGAGAAAAGATGTAAACGTATGTGTGATATTTTTAATACGAAATCAGACATGCATATATCAGTATTTTTGATGTGTAAACATCTATACGCGCGGTGGGGGGGGGTGGTGGTAAATTTCTATTTCACAATACAGTCACAAAAACAGCGTAACATGTGAGCGTAAGAAAAAATCAGCGTAACATGTGATTGTAAGAAAAAATCTGTGTGACTTATGATTGCATTGGTGGAAAAATTATGATATGTAATAACCTATTTGAAAATTCAGAATGAAAAATAAAAAATGAAAAATGAAAAATAAAAAATGAGAAATAAAAAATGAGAAATAAAAATGAAAAATAAAAAATAAAATATGTAAAATAAAAATTGAAGAATAAAAAAACGCAAAATGAAAAATACAAAATGAAAAATTAAAAACGAAAAATAAAAAATGAAAAAAAAGGAAAAATAAAAAATAAAAAAAAAAAATTAAAAATTAAAAATAACAAATGAAAAAATATAAATAAGAAATGAAAAATGAAAAACTTACAAACGAAAAATAAAAAATGGAAAATGAAAGAAGAAAAATTAAAATTGAAAAATATAAAATGAAAAACGGAAAATTAAAAACTAACCTGGTGAAATAATAAATAATAATAATTATTTTTTTATTAGTAGAGCTCCTGCAGTTCGTTGCTATAAGTGATACATAGATAACGCTTTCTGTTGGATTTTAAAAAAGTGCCATAAAAAATATTTAATTACAAGATGTTTACACATCTCCCCTGTTCTGTTCTATTTATACCCTATACCTCTATGTGGTTTGGGTATAATGGCTTTGTGCTGCTGTTTGTAACAACCAAAAATATTTGATCTACACCCATCTTTAATTATACCGATCGAATCAGAATCACTATCTGATTCGATTTAATGATGTCCGTCCGTCCGTCCGTCTGTGTGTCCATGTAAAGCTTGTAATCAAACTGCAGGTCGCAAATATGAATATATTTTGATGAAATTTGGTATTTGATCTTTTATCGGCCATAGGATGAACGCTATTGAAATTAGTGAGAATCGGTCCATGTTCAGACCTAGCCCCCATACAAATGACCCCTAGGAAATCAACATATATTGCCATAAGATCCAAATTATCATACAAATCTTGGTCAAATTGGGTTTGTATGTATATATTACATCTATTAATCAGTAGTCCAAAAATGATCTCTATTGAACAACTTTTACTCCTAGGCCCCATATAGAGCTGCTACCCGATCTTCACTTAAATCTATCAAAAAACAAAAATATTGCACGGATTCCTTTCAAATTTGGTTTGTATATATTTTTTCAATGTATAAGTATAAGTGACTTACCGATCGACTCAGAATCACTTTTTAAGTCGAAATAGCAATTTCCGTCCATCCGTCCGTCCGTCCGTCTATGTGTCCATGTAAAGCTTGTAATCAAACTATAGGTCGCAAATATGTATATATTTTGAAGAACTTTGGTATATAAGCTTCCACCGGCCATGGGATGAACGTTATTGAAATTAGTGAGAATCGGTCCATGTTCAGACCTAGCCCCCATATAAATGACCCCTATGATCTCGACATAAATTGCCATAAGTTCCAAATTATCATATAGATCTCAGTCGAATTGGGTTTTTATGTGTTTATTACATCCATTAATCGGTAGTTCAAAAATACTCTCTACAGGAAAATTCTTAGTCATAGGCCCCATATAGAGCTGCTTCCCGATCTTCTGTTAAATCTATCAAGAAACAAAAATATTGCACTGATTTTTCTCAAATTTGGTCTGTATATATTTTTTCAAAGTATAAGCGACTTTACCAAATATGGTCAGGATCGGTCCATTTTTCGACCTAGTCCCCATTTAAATATAGTATCCGATATGAACTTTTTCATATCTGCAGCGAAAAAAATTTATAAAAATGCCACTCAAATTTGGTTAATGCATATTTGCTATATCCAATTAGTTGGACTGAAGAGATAGGGTCTCTTAACCATGGTATAGTATCGTATAGTCGAGCTAGACCGACTATAATTTTCTTACTTGTTTTTAATTGGATTTATTGATAAAAATTATTTATTTATGCGTTAGCTACAATTTCTCTGAAGAATGCAATGAGGTTTAACTATACTGGCCTAGTACTTTCACCCTGACTTAGAGTTTTTCACCTGCCGAGACAATGACCCCGAAAAGGTTCACAGTTTAATTATAATAATGTCTTCATAAGACTTTAAATGTTACACGACCTTATTGATATTAAGAAAAAAGTTTGCAAAAAACAATGTTTTAAGGTTAGCAGGTTGCATATTAAAAAAAACTATACTTATGATAACATCTCATTTTTGTAGTTGTTAATTTTGTATCATTCACTTAAAATTTTTAATATTTTTTCAACAGGTTTTTCATTATTTCGTTTAAAATATAATTTAAAATTAGTATAAATGAGCAAATTTAAAAGAGATAAGCAAATGTATAAAGATATCACAAACTAAAGCTGTTTAATTTTAGAGACTTCTTACTGTTTCATGCCTATGGGAACAATTCCATTTATACCGATAATTAAATTTAACATTAGTATGCAAACAATTCCACAATGAGATTATCGCACACTGCTAAGCTTGAAAGGCTTAATTAAATGCAAATTTATTACAGTTTTTTTGTTTTTAAATAACAAAACGATATGTTAAAAATTTAAATTTTCCTTTTGTGCACAACAATAACAAGAAATGTTTTAAGGATATCCTACTAGTTTCTTGGCCAAAACGACAACAGCAACTTTGAAATTTCATTCATGCACAACAACACCTCATTTAATGGCAAAAACATTTTTCAGTTACCTAAAAATACACAAAAATATAAAAATAATAAAGACGGCGAAAAGCTATGGGCTTCTGTTGTAATTTAAATGAATATTTTAAGTCTTTTGTTCGCTGAGAATAAAGAAATGCAACGAAAATAGACCACGAATCACAGTGGGCTAGAGTTTACAAATGTCCCTTAATGAAATTGTGTAAAATAAATGCTTTTAACAAGAGCGTTTTTTTTTTTTTGGCTGAAAATATAACTGTAGTGTCTAGTTGTCAATTGAAATAAAGAAGGACTCCTAAATTTGATAAGCTCCACCTGGATTTTAGACTTACATTGCTATCTAGACTTATTACACTATTTATAACATATATTAACAAAATATTTGAAAAAGTAAGAATTTGTTAAACTTAATACTAAATTTGTAACGTAACCGCCCTTTGATTGCGTTATTTTAATCTAAAAAAAAACCGTCGATTAAAGTGTTCGAAATAATTCTTTGAAAGAAGGAGTGCGGGAGCCATTGAGCTGCTAGCATCAGTCGGTTGGGGGTTCTGGATCTCTCCTATTAAAAATTTACCAGTCACTACAAAAATTATTGTAGACTCCCTATTTTGTTTTATATTTAAAATGTATGAAATGGACTGGATGACTACAATAACTACGTCACTAAGTAAACCTTATTGAAGTCATAAAAAGGTAATACAATTTAAATAAAAGTACCAATCGAATTGCATATTATTTAGCTCTTAGATATATATAGAGCTCGTCGCATCTTTAACCTCCCTTACATTTGTTCTACTAGCGCGAAATTTTATAGACAGGTCCTCAAATACTTATCCTCAACCTAACACAAGTTAATCACTTTAATTTGTAAGAAAATACTTATTTACAATTTAAGGATTCATATACAACAATTCATTATTTATTCAACCCATATACCTACATATGTATAAATCTATATATTACTCAAATATTTATAAAATATTTTTAAAAAAAATTTTAATTTTAAGTTTTAAATATTTACATAAACCACAGCTTAAAAAAATAGCAATAAAATTTACATAATCACGCTAGCCAACAATGTTTTGGACTGAAGCAACCAAATAAATCTCCTAGGGTGATTTGGTGGGCTGAATTCGAATCTGTAATTGGTTTTTCTCTATCATGTCAGGTTTTCGAGACACAAAAAAAATGTTTTTATTCGTTTTATACATAAACAATCATTAGTTTATTTAAAAATCGAAAAACGTCTTTCGTAAACGGTCCGCCAAATAACTTTTTTTTTTTTTTTTTGAAAATGCTATAAAAAAAAAACTACTGAATATTATCTCAAATTTCTTTTTTTATTTGAAAGTACAATCCTTCCGATCGGTTCAATTTTTAAGCACATTATCGATTGTGTGCAGCTGTATTTCACCAATGGCTTCACGAATATTGTCCTTTAAAGCGTCAATTGTCTCTGGCTTGTTGGCGTAACACTTATCTTTGAGGGCACCCCACAAATAATAGTCCAACGGTGTCAAATCGCAGCTCCGAGTTGGACAAACGACATCAGCTCTGCGGCTGGTAATGCGATCTTCAAAAACAGGGCGCAAAACATCGAGTGTAGCTTCGGCTGTGTGGCACGTAGCGCCGTCCTGTTGAAAACAAATGTTGCCAATATCCTCCTCTTCAATTTGTGTGAACAAAAATTCGTTCAACATGGCCCGATAACGATCGCCATTGACTGCAACGGCCACTCCTTGCTCATTTTCGAAAAAAAATGGCCCAATTATGCCTCTGGATCAAAATCCGCACCAAACAGTGACTCGTTTTGGGTGTATCGGTTTTTCAATGTATGCGTGCAGGTTTTCTGTGCCCCAAATGTGACAATTTTGCTTGTTTACATACCCGCCAAGATCAAAATGAGCTTCATCTGAAAAGATGATTTTTTTTTGGCAAAATCGGCATCTTCTGTAAGTCGATCGCAGGCCCACTTAGCGAAGCGAAAACGCATTGGATGGTCAGTTGGCTTCAACTCCTGAACCAATTGGACTTTGTTGGGCGTCATACCATGGTCTTTATGCAAAATTCTTCTCAATCATGCCTCCGAAATGTTCAATTCTTGAGAACGACGGTGAATTGATGTTGATGGCGCTTCACGCACAATTTCTGCCACAGCAGCAATATTCTCGTGTGTACGCACTGTTTTTGGCTTTTCACGCTTTGGTTTATTGATGAGGATGCCACAAGATAACGAACATACGGAGCTGACGGTGCTTCTCTTCTTCCAAAATCCGTACGCAATTTTCGCACACATTCTGCAACATTACCATGATTTTCAAAGTAATGTCGCAATATTTCCCAGCGTTGTTAAAGTGTATGCACAACCGTATTCGTTCAGCGGAAGGATAAAGCTAATTATCTGTCAAATCAGACATGAGCTAAGTGTTACCATTCACGAAATAAGCACTAGTTGAAAAAAAAACGTTAGATGGCGGACCCTTTATTTTGTTGGTTCAGTTTCACGTATTGCAGTCCAGCAATACTATCCCAGTGTGCTTTTGTCCCAAAATCCTTGATAATTTCTTCCAATTTCGTTTGCATTTTGTTTGTTCGGTTTCGCATATTGGAGTCCAGCAATACTTTCTCAGCAAGCTTTTGTCCCAAAATCCTTGATAATTTCTTTTCAATAAATCTTGGTAAGCACGCTCCCCTTGTTCGTCGCTCACCGCACCTATGTTTTGTGAAAAAAATCTAAATGCGAATGAAGAAAATGCATTTTGAGTGAATTCGTGCACTTAATTCGTGATAATTTTACAACAATTCAGCAACAACTTGTAAGTAATTTTCACTCATATTGTTTCCAAGAAAACTGTCTCCGACGCTCTTGAAAGATTTATAGGCTGCATCTTCTTTATCCAATAAACTTTGTGAAAAATTGTCATCATTCAATAACATCATGATCTGAGGGCCAACAAATATGTCTTCTTTGATTTTAGCATATGAAATTTTAGGAAAAACCGCTAACAAATATTTAAATGCTGCACCATCTTTGTCCACAGCCTTGTTTTATTTTTATTTTCCTGGAGAACACTCAATTCTTTTTGGCCACTCTGTTCTAAGGTAGTGATGACATGTAGCGCGACTATCCCATTGTCAAAGAAAACAACAATATTTTGTGAAACCTCTTCGCTTACCAGTCAACAAACCAATTACCTGAAACAGATTAATTTACAGTTTTTTACGATGGTCTATACAAAAAATTTAAATCACACGCTTTAAGGTCACCACAGATCTTCCATTTATGATCGTTGTATTTGAGTAATGTCAAAATTTTATTCATTGATTCGTAGTTTTCCTTTTTATTAATGGCATGATGGTATGGATGGTTTTTCATTCCCATTATGCAAAAGAAGAGCCGTTAAACTGTACTTGGAGCCATCAGTAAATAAAATCTCGATTCAGTTTTGTCACATGGCTGGTTCATTTTTTTTTTAAATAAACCATCAACAACAGTACAGTATAGAATAGAGTGTTTCTTTTCAAAATATGCAGCCAACTCCAAGCTTCGATCTCTATAGATTGTTACTTTTGTCTCAACTGCAAGATGTTTCCGCTGCTGCATACGTGAAGCTAGCAATTCTGCGTCTTGCTTCGTTAAATGTAAATCCCGAATTAGGTCATTCAGCTCAGCTTGAGTCACTAAATGGCATTCATCATCAGCCTCATACAAACTACCACTGCTGGTGAAAGATGTTTTGAATTCACTGATCGTAGCATTGGGAATGACTGGTAATGGATTATTTGGTGGTCGCTGAACTGGTTTGGAAACCGATGGGACATCCGCGTAAGTAATATTTTTTCGATTTTTTATATTGAACCCAGCAACCTGTATTAAACAGAAATAACAATCGGTTTGGTGGAAATAGATTTTCTTGCCATTTGACCACTTGTGTAAAACAGTTCTGCAGCTATTGCAAAACATTGTCCATATCCACGGTTTGGCCAAGTTTCTGACAGCAAAACCAAAATAATGTAAATGTGCATATCTTAATGATTCTGATATTATATGTCCTTTTTTTCCAAAAAAAATATTCACCACACACAAACCAAAAATAGCTTGAATCAGTAACACATGATCTCCCTGACATGCTTAAACGCTAATATTATGAAGAGTTAGAATAAATGTGGGCTTCTGTCAAATTAATAATTGTGAAATTGTAGTGTCAGTATTGACTGTTTTACAGTATTGCCAGCATGCGATAAAAAATGAACAAGACGTGACAGCCGAATTTTTATGCCAGATTCGAAATCAGCGCACCTAGATTAGTTACAAAACATGCTTCGTTTCTGCAGTCAATTTTATTTTTTAATTTGAAGACCAGTGTTATTTAAGTGATCCCTTTAAGTACTATGGAGGTCAAAGAAAACCCTCAAAATCAAACAGATATTGTTCGCAACTTTTGTTATAGATTTATATTTTAGTTATAAGTTAGTCAGTTTATTATACTCTTATTTGAATTCGCGTTTAATTATCTGGGATAGTAGTTGATAAATGATTAAAATTTATACAGGTAATTTTTTTTTTATTTGCTTAAACACTTTTAAAGATATTTAATGCACAATCATTCTAAAAATTTTTTTTATTCGCATTCAATTGTTAAAATTTTTCCATTTCTTTTTTTCTCATTACAATGATTACAGAATAATTTATAAATGAACTCATCGATATAATTTATATTTAGAGATTATCACATTTAATGATTTAAAACGATTTACTTTGTGAAGATTTTAGGTTTTTGATTAAGATTAAGAAGTATTTTTTTTCTGGTTTTATTAAATTGTTGTTTTTTTTTTTTTTTTTTGATAACACTGGTCAACACAAATCTTGTTTCTTTTATTATTTTTTTGTCATTGGGTATTTCTATGGGCCTTACTACAAAAAAAAATACTGGGAGATAGGTTTACCTTTTTAAATATACAGTTTTATTATTTTGAGAAAAAAAAATACAAAAAAATATTACATTATGTTAACAAAATTGATACTGAACACTATCAAGTTCTGGCTGACTTCAAAAATTCAGTTTGCAATGCAACACTGCAATGCGCAGTGTTCATAAACACATTAGACTTAGTTTTGGCATTTTCAATGCGCAACATCTGTCAATTTTGTGCACTGTACCTCTAAAGTGAGTCAACTCAAAATTTTTCAATTTTCAGTTATTGCAAGAAAACGATACACAGTGGTCATATCTATCCACTGTAAAAATCCTACATCGATTTTTCTAGTCTTTCTCAAAAAAAAAAAAAAAAAAAAAAAATAAAAAATACAGTTGTAACCCTCTTTGTGTTATAAGAGTAGCTTCTTTAGAATCCACTAAAACGACATATTTTGAGTTCCACCCAAAAGAATATTTATATTTGCTGATCACTGAAAAAATCGCAAAAACAACTACTGTTGTGTACTCATTATTCGCAATTCTTTGCAATGTTTTTAAATTTACAACTGTTTTTAAATTTTATAGTAAATATTAAAAAAAAAAAAAGTTTTTTGCCTCTACTGAAAATTTGTAAATTTGGAGTTGACTCACTTTAGATGTACAGGTGCGATATGTCCTGTGTATAGTAGGGTTAGTCACTTTTTTGACTTTTGTCGAATATCGAATTGTTCTCGCAATATTATGTAGGGCATGGAAAACCATGAAGAACTGCATGTTTTTTTTTTTTGAATTGGTAAAAAAACCTTCCCCGTAAAATGCATTTACTTTTGCTAGAAATCATAAAAATTTGAAAATAAAAAAATCGGTTTCGAGCAAAAGTAAATGCATTTTACGGGGAAGGTTTTTCACCATTTCCAAAAATTAAACATGCAGTTCTTCATATTCTTCCATGCCCTACCTCATACTGCGAGAGCATTCTTTGCAAAAAAGTGACCAACCCTAATGTACAGTGGTGTGGATATAAAAATTTAACATTTTTATTAATTAGCATTCAAAAAGTTATTTAATGAATTAGAAACTCGCACTGTGGCTGAAATTTTGATTTCATTGTCCAAAAGTCCAAATTAATGCAGCCAAAAAATTAGGTTAACTATTGCTAATTGTGGGCGTGGCATGCTGTCAAACTCAACTGTTTTTTTAATTTCAGAAAAAGGTGATTTTTTTTGTTTTTTTTTTATCAAAAATAAATGGTTACTACTCGCAAGTTATCACTGACAATGACCTGCGGTTGTTTGTGCAAGGTTGGTGCTATTGCAGTCTTTAGTTGTTGTAAGTGGTCACAACCCTACCGTTAAATATTAGGGGTGTTCTGAAATATTTATTTAACTACTATATTTGTGTCAAATTTCAACTTTAGTGGAATAGAACTTATACGGAACCCAAGGGAAAAAGAAACGTATATTACCCAGAGATAGGTGAAAGTGTCCTCTTTAACCCTGTGCATACTTTTGTACCCGCCACGACCCGCCGGTAGAACACTTTTTTCATTTTAATGAAATTACTCAAAAAAAAAATGTCAAATTACGGTAATTTACACAGCCCTATAAGTATACAATGGTGTATTAAATTTCTGCTTTAGGTATTTTACAGCTTATAATAGTCATTATTTGTTCTATTACCAGTAATGATATCTGCTTATATATTTAATATATTTTTAAGTCAGAATGTCAATACACAGAGGATGTAATTTATTTGTAACCTGGGTTTTTTTATTATCATAACTTTTTATACCTTTGTATTTTACCTTACAATGCAGCTAATGCAATTTGTGAAGAAAACACTTGCAGGTAATTCATTTGTATAGTGGGTTTTTTATATATTATTTTAAGTAGTAATGCACTAATGCCATTATCTTACCTTTTCATTTTAGCTAGAAACATAGTATGATGGCTTATGAGAAGGCTTATAAGAAAGCGACATTTGAATACAAACTCAATTGCTCTTATATATTTCAGCAATAACAGTCGCAAATAAAAATATTAAGAAAAATATGGAAAGCTTCAGTTATAAAGAACTAGCCAAAGAGTATTTTAGAAACAAAAACCAGGAAGATGTTCTTAATAACGTTAAAATAAAATTAAACTTAAATTCGTGTAGCATGGAAATACAAGAGCAATTATCTATTTCGGCAAAGCTCTAAAAAAACGCTACACAGAAGTTAGCTAGCTACAGTGAGCAAAATTTTTGTATAAAAAGAGCAAACTGGTTAGAAGGCCAACTTACTGTCGCTGCAGAAACAGCAAAGCAAGATAAGGCTGGAAGACCTCGCAAATCATGGGACAACTGCAGCGATAAATCTAAGAGGCGGAAACTTAAAGATGTTCCTACATCACAGAAACAATTGACAAAAGTGGATATCATTGAAAAAGTTGTTAAAGCTAGTCCAGTGAGAACAAAACGGATTCTCAAAAGTATACCACCTCCATGCGATGCACAACACTTCATAAATCAGGAGGCATTAGCATTATTTCTGGATTTGAAATTAACAAAACAGCAATATATTCAGCTCATATTGACTGCGATTGAAAAAGGCTCAAATATGTATTCAGCATATCATCACATAACCGCTGCTTAAATGGACCGTTTGCCATCAAAGGACACTATCGCAATCACACCAATTTCGGTAGAGGTACAACTACAATCTCTACTTGATCACACAGCCGAACGCTTGCTACAAACAATAAAAGGAAATGAGTTAAAGAAGTATGGAAACACAAAGTTAATTCTTTTTTGCAAATGCGGATGTGATGGTTCTTCGGGACAAAAACAATACAAACAAGTAGTATGTGAAAATATTTCGGACTCAGATATGTTCATGGTATCATTTGTACCATAGCGATAGAAAAAGATTTTGGAAGATTCAGAGCCTGCGACGAGTACAACGTAAACAAGACATTTGGAAAAAGGAGACACCATTTTTTATGAAATACTTCAGGCCAATTAAATTTAAATTCAAAAAGGAAACTCATGATGCCATTAACAAAGAAGTTACTGATATCAAGGCCCAAATTGCAACACTACAGCCATTAAAATTACAGTTAGATAGGCAGAAAATTGAAGTAAGCTACCAATAAATGCCGACAACGATAAACGGAAAAGTAGGCCAGGCTTTGACTAACACGAATGCTGCATTCAGCTGCATTATATGACAAGCAACATCAAGCCAATTAAACCAAGTCCCGACAAAATCACTAGATAATACTGATGCATATGAATTTGGATTATTACCACTACATTCAAGAATGCGGACTTATGGAACACATACTAAAAATCTGTTATGATTTGGATTTAGGGTCTTCAGGATCAATAAGAAACAGCGAAACCAACAAAGAGTTAAAAAGTTCAAAAAAAGATAAATATCGCAAATTTGGATTGATTAGCCAAAACAAGGGTCAGACAATACAAATGATGGCAAAACCGCACGAAGATTCTTTTCAGATAAAGATACAGAATCTGAAATAACAGGAGTGTATTTAAGCCTTATTTTCAGATTTAAAGTAGTCCTAGAAGCACTTGCGAGCAATGAATTGACTCTGGAGAATTTGGAGGTTATGCTAAGCAAACTGCAAAAATATATACAACCCATGGAGAAATATGTCTGCAACAGTTCACAGAATTCTTCATCATGCAGAAGATGTCATTGAATATCATATGGTGCCGCTTTATATCTATCAGAATCATTGCGCTAATGTTCAGCAGATTTATTTTGCAAAAATTAACAAAATTGACAGCAAAAAATGATAAATTTTTCTGTAGTAATAGCAAGACTATTGGAAAACACTAGCAGATTCCAGCGGTCGAAATTCGAGTGCATTTTCTAAGTAACTTTATTTCTCAACTTAGCCAATTTATGGTTTATTATTGTTCTGAATGAAGATAGCAAACTCATTAACAAACACATCAACAAATTTAATAAAGACACACATAGCATATGTACATATAATTTTATGTATGTGCTAGTAGCAATTTTAAATGCAATTTACTCAAAATAAAGGAAAATATTTAAAAATCTGTAAATCTGGTGAACAGCTTAAAAGAAATACCTTTCAAATAATATACGTTTGGTCAAAATCGTGATAAAACGGTAGAACAAAACATCGGTAACAAGATATCGCCTAGCCTATTAATATTATAGATTACTAACGTTTTTTAAGTGGAAAAATTCTTTGAGTATAAACAAATTTGCAAATTTGACAGCAAAAAAATTTTTTATTTTTTAGTAGTAATAGCAAAATTTCCAGTTGGTTATACTTTTTTTTTAGTGTAGAAATTTTTTTTAGTGTAAACATTGAAAAAATCCCATTATTATAAAAAATGCTTGTAATTATTATTAAGATCCAAATATGACATTTTTTAATAAATAAAAAAAAAAAAACACATATTTGGCGCTAGAAGTTAAAAAAATGAAAAGTTCAATTTTGACTTGGAATTCCTTAAAAAGTACTTAGTCAATTTTAATGAAATTAAAATAGACTCAAGTTCAACTAAATAGCTAGCCACTAGAAAAAGAATTGCTGATATATTTTGATATGTTCAAAAGTAACAGAATTTTGGCCAATGAAACCCAATTTTCAGCCCCTATGCGTTGTAAGAAAATTTATAAATGGGACGTGGTATTAAAAAAATCCATTATTTATATGATATGTGGATAATAATACTAAAGTATAAAGACAACCTGGTTCGAAAATTCCGAACCTTCCCGTCAACTGGGAAGAAGATTCGATTAACACTAAAAGAAAAAACTTTTCCAGCTCCCACTGAGACAGAAAAAAGTGATCAAATGCAGGTCACGTCCAATTTACCCAACTTAACTCCCGTTTTCTCTCAGTCTAAAAGTCTGATATACTTATCTGACCAGCTTCACTTTGGCATTAAAAAACAACGACTGAGTCTTCCATTCAGGAAGCCACCGAATAATCTAAATATATTAATAAGACGATGATCTCAAGTTGGTGCAGCCAATAAAATTTTTTGTTGAATTTACCGAATTTCTGATCTCAGAAACAAATTTCAGTTATTACTTCAATTTTTTTGTTATATTTATTTGCCGATATTTCTTGTAATTTTAAAATTGGTTTTAAATCATTTTCTCCAAGAATTGTTCTTAAAATTATCAATTTGCAGTTGCTGCCCATTATGTTAGTTATTCAGAATTAAAGAATCTGCTGCCTACTGCTACGTTCACTACATCATTTCGCTGTCCTTATATTATTTTAAGCTTTATAACTTTGATGGCGTGAATAACAATGAAAAAACAGATTTTCTTTGTGGCTTGCCTTTGATTGTTATGTACTTATTGTTATTGTTGTGCAGAGTGGAAATGCAAGTTAAATGTTTCCTTGACTTCACTCTCTTCGCCACTACTGGGTAAACTCTTGTTTGTCCTTCATGCACTTATTATTGTTGTTGTTGTTGCTGTTGGGTTGGTTTTTCTTTTTCGGTTAAGAGTTTATGTTTTTTGGGGTTATTATTCCCTAACAAAAATAACAAACAGTTGGTATTATCTGGTGGTGACATTAACAACATTGAAATTTTTTATTTTTTTTTTTTCTTTTTGATATTATTTCTTGTTGCTGTTCAAGGAAATACTAAATTTTAGCAGAAACATTTCCAGAAGAAGTTATTTTTATATATTTTCTTTTTACATAAAGTTATAATTCAAAGCTCGTATTCAAATTGCTTTTAAGTAGGCAATAATTGAATTGGCACTCACTAAAACGTTAAAGGAAAAAAAAGGAAAACACACAAAAAACCACCTCTATCGCCAAAAATATGCCAAGCACTAAAAATACAGCAGAAAAAATTTTATAATAATATTTTTCTTATATAAATTTGCTTAGTAAGTTGTTAAATTCCTAAAATACTTTCTAGGTCAATGGTATACAAATTTGTTACTCTTATAAGTTTAGAGAAAATTTTCAAATTATATTTAGAAAACGTAAAAAAGTTTTGTAATTTAAATATTTTTAGCCCATTAAAAATTGAAACTATTTCCGTATAAAAATTATATTAACATAATTTTTTATTTCTGCATTTTTTCATTCTCTCGCCCTTTTGAGGTAAGTGAAGCAAAATAATTCTTGTATAAAAATTACGAAAGGTGAAAAGGAAAAGTAATTTTGTCACTTTGCAACATATAGCAAAGCGTTGAAAGGTTAGTTTATGTATAAACATAATGTATATAACAGGGATGGCCAGCTATTATAACTGCGTGAGCCACGTTACGAATTAATATCTTAAGGAGACATTTTTATTTATTTTTGAAAAAATATCTATATATATAAAAGAGTTGCGTGATTGATCATCATCGCGCAGCCCAAAGCTTCGACCCAGATACTTGGATTTTGGTCTGTAGGTCCCCTCTCGGCGTAAAGAACCATTAAGAAGGAATTTTTAAAAATTCGTACATTAAGGGGCTAAAAGCGGACAAATGGTAACAAATGAATCTAGGAATATATAATTTGGTGTGTATGCTCTATCCGAGCAACAAACATGGGCTCATGATTAATTTTTTCGATATTCGGCCATTTAACAGCCAAAATGAGTAAAAATTGTACGTATCTGCATCTTCTTAACATATTAGTATATATTGTAGCAGATTCCAGCGCTCGAAATTCGAGTGCATTTTCTAGGTAGCTTTATTTTTCAACTTAGCCAATTCACAAACCAACCATTCTATGGTTTATTATTAGATATAGATAACAAACTCGTTCACAAACACATTAACAAATTTAATAAAACACACATATGTATAATTTTATGTATGTGTTAGTAGCAAATTTAAAAGCAATTTGCTCAAAATAAAGGAAAAATATTAAAAATCTGTAAATCTGAAAAACGGCTGAAAATAAATACCTTTCAAATAAAATACGTTTGGTCAAAATGGGGATAAAACGGTAGAACAAAACATCGGTCACAAAAAATCGCCTAGCCTATTAACATTATAAATATTAGTATTATAGGTATATATATATATGTACATAAGGGCGGGTCGATTTGTAGAGAGGCAAAAAAATCGCTCAAGTGACAAGGAAAATCATACTCTAGGCATAAAAATAAGAAACTTTGCTCAAGGATCCATACCTCTAAAACGAATCCTGATGTCCCGAATTTTGACCTGTCTGTCTGTTTGCTATGTTGCCACCCCATTCCCCCTCATTCAATTGATCTGAAACTTGGCCCATTGTCTTGTTGTGACTACAGATTAATTTTGGGGTAGTCACGCAGAGTCACGGAGTGATCTAAAAGTTATTTGCGATCATCCGATCGATCTTTTTGAATAACATAACATAGTCAAGGCGTATGACTAGCAGAGTATATGATATACACGTATTAGTGTTAATTTTAATATTAAATCAAACATAGTCAGCCCAATTCTTATCAAAAAATGGTGATTTTTTGATATGTTTGCACGGGGAACCCCCAGGGGTTCCAGGGGTTATGCCAGTGGCATGGGTGGGTCGGCTCTCCAAAGTTAGTGGTGGTCGATCATACATTTGGACTCGATTGGGTCAAAGTGAGACAGACAGACGGACAGGTCAAAAGTCGGGACATCAGAATTTGTTTTAGAGGTCTGGTTCCTCGGGCAAAGCTTCTTATTTTCATCCCTAGAATACGATTTTCCTTGTCACTTTGGCGACCCGCCCTAACATACATACATATATATATATATGAATTTTAGTATAAAGACTCCACCGAATACGTGGGCATCAATACAGAATGATTTCATAGCTAATTCTAACGTCTAGTGATTAAAGACCACCAAAATGGGGAAAAATTGTGCATTTGGTATCTTCGAAACGAACGAATGCAAAATATGGTTTGTGGACTCCACTAGATATGGAATAATTAGCTGAGAGGAAAACATTCCGAAATTCGTGCATTATCTTCTTAACATATTATTCTATATTTATACCTTATACCACTATGTGGTTTGGGTATAACGACTTTGTGCTGCTGTTTGTAACTACCAAAAATATTATACCTTGACCCATCTTTTATTATACCGATCGAATCAGAATCAGTATCTGATTCGATTTAACGATGTCCGTCCGTCCGTCCGTCTGTGTGTCCATGTATAGCTTGTAATCAAACTGCAGGTCGCAAATATGAATATATTTTGATGAAATTTGGTAATTTTATCGGCCATGGGATGAACGTTTTTGAAATTGGTGAGAATCGGTCCATGTTCAGACTTAGCCCCATACAAATGACCCCTATGAAATCAACATAAATCTTAGTCAAATTGGGTTTGTATGTGTTTATTACATCCATTTATCAGTAGTCCAAAAATGATCCATATGGGACAACTCTTAGTCATAGGCCCCATATAGATCTGCTTCCCGATCTTCACTTAAATCTGTCAAAAAACAAAAATATTGCACTGATTCTTCTCAAATTTTGTTTGTATATAAATTTGCAAAATACAAGAGACTTTACCAAACATGGTCAGGATCGGTCCATTTTTGGGCCTAGTCCCCATATAGATATAGCATCTGATATGAACTTTTTCATATCTTCAGCCAAAAAAATTAATAAAAATCCCACTCAAATTTGGTTTATGCTTTTTTTTTTTCTTTATCCAGGCCTGAGAGATAGGGTCTCTAAATGCATGCTATAGGGTATCGTATAGTCGGTCTAGACCGACTACAATTTTCTTTCTTGTTATGAATTTATTATTGCGCCAAATCGTTTTTTTTTTAAGACTAGTTCCGCGAAGCCGAGTTGCTTGTCTGCAGATTCTAGTTATTTTGGGTCCAGGGATTAGCCGGATTTAGCTAGTCTCTGCAGTGACGGACCAAAGCATCTGGTGCGAATGGAACCCATGACCACCGCATGATAGGCGAGCTCGCCCCCTACTCACCTACCGGGCCGCTTTCAAGGATGAATTTATTGCCAATTTTAACGTGTAGGTGAGGAAAACGGCCAAAAAGAGGAAAAATTTTACATTTGCTATCTTCAAAAAAAAAAAAAATTAATCAAAGAGTATGAAATATAGTATGTGGATTCCGCTAGAGATAGAAACATCAGATGCGAGGAAAAATTTTGCAAATTCGGATGTTAAGGTGGTAAGAACGGCAAAAAAAAGGGGAGATGGTTCTTTTTTGCATCTTCTTAACATATTAATCTGTATGCACGAATTTTGTCGTACTGACTCCACCGAGTTTGTGGGGCAGGTAAAACGGCCAAAGAGGGGTATCTTCTAAACAAACAGATATAAAATATAATTTGTGGATTCTACTAGAGATATGTATAAACATCAGATGAGAAGAAATCTTTTGGAAATTCGAATGTTTAAAAGGGGTAAAAAATAAGCACAAACCAAATTTAAGTGGCATTGTTATTATTTCTTTTTGCCTTCAGATTAGAAAAAGTTCATATCGGCTACTATATTTGTATAAGGACTAGATCGAAAAATGGACCGCTCCTGGTAGAGTCACTCATTTTTTGAAAAAAACATATACAAACTAAATTTGAGAGAAATTGATAGCTTTAAGTGAAGATCGGGAATCGGCTTCATATAGGGGCTATGATTAAGAATTGTCCTATAGGGTTTACTTTTGGACTTCTGATAAATGGTTGTAATAAACACACAGAAAACCAATTTTGCCGAGATCTCTATGATAACACTGGTCTACAAATTTAAAAAAAAAATTGACTGCAGAAACGAAGCATATGCTTTAACTAATCTGGGTGCGCTGAATTCGAATCTGGCATAAAAATTGGCCTATCGCGTCTTGTTCATTTTTTATCGCATGCTGGCAATTATGTCACTACAATTTTACAATTATTAATTTGACAGAAGCCCACATTCATTCTAAATCTTCAAAATAGTAGCGTTTAAGCATGTCTGGGAGATCGCGTGTTACTGATGCAAGCTATTTTTGCTTTGTGTGTGGTGAATATTTGGTTAAAAAAAAAAGGATATGCAATATCATAATCATTAAAATATGCATATTTAAATTATTTTGGTTTTGCTGTCAGAAATTTGGACAAACCGTGGACACCGACAGTGTTTTGCAATAGTTGCAGAACTGTTTTATACAAGTGGTCAAATGGCAAGAAGATCTATTTCGATTTTTCAATTCCAGTACCACCAAACCGATGGTTATTTCTGTTTAACAAAACTTGCTGGATTCAATATGAAAAATCTAAAAAATATTACTTACGCGAATGTCCCAAACCAGATCAAGCGTCAACCAAATGATCCATTACCAGTCATTCCCAGAGCTACGTGCAGTGAATTCGAAACATATTTCACCAGCAGTGGTAGTTTGTATGGGACTGATGATGAATGCCATTTAGTGACTCAAGCTGATCCAATTAGGGATTTACATTTAAAGAAGCAAGACGCAGAATTACTAGCTTCACGCATGCAGCAGTAGAAACATCTGCCAGTTGGGACAAAAGTACCAATCTAGAGAGATATAAGCTTGGAATTGGCTGCATATTTTGAAAAGAAACATTCTATTCTATGCTTACTGTACCGATGTTGATGGTTTATTTCAAAAAATGAACCAGCCATGTGACAAAACTGAATGGAGATTATTTACTGATGGCTCTAAGTATAGTTTAAAGGCTCTTCTTTTACATAATAGGAATGAAAAAACCATCCATACCAATGGCTCATGCCATTAATATAAAGGAAAATTACGAATCAATGACTGAAATTTTACATTACTCAAATACAACGATCATAAATGGAAGATCTGTGGTGATCTTAAGGTGAGTGATTTAAATTTTTTTGTATATATAGTATAGACCATCGTAAATAACTGTAAATTAATCTGTTTCAGGTCATTGGTTTGTTGACTGGTATGCAAGGAGGTTTCACAAAATATTGTTGTTTCCGTTGTCTATGGGATAGTCGTGCTACATGTCATCATTGCGTCAGAACAGAGTGGCCAAAACGAACTGAGTATTCACCAGGAAAACAAAACATTTCAAATAAATCATTAAATGATCCAAATGACGTACTTCTTCCACCACTGCACATAAACTTGGGCCTTTTTAAGAGCTTTGTTAAGGTTCACTTAAATGTTTGGTAGCGGTTTTTCCTAAAATTTCATATGCTAAAATCAAATAAGGCATATTCGTTGGCCCTCAGATCATGAAGCTATTGAATGATGACAATTTTTCACAATGTTTATTGGAGAAAGAATATGCAGCCTGGAAATCTTTCAAGAGCATCGAGGACAGTTTTCTTGGAAACAGTAAGAGTGAAAACTACAGACAAATTGTTGCTGAATTATTGAAAAATTATAACGAATTAGGGGCACGAATATCACTCAAAATGCATTTTCTTCATTCTCATTTAGATTTTTTTTTTCACAAAACTTAAGTGCGGTGAGCGACGAACAAGGTGAGCGTGCTCACCATGATTAAATGAAAATTAAAAGAAATTATCAATAATTTTGGGACAAAAGCATGCTGGGAAACTATTGCTGGACTTTAATTCGTGAAACCGAACCAACAAAATACAAACGACGCACAGTGGGGCCTTTTGACTTTTTTCGTTGCAAAAATCATAACTTTTAAACTAATAAAGGTATTTTACAAGTTATAAATGATTTTGAAAGATGACTTCCTTACCTTTAAAATGAGTGCTGGTAGGTCGACAGGGGCTTCAGTATATCATATCAAAGTTAAATATTGTTTTGGTGCTAATATTACATGTTGAAAATATAAAGATAATGTGCTGAAATTTGGAACTTAAAGTGTTTTTGACCCAAACCCAACTTAAATTTGTT
This sequence comes from Cordilura impudica, assembly GCA_963682025.1. NCBI lineage: Eukaryota > Metazoa > Arthropoda > Insecta > Diptera > Scathophagidae > Cordilura > Cordilura impudica. Next base: position 44,465,715 of record OY821517.1, read on the forward strand.
GGAATCGGCCCATGTTTGGACCTAGTCCCCATACAAATTTTCCCTCAAAATTGGTTTTAATGCCACTGAATGTAGCAAATGTTAGTCTATTCCGATGAAATTTGAATCGTAAGGGCTTATTGGGCCAGTGACGAGATCTTTAAAAAATCTTTGAAATCGGTCCACGTTTGGACCTAGTCTCTGTACAAATTTTCTTCAAAATTTGATAAAAATGCCACAAAAGATACCAAAATTGCTAATTTCTATATTATATTTAAAAAAATTTCAAAAATAGTGCAAAAAACACTGTAAAATTTTAATGAAGTCTGCCACTTTTAGACCTATTTTCCCGATTTTTTTTTCATAAAGAAAACACCCAAAGTTCTCAAAATTCCAAACTTCACATTGAAATTTTTTTAATTATCCACTCAAAGGACTTCACAATACATATTGTTTAAATCCGAAAGTCTACAAAAAAATAACACTCTAATATAACATGTTAAACTAATATTAGATTTTTTTTAATATATAGCAGACTACCTGGACCCGGTCCGCGTTACTGGCCCTAAGAAAATATATGGTTTTCATATTGCATCTAAGTTTTAATACAGTGTCGGGCAAAAGTAAAGCAAGAACTCTCCCGAAAGTGCTAGCAGATATTTAGGTACAACAGTAAAATTTGATTTTGTCACGCCCCTCCGGTCACAGACCAAAAATCAAATACCAGACTTCACAGTGTCACCCGCCAGGTTATTTTGGAGATTCACTGAATATTTCATCAAGATCGGCCCAGACATTTTGGAGTCCATACGTAACATACATACAAACATCCACTTTTATATATAAGATGTTGCACCTTAGTAAGTGCGGAATATCTTTTGTTATCGAATGATGTAAATATTTTGTAAATAAACCGAAAACTCGGATTTCTGAATGCAACATTTCGAAAGTTTTAAAATTTTGATATTGGATCATTATTAACATAGGTTTTTGGTAAATATCTTCGGAACTACATAACCGATTTAAGAGTTTGATATCTCGTTTTGAAAAGCATGACAACGGCTTTCAAAAAAAATAAAATAAAATAAAAAAAAGCAAAAAAAATAAAACAGTGTCACCCGCCTGAATATTCTGAAGATTCCCTGAAAATTTCATCAAAATCGGCCCAGCCGTTTTGGAGTCCATACGTGACATACATACACACATCCTTTTTTTATATATATTGATATTATAGATCCTTGAAATATTTTTGGTATATTTTTTTTAAGCTAGTATAATTTTTTTTTCTAGTTAGTTCTCTTTAAAATAGTCATTAATATTGGGAGTGATATCTAATAGACTTAAAACATCGGAGCTATAATTATGTTCTTCCAAATCCCTTCGAGATCTTTCATGTCTTCGTGATGAAATTAGTGGGTCTGAAAAGGCCGCCAACATATCGAAAAGGTGTTCATTATTTCTTGTTTAAAATTTCGTTGTTTCAGGTTTTTAAGTGCAAATTTTTAATTATGTTAAATTCATTTTTTGAGCTGGCATCAGATCAAGAGTTTATAATTGTTGCAAAATACAAACATTGTAAATTTTCGACCTTTAAAAAATTATCTAATTAGCGCAAGCAAATTTTGTTTTGTATTTTTTTTTTTTTGTTAATTTTTGAGTGTAAATTTCTTACTATAATGAATTCATTAACAAAATTTGAACGCTGAAAATTTTGGGCCGCTTAAAAATAGTTCAGGTAGCGCAAGCGAATTTTTACTGTGCTGAATTCATTCAAGAATTTGCAGTTTTTATTATTGCCAATACATAAAAATTACAAAACATTAACAATCTTCTAAAAACACTTCGCCGTCCTATCAAATTCAAAATAAAATATGAAAAAGATTAAAATTTCTGTTTTCAAGCACCAAAAAAAAAAAATCGTGCAAAATATGATAAAAATCTGAAAAAACTTGGTAATATTTGGCATTTTATAGCCTTTAAAATAAGCCACATAACTTTAAAATCGATTAATTTTTCACTGAGTTATGGCAAAACACGTCTACCAATCTATCCAGTGTATGTCAAGATGTTTTTACAACTTTATGGTTGTAGCATGCAGATAGGCAAGTATATACAGCCAAGTTCATTTTAACTGGATAAAGTATTGTGTTAGTAAACCATTTTAGGTAATATCTAAGTAAACATATTTAAACATTTTTAGTTCTATTCTATCAAAATAGAAAAAACTACTAAAATATAGTATATTTGAAAAACTGAGACCAAATAACAACGATTTTATTTTGTTTTATAGAAACTAAAAAACCATTTCAAACGACATCAAAACCATTCTATTCGGTTCACTAGTTTGCCTACAATCTGATTTGAAATACAATATTTTTCAAAAAATGTTGCGCCTTTTTCTAAAAGCTAAAAAAATTCCAAACTTGCGGAGCTCTATCATCCATAATTTTTATCCGATTTTAAAACCGTTTATTGATTCTTAATCTGTGAGAAATCCTCTATCCTAGGTATTAATTGATTTTGCTGAAAGCTTCTATCAAATTTTTGATTTTTGCCACCCTATTTGGGGAAAGGTGCCACTATACGACGTTCAAATAACGCCAATCGCTTTTGAAAATTCATCGATTTTAAAATAAACTAACGATTTTTTATGTAAAAGCGAATAAAAACGTTTTTTTTGTATCTCAAAAACCTGACGTGATAGAGAAAAACCAATTACAGATTCGAATTCAGCCCACCAAAATACCCTAGGAAAGATATTTGGTTGCTCCAGTCCAAAACCTTGTTGGCTATTGTAATTGGAATATTATGGCAATTTAAGACGATCTTATAGGAATCATTTGTATGGGGACTAGGTCTGAACATGAACCAATTTTCTCCAATTTCAATAGCATTCAACTTAAATATACCGATAGAGACTTATATACCAAATTTCATCAAAATATATTCATATTTGCGACCTGTAGTTGATTACAAGGTTTACATGGACACAAAGACGGACGGACAGAAGTACATCGCTAAATCGACTCAGAAAGTGATTCTCAGAAAGTGATTCTGAGTCGATTGGTGTAATAAACGGTGGTTCTAATTATACACTGACCACAGTGGTATGGGGTATAAAAATTAAAAACAAACTTTTCGTGATTACCTCGGGAAACCGCTTAAACGCACTTCGGTTTTTTTATTTCACATGATCCGGTAACGAGTTATGATGTTCACCGCAAAACAACTTTTTTTCGAGGAGCCTTAGGAGATTCGCTGTGACGGACTTATTTATTAAAATTTTTAGTTGCAAATTTTTAAGCCAATTTAACAAGAGTTTTGTTCCTTTTTAAACAAAACTATAATAAAAGCAAGTCATCGTTTTGAAATCGCAAATATTTGATTGTTTGTTTTATATTTTTATAAAAAAAAAAATAAAAATAAAAAAAAATAAATAAATATATAAATAAAAATAATTCCTTTGCATTCATGGTGGCATACATAGAATTTGAGTGCATACTCATGTGCCATAAATAAAAATAATATAAAAAAAGCAAAATGCATTGTATCTATTTTTATGAAACATCAACAACAATCAATCAATACACGCACAGCACAACTCTTAGGGTGTGCCACCCCATGCACCCTAAATGCAACATGACGCTGTTTGGCCCAGTCTCAATCTGAAGTTGTTTTTCTTCTTATTTTTTTATTATTTTCATTGGAGCAGTGCAAGGTTGTAAAATATTTTTATGATATTGTATACACCGAATAGCATAAAAGTAAATTTTGTTAACAAAAGTGTACTCTCAGTAAACGTTTTCTTTTATAAATTTAACCTTTTATATTTTGTAGTGTGTTTTTTAATTTTTTTCTTTTATTATTTTTTTTAATCTATTTTCTGAAGCAAAACCTGGAATGCATACAACTGAAAAATAGCTTTTTCATATCTTTTCTTTCTTTCTTTAAATAAATATTTTAACCATGAAAATATTTTCTGTTCAACTGCATGTATTACTCATGTTCGCCAAAATAAACTGACATAATGTGGAAAATATTTGTTGGTAGATTAAGTTCAGTTTTTTTTTTCTCCGCAATATTTCTTTCTTTATTTTTTGCGTATGTTGAACATACTTTTGTAAGCTTTCTGATATAGAATTATGTTTGTGTGCATGTATGCGTATTAGACTTCACATGACTGTCTTTTGAAGTTGTGTGGCACGTTCGGATTGCTTTTCAATACAATTTATATATGACAAAAAAAAAAAAAGAAAACAACACTGGTGTTGTGGCGTTGTTATGTATGTATATAATACGTGTATTGATATCCGAATGATGATTGCGATGACGAGTATGACATTAAGTGAATGAGAATGTGAAAGTATTCAATCCGAAAGCCTATGAATGCAACACTAAATTTGTATGCGTGATGAGTGGATTTTTGACAATTTTTTCCCCCCAAATTTATTATCACCATCATAAATTTGGAGTGTTTGCTTGGCAGATTTCATTTGTAAGCTTAATAAGAATAAATTATTTAGTAAAAAGTAAAATTTTAATAATAACATAAATAAAATGAAATACATTATAATTAAAATAACTCGTCTTCAAAACTCTCGAAACAATAGTAAAAATGATAACGTTATTGATCCTGCTATTGCCATAAAATTGTCATCAGCTCAGGAGAAAAATTATATTTTGAAGCAAGCTGCTGTTTTTCGTCGTAACTCTGAAGACCTTCTGCGCCTTTGCCATGCTGGTTTTGATTCTAATGAACCATTCTATATAAATGAAGCTCTAACCAGATTTAACCACAATCTTCTTAAGGAAGCAATTAAGTTAAAACGGAAAAAACTACTCTCATCAGTTTACACTCGCCGTGGCCGTATTTATGCCAAACGCTCTAAGTCCGATATTGCGTTTTGTGTGGAGAATGTGCATTTGAAACATCGAAAAACACACGTGACAACTTTCCAGTTTCTGTAGTAGAAGGGCTTCGCCAGTAATATTTTAAAATTTAAAACAGTCGTAATTATTTCCATAACTTATTTTTATTTTTGTATTTTTTTTATATCTCTCCTTTTTATTATGCCTTTTTATTTTAAATTTTTTGAGTATTTCTTATTTGATGTTGATATTTGCTTAATACTTTATTATGACATCTTCTAATATTCGGTCGAGTTCCAAATACAACACTCATTCTATGATTCGTATAATTGGTAAACAAAAGGAAGGTTAAAAAATTTGTCACTTAAATGCTCAAAGTCTTTTTTGTAAATTTGATGAATTTCGATACATTTTTGAAAACTCAGGAATTGATGTAATTTGTATATCTGAAACATGGTTCAATCCGAATAAGATAAAAAACTTTCAGGTCAAATTAGACGGCTATGATTTATTTCGAGCTGATAGGAATACTGGTAAACGTGCTGGAGGCGTTGCAATGTATGTCAAGAACCAAATTACGTTCTCGATTTCTTTGCAAATCTATCGATGAAGAATATGATTTTGTATTTATTGAACTTCCTTGTGACGTAAGCAAATGTCTCATAGGTGTTTTATATAGGCCTAATGATTCACTAGATATTTCTCCGGTTGTTAATATGTTAGATGAAAATTGTTTATCTTATAGTGATATTATTCTTTCTGGAGACCTAAATGGAAATTTGCTCATTAATTCTGATCTAATTTCACTTTTCCAACCGATTGGGCTTACAGCTGTAAACACTACTATTCCCACTCACTTTACTTCAATGAGTAGTACCCTTATTGACGTGTTCTTTGTCTCAGATATTAGAAAAGTTCTTTTGCATGACCAGTTTTCTTCTCCTAATTTCTCAAAACATGACGTCATATATATGACCTTTAACCTTCCTTATTTTAAACATAAAAAACCACAGCATATTACTTTCCGTGATTACAAGAATATTAACTATGATGCTCTTTTAAATGTAATTAATATAATCAATTGGACCAGTATCTACAGTAATCCTGATTTAAACCAACAGATATCCTTTTTTTATGAAGCTACCACATACCTATACGACAAATACGTACCGGTTAGAAAGAAAACTGTTAAATCTTCTACTAAGCCTTGGTTCAATCAAAATATTTGTGATTTAATAGTTAAAAGAAATTCTGCTTACGATAAGTGGAAAAGATATAAAACTACACAGTCAAATGAAATTTTTAAATCACTACGTAGATCTGTTACTAGGAAAGTAAAGTTAGCTAAGCAACGCTATTATAGTCGTGTATTTTCAGAGGCTATGGATACTAAAAATATGTGGAAAGAGATAAAGAAAATTGGTTATAAAGATGAAAGTGACTCGGTAAACCTTTCCACTTTTGAACTAAATGAATTGAATAGACAATTTACTTCAAATGACTTAACTCCTCTTCGTTCTGACTCTTATGCAAATCTACCAGATTGCAATCTGGATTCTCTATTTAATTTTTCCTGCGTTAACCAGGAGGATGTTCTGGAAGCTTTTCTTTCCATACAGTCAAAATCAATTGGTCTAGACGGTATGAATCCAATATTTATAAAAGCTATTTTACCACAGGTTTTACCCTATATCACTCATATTTTTAACACTATTTTTACAAAATCTATTTTCCCTGATTTGTGGAAATGGGCAAAAGTAATTCCCTTGCCGAAATCTAATAAAGAATACAGGCCAATTTCCGTACTTCCTTTTCTTTCAAAAGTTTTCGAAAAAATTATGAGCAAACAAATGAATGAACACATATCCAATAATAATCTTTTATCATCTAAGCAATCTGGTTTTCGCAGGAAAAGAGGGTGTATCACTACTTTAATTGATGTATCGGAAGATCTTCGTTATATCGTTGACAGTGGTAATATTGCTTTTTTGACTTTATTGGACCACTCTAAAGCTTTTGACTCAGTGGACCATGATATTCTTGTTAAAAAGCTTAAACATATTTTTGGTTTTTCTGAAACCTCCTCTAAATTGATTAGCTCTTACCTTCGGAATAGAGAGCAAGTAGTTGTCTCTAAAGACAAGTCGTCTACCTCTGCGTCTTTAAGTAGGGGTGTTCCGCAGGGGTCTATACTTGGCCCTCTTTTGTTTTCTATTTACATAAATGATCTACCACGCGTAATTAATTCATGTAACGTACGAGATGTGGAAAATTGTGTACAGAAGCTGAATACTGAACTGAACCACGTATTTGAATGGGCTAGGTTGAATTGTCTTACCTTAAATCCGAAAAAATCTCAGTGCCTTGTTATTTTTGAAAAGATATATGATACCACTTGTCTTCCGAAAGTTAATATTAATGGAGTGGATATCGCCTAAGTTGCGAATGCTAAAAACCTTGGAATGATTTTTAATAATACCCTAACGTGGAATGATCAAATTAACAAAGCTTCTGGAAAAGTTTATAGTATTCTCCGTAGTCTTTGGTCTTCTCAGTACTTCACACCGCAGAAAATTAGATTTGTTCTTGCAAAATCGTTTATCTTACCTACGCTTTTATATGGTTGTGAATTGTTGTCAGGTTGTGATAGTGCAGACATGGGTAAACTTACAAGCGTGTTTAAAAGTGTAGTTAGATATGTTTATGGTTTACGCAAATATGATAGTATCTCCGCTTTTCTAAATAAAATTTATGGCATTTCATTTGAAGACTATCTTAAATTTAGAACTTTGCTTATGGTTCATAAAATTATTTTCACTAAAGAACCCGTTTACCTTTTCGAGCGATTATTATTTACAAGATCTAACCGTAATAACTGTCTTGTACCAATATTGTACAATAGACTAATATCCGAAAGACACTGTTTTGTAAATGGCATACGTCTTTGGAACTCGTTACATACTTTAAATAATCAACTTCACAAAATATCAAATACAACATCATTTAAGAAAGAACTTTTTAAACTTTTTCTCAATTGATTTTTAATACTTCAATTTAATTTCTTTAGTTAATTTAATTTTAATTTCTATATAATTTTTACCTGCTGTGCAGGATATTTTTACACTTTATTTTTACATTTTTATTATATTTTTTATATATTTTATATAATATTTTGTTTTATATTATTCTTCTAAATTTAATTACAAATTAAACTTACTTACATTCTTCCTATTGAAAATTAATTTTTTATACCCTATACCACTATGTGGTTTGGGTATAATGACTTTGTGCTGCTGTTTGTAACAACAAAAAATATTTGACCTAGACCCATCTTTAATTATACCGATCGAATCAGAATCACTAAGAGATAGGGTTTCTAAACGCATGGTATAGGATATCGTATAGTCGGTCTAGACCGATTATAATTTTCTTACTTGTTATGACTAATGTTGTTTTATAAGATTTTAAATCTTGTTACATTAGGATTTTCATTAATAAAAAATTAATAATAATAATAAAAAAAAATACATTAATCTATTTTTATAAGATCCTTTTGGTGAAAATAAAATTTTGATAACAGTGCGCAACAAATTTAGTGCTTGAACTCATTGGCGAAATTTATGAATCAATGCAATGTGTATTTCTTTTAGACTTTTTTCTGTTATTTTTCTAGAAAAGGACTAAATTGGCTTCATTAAAATGGCAGATAAACGTTTAAAATGTTCCATGAAATTTCATAAAGGACACCCGAACACAAAACTTAGCTGAGATGAACATTTGGTGTTCTCGTTCTTTTTTCTAAACTCTTTCTTTTAACTCATACTTTCTATCTGTCTGTCTGTCTCCCATAAAGGTATGCTAATCAATTTTATCCAATTCACAATTTATGTCCAAAATTATTTTTCAATTCAACAAAATTATTATTCTGAATGAAGAAAACAAACTCACAAACACATTAACAAATCTAATATGCACACTAGGGTGAGAGCCATTTTTTTTTTTTTTTTTGGTATTTCAAGAACCGTTGGTCGGATTATTGTGACATTGGATCTAAAACTTTAGTGCGCAAAATTTTAGCCAAATGGGACAATGCTTTCTGGGCGCGCATTGAGTTCAAAGTTAAAAAATGCATTTATATGGGAAAATTATCAAAAAAAATAATTTTTCACAAAAATTTTGATATTAATAATAGCGTTTCAATTAAGCTAATTAATAAACCATAATCCAGAGTCAATTGTCTTTCTAATAAAACAACAAAATCTATTATCGGTTGAAAAAGAGCCAAGTTATATCAAATTTCCCAGGCAATATATGCGCCACAGACCACTTGATTAAGAAAATCGAGCTCACATTTTTAAAGACATTGAAATAATTTACAACAACAGCATTTTTGCATTCTCCTGATCCCAAAATGATCTTATGTAAAGTATTTTGCATCTCGTCTATTGTTATGCTGTTCTAAATTAATGCCAAAACGGTACGTATTTTTTAACACTATTTCAAAATCCCAAATTTTACTTTTTCCAAAATTTTGTTCAAGAAATTTACCGAAATCAACGATTGGACTTCAAGATCTTATTACCAAAATATATGTGATTAAAAATGCCAAATATTGTAGGTATCCTGTTCTTAATTTGGCGAGGGCAGCGTTTTTATTTCAGCGGATTTGAAGAAAAATGTGATTTTTCATATTTTTACAACTTTTAAGCTACATCTTTTTGCTGTTTTCATATCTCAAATATCTTTTATCAAAATATTATATTACTTGATATAAGTTCTCAATCTTGGAAGTTAAGGTTATATCGAAAGACTATAAAATGTCCCTCTTTAAGGTCAAAAGTCAAATTTAAGGAGATTCACATTTTTTTTGAAACAAAATATCAAAATAATATATATTTGCTGAAGAATTTCAATAAAACTTGCTGATAAATTTGAAGCTGCAAACCAGAGGTGATTTTTTCTTTAAATATAACACAATATTTTTAGTTTTACACTCAAAAAAGGTGTTAGTAAAAAGTTTTTAAATACTTTTCTATCACATTTAACAGTTTAGATATATAGAGAACAATTGGCAAATATGTCTATTGGCGACCCTGGAGATGAGCAAGAAGAAATCCCAAAAAAGCTTCCCCGAAGGAAAGAAACTTTTAAAGATTTCATTTCCAAAGAATTTTCTGTAATTTTTGAAGATCTATTCTCATTTAACACAAAAAACGTCTTTAAGCAATTTAAAATATCCACTGGTTTTTTTAAAGAAGACCCGCGTATATGGGAATTTAATGAAGAATTTAAAAGAGGAAAAGAAATTGTTAAAAGTTTAAGTGTTGTCAACGATTGTGCTGAAAGAGGGATTAAACTTATTAAGGAATACCATTGTAAAATCACGAAGGATGAGGAGCAAAAGCAACACTTACTAAAAGTATTTTTTGAATTTATTTTGTTTTGTTATTAATTGTACTAATATTTATTTTTTTTTTTTGTAATTTTTCAGGTGGTACAAAGCCACAGAAAACAATATTCCAAACATGCCGTTTTACAGTCTTTAATTAGAGATTTTGAGCTATAAAATAATTTTGTAAAATTTTTTAAAAATGTTAAATTGTTTTTAAAACTTGTCATAAACTAATGAATTCTCTAATTTTTTAATACTGTGATTTAAAATATGTAATTTATTATAAATAAAAGTAAAAAGCAGCCTTTAAATTAATATAAAAGTTCTTTCAAATAATAAATTTTGTGGGTCATTTTGATCTAGTGGTTAATTACAAAAAATATTTTAAATTACATTTTCTAAAAAAAAAATAATAGATTTAGCAATTTACACGATACACGAAATAAATTAAAGCTATTTATTATATAATTTTCATATATATTCGAATATTCTGTATGACTTGACCCTTGACCTCGTTGCGCCTCGTGTCAACGATGTCCGATTTGGCCCAAACTTGTATGAAATACTTTTTAGACCAAGTGTCACCAAATTCCGCCCGGCGCTCCTTTAGATTCGAAAAACTATATTTGTTCATACAAACCGCTGTAACACTAATGCACACACATAGCATTGTTTAATTTTATGTATGTGTTAGTAGCAACTTTAAATGCTGTTTACCACAAAAAAAAATTTAAATTTAAAAATCTATAAATCTGGTGGACAGCTAAAAAGAAAAACTTTTCAAATGAGACATGTGCGGTCAAAATAGGATTAAAATTGACACTGTAGCATCGGTAACAAGAAATTATTATAGATTGCATGGACGGACAGACAGATAGTCGGACAGACAGACGGACAGACGGATGGAAGCGATTTTGAGTCTATCGGTATAATGAAAGCTGGGTCTAGATCAAGTACTTCAACAAGAACTCCTTGTACCTTGAGTGCAGAGTGGTAGAGGGTCTATTAAAAATTAAACTAAATAAGGAGTAATATCGAAGAAATCTTAAGACATGTTTTTCCTTTTAACTTTTTTCGCAATCATTATTTTAATATTTTTTTTTTACCAAGTTATCCTTGAAATATATGTCAGATATTGTATTTAATGAAAATCCTGTTTAAAAGGTCTGCCGTCAAATTGTTGCCAATGTAATTAGAAAGTATCATTAGAATTTGACCATTAAAAGAAGACCTAGTTATATGGACATTTTTCAAATTGCGATTTGGATAGGAGGAGTTCAATTTGTTACTTTTCAATATGAAACTAATAAATGTGAAGTTCGGAGACAATTGGATAAAGAAAAGTCGCGCCGGAAATCGATTGAAAATTTCAAGTGTGTTTATATGGGGAAATATGACTTTTTTTAAGATTTTACGAAAATTTAGTTGTACAGTTTAATTTTTCTGACAAGCTGCTATAAGAATCGGGATCAGTGTTAAATTATCTTTTCAACAAGCTATAAAAATTCAAAATCGAATAAAAATTCGCCAAAAAATTGTAAATGCCCCAGACCAGTTTTGTGCCAAAAAAAAAGCAAAAAAAAAGCATTTTTTCAACTTTGAGAAATTGATTAAAGCCATCATTTTTTTTTGTCTCTATACTTGTAAGTAATCAGATATGAAGTATTGTTTTATTACCACGTTGTTAACCTGACGTTAGGAAATATCGCCCAAAGAAAAATCGCAAAAAAAAAAAAAATAAATGAAAAATCGCCCAAATGAAAAATCACCCAAAAATAAAAACACAAAATTTCGCCAAAAAAAAAAAAAGGGAAAAACAACCCAAAAAAGAAACGAAAAATCATCCAAATATGAAAAACGATTTTTTGCCCAAAATAAAAGAAAAATCACCCAAATTATGAAAAATGTTCTTTATTTTCAAATGAAAACTTCATTGCTTCTTCAACAGCTGCGCGACAGTATGGACAGAAGTACTGGTTTAAGCCTTCAGCCAAACATTTTGCCTGCAATTTAAGTACGCACTCATTGCAGTATTTCAAATGACGGCAAGGCAACAATACTGTATTGGGAGATTGCGCCTAATTGCTTGGTAGAAATTAAACCAGCAACCGCAGTATTTTGCGTTAGGAATTTTTTTTTTTTTAAAAAACTTTGCAATGCAATTTCAAAGTCGGTCATGAAACTGTATGCCTCCAAATTAAATATATTATTATTTATGTAATTGAATAGATGGTCGTAACACTTTTTGGTTTTTTTTATCCATTAAAAATCGCCCTGGTCGGTGAGTAGGTAGCATGCTCGCCTATCATGCGGGGGTCGTTGGTTCGATTCCCACCAGCGGGAGGCTTTGGTCTGTCTTTGTCACCCGGCTTGTCCCTGGACCCAAATTAGAATGCAACTTTACTTTATACTGTAATTAATATAAATAAATAAAATAAATAAATATCCATTTAAACAAATATGAAGCGAAATATCTGGAAAAAACAATTAGCGTTTACAAAGTTATTTGTAAGATATATTATTCACTTTGTTTCTACTGCGGAGAATGAGAATCGCGCGAATTTTTGTCAAAATTTTATACTTTTAGTTTAACATTTGACCAAAGCGCCACATTTCTGTTTTGCGCTTTTTCCCCGCAAATTTTTTTATTTTGTCCAAAAATCGCGCGATTTTTTTTTTTACATATATTTTATGTCCAAAGTATTTACAACCAAACAGAACTAATCCTTCTCATTTATGGATGAAGACGTACCTTTTCATCAAAGTAATCAACATGAATTACCAACAGTTCTTTGGAAACTCCAAATGGAAAATTTTGGGGCTTTTTCATATGTTATTTTTGGTGATTTTTCGCAATAAAAAATTACCCAGTTTTATTAAAGGAAATTAAGCCCAAAAATAATGAAAAAAAAACCCAATCAATTTGGGTGTTTTTTCATATAAAATTTAATCCAATTTTGTATGGAATTTTTTTGGGCGATTTTTAATTTTTTTTGGCGATTTTTCTTTGGGCGATATTTCCTACCCCCGTTAACCTACTGCGCATTGAGACCGAAAATGCGAAATTTTTTTGATAAAATTTAAGTTTCATATATGTATATTAAAAATAATTTTATAACAAAATTGCTTAAAAGTTGTTTTAATTTATATTCGCGAGCAAAATGCAGATAATTGCACCAAAGGTACATCACAATGAATAATTTTGATCCCAGGGGCACTGAAGGGTTAAATAAATGAAAATTAGCCGAATTATTTTTCTTATATTCTAGATAGTGGTTTAATCGAGTTTAATAGAAAAACTCGTTTTAGGTCATTTTTATTTAAATATATCTTAAAATCCAAAGCTGGCCATGGCAAATACTGGGTTCACGTTCTCGGATTTATCCCAAATTTTAGGACTGGAAGTTCTACACATTTGGTTATTATATTTTAAGCGTTGCATCTAAAAATTCTACAGCACTTACAAAATATTTGAATTTTTTGAATAAATTGTCTTTTATTAGTTTGGGGTCATATGTGACCCCAATTCCATAAGGGTTAATGGGGTCCTATTATTTTTTACCGAAACCCTAGGCTATTAGGATAAAAAATAACATTTAAGAGTAGAAAAGTGATGAATTTTTGATACAAAATCCCATTTTTCTCGAAATTCGCAAAAATATAATACTTGTCAAAAAAATTTTGGCACAGGGATTTACCAAAAATTTCTCACAGTTAATCTCTACTATGCATTTAACAAAACCTTAAAGTGTCAGATCCATTTTTTTAAATTTTGTTTAAGAAAATTTTTTAAAACTTGAAAAAGGAGTTTTCAAAATTTTATCAAAAAAATTTCCCATTTCCGGTCTCAATGTGCAGTAGGTTAACAATGTGCTAATAAAACAATACTTCATATTTGATTACTCATAAGTATAGAGACAAAAAAAATTATGGCTTTAATCAATTTCTCAAAGTTTAAAAAAATGCTATCAAATTTCATGACATAGTTTTTTTTTTTTTGCACAAAATGGGTCTGGAGCATTTGCTATTTCTTGGCGAATTTGTATTCGATTTTCAATTTTTGTAGCTTTTTGAAAAGATAATTTTATACTGATCCCGATAACAACTTGTCAGAAAAATTAAACTATATAGAACGAAATTTTCGTAAAATCTCATATAAAAACACACTTGAAATTTTCAATCGAGTTCCGGCGCGACTTTTCTGCATCCGATTGTCCCCAAGCTTCACATTTATTAGTTTTATATTGAAAGATAACAAATTGAACCTCGCCTATCCCCAAAATCGCATTTTAATTTTTAAGGACCACTCCAATGTCTACTTGAGGTCTGTAAGGCAAACAATTTAGAAAGCATATTGAAAAGAGCAACCAACACACACGTTAGAAAAGCAGCCCGTTTAGATTAGTGCTCGGACTAATTTTTGGCAAAAAGCTAAAGCCAATGAAGGCTTGAAAACACGCCAAGTCCAGATATGAACGCTGTACAAAGTTTGGAGGCCAAAAACGAACCACGGAAATTGAAATCATTTTTCATAACACAAAACCCCTGCTGCTTGATGGACGACGAAACGTATCTAGCGGTAGATATTAGCAGCTTCCGGGTTAAAAATTTTATGTCTTAAATATTGGAGGATAAGAAAAAGATATGTTAAGGACCCAAATGCGCACGAAATTTGCGAAACAAAAAAGTTCCTGGTATGACAAACAATATGCAGTTGCTCCAAAAGACTGCAACATACAATGGAATTTTATACTAAGACTCCTTCGTTCTATAAGCCAACAAAATGTGTTCACATATTTTTGGTACAATTTGGCATTCTGGTACTATGATAAAAGAGCTCTTGAGTGGTACAAGAACAATAACGTGGTTTTCGTATTAAGGGAGGCAAATTCTCAAACTCTCTGAATCTTAAGTCAGTGCAGAGACCTTGGGGTTTTGTGTTCCAAAAAAGGAACGGAAACTAGTACAAAATCCCTAATGGAAAGGTTTCCCGAATAGTCCATAAGTTTATAAATAGTGTTGGAACTATAAAATTCATCTTTTTTATAATAATTACAATTAAATACAAAAAAAAACAAGTAAGAAAATTATAATCGGTCTAGACCGACTATACGATACCCTATACCATGCGTTTAGAAACCCTATCTCTTAGGCCCAACTAACTGGACATAGAAAATAAGCAAAAACCAAATTTGAGTGGGATTTTTATTAATTTTTTTGGCTGCAGATATGAAAAAGTTCATATCGGATGCTATATCTATAAAGGGGCTAGGTCCAAAAATGGACCGATCCTGATCATGTTTGGTAAAGTCTCTTGTATTTTGCAAAAATATGTACAAACAAAATTTGAGAAGAATCAGTGCAATATTTTTGTTTTTTAATAGATTTAACTGAAGATCGGGAAGCAGCTCTATATGGGGTCAAAAGGACCATTTTTGGACTACTCATTAGTGGATATAATGAACACATACAAACCCAATTTGAGTAAGATCTATATGACAATTTGTATCTTATGGCAATTTATGTCGATTTCATATGGGTAATTTGTATGGGGGCTAGATCTGAACATGGACCGATTTTCACCAATTTCAACAGCGTTCATCCCATGGCCGATAAAAGCTTATATACCAAATTTCATCAAAATATATTCATATTTGCGACCTGCAGTTTGATTACAAGCTTTACATGGACACACAGACGGACGGACGGACGGACGGACATTGTTAAATCAACTCAGAAAGTGATTCGGATTCGATCGGTATAATTAAAGATGGGTCTAGGTCAAATATTTTTGGTTGTTACAAACAGCAGCACAAAGTGGTATAGGGTATAAAAAATCATGTGAGTCCGATCACAGGGGAGATGTGTAAACACCTAGTAATAAATAAAATGTAGAAAACAGCGACAAAAAGGTTATTACATATCATTATTTTTTCACCAAACAATCATGTCACACCGATTTGTCTTAATGATCACATGTTACGTGTAAGATCTTACGCTCACAAATTACGCTGTTTTTATACACTATGTGGTTTGGGTATAATGACTTTGTGCTGCTGTTTGCAACTACCAAAAAATTTGACCTAGAAACATCTTTTGTTATACCGATCGAATCAGAATCAATATCTGATTCGATTTAACGATGTCCGTCCGTCCGTCCGTCCGTCTGTGTGTCCATGTAAAGCTTGTAATCAAACTGCAGGTCGCAAATATGAATATATTTTGATCAAAATTGGTACGTAGGCTTGTATCTGCCATAGGATGAACGCTATTAAAATTGGTGAGAATCGGTCCATGTTCAGACCTAGCCCCCATATAAATGAACCCTATGAAATCAACATAAATTGGCATAAGATATTTGGATTTAAATCTTAGTCAAATTGGGTTTGTATACGTTTCTTATATCCATTGATCAGTAGTCCAAAAATGATCCCTATGGGACAACTCTTGGTCATAGGCCCCATATAAAGCTACTTCCCGATCTTCACTTAAATCTATCAAAAAATAAAAATATTGCACTGATTCTTCTCAAATTTTTTTTTGTATATATTTTTGCAAAATGCAATAGACTTTACCAAACATGGTCAGGATTGGGCCAAGCCCCCATATAGGTGTAGCATCCGATATGAAATTTTTCATATCTGCAGCGAAAAAAATTTATAAAAATCCCACTCAAATTTGGTTTATGCTTATTTTCTATATCCAATTAGTTGGGCCTGAGAGATAGGGTCTCTAAACGCATGGTATAGGGTATCGCATAGTCGGTCTAGACCGACTATAATTTTCTTACTTGTTGTGATTGTATTGTGAATTAGAAATTTACCCCTCCTGCGCGTATAGATGTTTACACATCAAAGAATCTAAACTCTAGGTTGAATAATTTCCTTATTATTACATTTTATGCATGTTCGGATTTTTTCGATCTCACTCCTTATATAAGGAAGTATTTACTTTCAGTTACATTAAAACGGCCTTATATAAATGTTGATGTTTTTTTTAAGGCTTCATACGATTTCACATCTCTCGTAAATAAATTACTTTTGCACGTGTTTGTTGAGCTTTTCTTTGATAAATTAAAAATTAATTACGGAATTTTTTACTTTTTTATTTTTTTTTTTTTTGTTGACATTTAAATAATTTCTTTTAGGCCTCTACTTCCTGCAGAAAACCGCAAATGAGTATAAAAACATATATATAATTAATTTCGTCTATCATATAATAGAAGATAAATGAGTTATATAAAGTCATTTATTATGTATGTTGAATGTGTTGTTAGCATATAATATACGCGTTATATACGCGTGAAATGTATTCCTGTATGGGCGCGAATGTTGGTGGTTTATAATTTTTTTTAATGTTGTCGTTTTAAAGGTTGTTTTACTAGAGTACTTAAATACTTAATTTTATTATAATAATTTAATTTTTTAATAATATTATGATGCAAAAAAAAAATATAAAAAAATTAGGGTGAAGCATAAATTCGTGCTTGTTTTGAATTGGGAATTGATCGTATAAGCAATATTGTTATAACAGCTGTCAAACTATTTTATTAAAAAATAAATAAATAAATAAATAAGTAAATAAATAAGTAAGTAAATAAATAAATAAATAAATTAATAAAATAATAAATAAACAAATAAATCAGAGTTAAAAACACACACACGCTGAATAAAAAACTCGTAAATATATGTAAAAAAAAAATAGGTCAGACTAACAAACACATATTTTTATTTTCATATCAATTATGGTTGGTTCTAAATTTTGTACGGTGCCCAACACAATCATGACTGTGTTTAGTTTTAATATGTCGTTATCTACACGAACATTTTTCTTTTACGTATTTTTTGTTTCGCACACATAGAAACCACACAGATTCGAGCGTAGCTTTGTTTTAAGTTCGTTTTCTTACACGTGTACTGCTAGGATAACAGAACACGTGCCACTCACACGGAAAAATCTGAAACACCCCTATATTAACGGCAAGAATTGTGTCAAACAAATTTCTTTGAAAAAATCTAAAATAATTCATTTAGTAGTTATAAAAAATAAAAATAATAATAATAAAGATAATAACAGAAAAACTAAATAATAAAAATAAAAATATAATAAAAAAAAAAAAATTAATTAATTCATGAACAATATATAAAATTTCTCTGTTTTCTATTTAATGACTTTTTATTTTTATTATTTTTTTTTTATTATTATCTTTTTATTTTTATTTTTTTATTACTGCTAATTAATTATTTTAGATTTTTTTTAATAAATTTGGTTGAAACAATTGTTTTCGTTTGTGTAGGGGTGTATCAGAATTTTTCCGATCATGAGTGGATAATGTTTGTCGTTATTATATGGGTGTTTCAGATTTTTCCGATCGCAAGTGGATAATGCTTTAATTTTTAGATGTACGCGTTCAGGAAGACGATCTAAAAATAAAGCTACACTCGAACCTGTGTGGTTTATGTATGTTCGTAACAAAAAATACGTGATAGAAAAATGTTTGTGTAGATAACGAAATATTAAAACGAAACACAGTCATGATTGTGTTCAGCACCGTACAAATTTTAAAAACACACATAATTGATATGAAAATAAAAATATGTGTTCGTTGGTCTGAGCTACCTTTGTGGACATTAGGGTGGCCGTTAATAAAAAAAAAGTGCTCAAACTCTAGGTCCCAGCCCCTAAAATTATGCGAGGAGCAAAAAAACTGAGAAATACAAAGTTTTGGGCCAATCAAAAAACATTAAGATGTCCCTCAACGCGACTGAAAATTTCAAGTGTGTTTATATGGGGAAAATATAAGACTTTTTTCAGATTTAACGAAAATTTCGTTTTAGAGTTTAATTTTTCTGACAAGTTGTTACATAATTCGGAATCAGTATTAAATTGTCTTTTCAAAAAGCTATAAAACTTCAAAAAGTCGCCAAGAAATAGCAAATGCCCCAGACCACTTTTGTGAAAAAAAAAAACTATGTCATGAAATTTGATGGCATTTTTTTCAAATTTTGAGAAATTAATTAAAGCCATAATTTCTCTATACTTTCAAGTACTCTCATATGAAGTAGTGTTTTATTACCACGTTGTTAACCTATTGCGCATTGAGACCGAATATGGTAAATTTTTTTGATAAAATTTTTAAAAATCCTTTTTCAAGTCTTAAAAAATTTTCTTAAACAAACTTTTAAAAAGTGGATCTGGTAAATAAGGGGTTTTGTTAAATACATGCCAGAGATTAACTGTGTGAGTTTTTGGGTAAATCCATATGCCAGAATTTTTTTGACAAGTATTTTCTCTTTGCGGATTTCGATAAAAATGGGATTTTTGTGAAATATTCTGTAAATGTACTCTTTCTAAATATTTTGTATCAAAAATTCATATTCATACCACCCATACAACATAAATATATAATATCATATAACTGGAGTACTATAAAATGAAAAGCCTTGACACTTTGTTCGAATCCATCAGATATTAATGTGAGTAGTCAGATAGAAAATGGCCGAGATAGCATTTTGGGCGTGGCACCTCTTATTAAAATATATGAAGCACTATGAAAGCGAAAGTCTCGAAATATTTGACAAGTACATTTGTTGGCAATATGAGTAGTCTTGGAATATATGGGTTAAATCGGCAAGCAAACAAAAATCGTCAAATAAAAAATTTACAAAATCAAAAAGGCCAAAACTGAAAATCGCCTGTTACAAAAATCGCTAAAAATAAAAAATTTAATTCGGAAAATTCATGTTTTTCTTATGGGCATCTATACGTAGCTTGCTCGGACTAGGAACGCACAAAATTTTATAATTTTTGCACCCAGTGAAAAAACAAAAAATATTGTTTATCGGCAAGCATTGAAATAAAAAAACTACAAAATATATAAATTAATATGTTTTAATTATACAATATAAACTTCGTAGAAAAAATAAAACTCGGTAGGCACGACAGGGCATACAGTATATTTTTAATAATTTTTATACACTCTAGACCACTGTGCGGTGGGTATATGTATATCAGTTTTTCATTCCGTTTATATTGAATTTGCAACCATATAAAGTATATATATAAATTCTTGATCCTTATAACAACTCGAGTTGATTTAGTGAAGTTCGTCTGTCCGTCTGTCTGTCTGCCAGTTGAATTCACGCTCATTCACAAAATAAACCATATAACTGGGTAACATGACAGAATATTTTGTGCAGGTTGGTATTAAAAATGGCGTAAAACGGACATCAGAGCGCCAAGATATGGCATAAATTATGGAGACACATCTAAAAAAATTTAACAAGTAAGAAAATTATAGTCGGTCTAGACCGACTATACGATACCCTATACCATGCGTTTAGAAACCCTATCTCTTAGGACCAACTAACTGGACATTGCAAATAAGCAAAAACCAAATTTGAGTGGGATTTTTATTAATTTTTTTGGCTGCAGATATGAAAAAGTTCATATCGGATGCTATATCTATAAAGGGACTAGGTCCAAAAATGGACCGATCCTGATCATGTTTGGTAAAGTCTCTTGTATTTTGCAAAAATATATACAAACAAAATTTGAGAAGAATCAGTGCAATATTTTTGTTTTTTAATAGATTTAGGTGAAGATCGGGAAGCAGCTCTATATGGGGTCAAAGGGATCATTTTTGGACTACTCATTAGTGGATGTAATGAACGCATACAAACCCAATTTGAGTAAGATCTATATGACAATTTGGATCTTATGGCAATTTATGTCGATTTCATATGGGTAATTTGTATGGGGGCTAGGTCTGAGCATGGACCGATTCTTACCAATTTCAATAGCGTTCATCCCATGGCCGATAAAAGCTTATATACCAAATTTCATCAAAATATATTCATATTTGCGACCTGCAGTTTGATTACAAGCTTTACATGGACACTCAGACGGACGGACGGACGGACGGACGGACATTGTTAAATCAACTCAGAAAGTGATTCTGATTCGATCGGTATAATTAAAGATGCGTCTAGGTCAAATATTTTTGGTTGTTACAAACAGCAGCACAAAGTCATTATACCCAAACCACATAGTGGTATAGGGTATAAAAATTCAGTTTTTAGTTGTAAAAGTAAAGCATTCGAGCTCGAGGCCTGGGTTTTTTCATTAATTAAAATCCTTCTTTATTCTCCAATATTTCGACATTCATCGAATATGATCTTCAGGGAGTATAGTGGATTTTAATAAAAATATAAAATTAAAATTCTCTATACTCCCTAAAGATGATATTCGATGAATATCGAAATATTGGAGAATAAAGAAAAATTTTAATTAAAGAAAAAAAATTAAAGAAGAATTTTAATCAAAGAAAAAACCCAGTCCTCGAGCTCGAATATTTTATTTTTACATTTAAATTTGGAAAGGTCGAATAGAAAACAACTGTAAATTCAGTTTTTTTTATTGTAATAATTTAGTAATTTAATTAATTAAATTGTTTACTTTTTTAAGAATTTAGTTTACATTTGTCATAAATAAATCAATAAGTCCACATATTAATGTAAACGACAAATCCAGATGGAGGGTTTAAAAATTACTTTTCTGTTTAATTTTATTATTTCCAATATTATTTTGAAATAACGTATTTGATATTACTTAGATTTGAAGATATGTTTTTTCATAACAACTTTAGATTAATATCTTTGGAAGTTGTGCAAAATAGCCACTCTTGTGCGTGGGATGTTATGCACACTACAAGTGTAACCTAAACAGCTTTAGAAAATATTTGCAATCAAAGAAATGTTTTTTTTTTTATTTGTCTCCTATTTGACTGGCAGCCTACTTTAAGTACATAAATTAAAGCATGAAAGTCCTTTGAATGCTAAGAAATCTTTATATTTTTATCTTGTGCCTTAAATACTGTACATCTTTTCTTATATACTTCTAAATCAGCTACAAGAACAATTAAAACTACGAATTGTTACCTTTTTGAAAGAAATTTAATTTTGTTTTATTAAAACCCCATTTAGAACAACAGCTCTTGTGTTTCTCTTGTTTTTACTGGATATTCTGACCTAAATTAAATATTTTCATGTTGATTAGTATTTTGTATGTCTATGAAATTGTTTGCGTATGTTTGTATTGTATGTTTAGAATGAAACAACTTTTAAATATTCATTGAAATTTCGGAATGTTGTTTGTCTTTCAGTTCAAGTTTAGTTTCTTCTTTTATATATTAGCCTTGTTGACGATGTTCTTGTTATTTGTATTTCTTTTGCAACTCCTCTTAGAAATTAAGTAAATTTTAATTGATGCGTCACCCCCATATTTTTGTTTTGCTAACGAGTTAAGAGTAAATAACTTGTCACTGTTAGACTTTGATGTTTTATAAAAAAAAAAAAAATTAAAAAAAAACAACAAAAAAAAATATAAACGCCCACAGTTAGTATTAAATTTCTTTATGAAGTGTTTACAAAAGGAATGTTAAATTGAAAATTAAACTTTTATAGGACCAGATCGATGGATTGTAACGAAAATTCTAAATGGGACCTTGAGACTTAAGTAATATTAACGATTTGTTTTTTTTTTCAATACAAAGAAGTTAAAAGTTTTGTATGGGATTCATTTCAACTGTATTTTGAGTTATAAGGATATCTTTTATAAGGAAAATACACAGAAAATAACACTTTTCAATTAAAACCAATTGGATGTTACTAGAATAAATTATTTGTTTCATTTAAAACAATTTTTTTTAACAATAACAAAATTTTGTAAAAAAAAAAAGCATTAAAAAAATAATATATTGATATCTATATTAGGGTGGCCCTTAATAAAAAAAAGTGTTCAAACTATCGGTCTCACCCACTAGAAATATGCGAATAGCAAAAAACTTACAAATATAAAGTTTTTGGCCAAACAAAAAACATTTAGTCGTGCCTCAACGCTATTGAAAATTTCAAGTGTTTTTTTATGGGGAAAATATGACTTTTTTCTGATTTTACGAAAATTTTGTTCTATAGTTTATTTTTCCGACAAGTTGTTCCATAATTCGGGATAAGTATTACATTGTCCTTCCAAAAAGCTATATAACTTTAAAATTGAAGAAAACTTCGCCTAGAAATAGCAAATGCCCCTGACCAATTTTGTGCCAAAAAAAACTAGGTCATGAAATTTTATGGCATTTTTTTCAAATTTGAGACATTGATTAAAGCCATATTATTTTTTTTTTGTCCCTATACTTATAAGTAATCAGATATGAAGTATTGTTTTATTACTACGTTGTTAAGCTATTGCGCATTGAGACCGAAAATGGGATATTTTTTTGATAAAATTTTGAAAACTCCTTTTTCAAGTTTAAAAAAATTTTCTTAAACAAAATTTAAAAAAATGGATCTCGCACTGTAAGGTTTTATAAAATGCATGCCACAAATTAACTGTGTGAAGTTTTAGGTAAGTCCCTGTGCCAGAATTTTTTTGACAAGGAGTTTATTTTTGCGGATTTCGAGAAAAATGGGATTTTTATAAAATATTCTGTAAATGTTCTCTTTCTAAATACTTTGTACCAAAAATTCATCACCTGTCTGCTTTTAAATGTTATATTTTATCTTAGTAGCCTAGGGTTTCGGAAAAAAATAATATGACCCCATTAACCATTTTGGAACTAATAAAAGACAATTTATTAAAAAAATTCAATTATTTTGTAAGTACTGTTGAATTTTTAGATGCGACGCTTATAATATAATAAACAAATGTGTAGAACTTTCGTTCGTAAAATTTGGAACGTTAACCTATTATTTGCAAAAGCCAGATGTGGGTTTTAAGATATTTTAAAATAAAAATTACCGAAAACGAATTTTTCTATTAAACTCGATGAAACCACTATTTGGAATTTAAGAAAAATAATTCGGTTAATTTTTTTATTAACCCTTCAGTGCTCCTGGGATCAAAATAATCCATTGTGATATATCTTTGGTGCAATTATCTGCTTATTGCTCGCGAAAATAAATTAAAACAACTTTTAACCAATTTTCTTATAAAAGTATTTTATATATAAAAAATATCTAAATTTTTCTAAAGCGGAAGCGATATTGTTGCAAAAATAAAAGTGGTAAATAATACAGCAGAATGGGGTGTTAAATTGATTGAAGAGTGTAATAACATATTAACAAAGAACGAACAAGAAAAGTAATACTTATTGCAAGTCGTAAGTGATTACAGAAATCAATTTGAATGGCACACTAATTAATCCTTAAATACACCAAAATAAATAGAATAAATTTTATATTTCATATTCTTTTGAATAAATTGTCTTTTAATAGCTTTGGATCATTTGTGGTTCTTCTTATTTTATTTAGAAAAATGTAGATAGTTTTTATACGTAAAATAATTTTATAACAAAATTGGTTAAAAGTTGTTTTAATTTATATTCGCGAGCAGTAAGCAGATAATTGCACCAAAAATGTATCATAACGGATTATTTTGATCCCAGGGGCTCTTAAGGGTTAAATAACTAAAAAATAACCGAATTATTTGTCTTAAATTCTAAATAGTAGTTCATCGAGTTTGATAGAAAAACTCCTTTTCGGTCATTTTTATTTAAAAATATCTTAAAATCCAAAGCTGGCCTTGCCAAATAATGGGTTAAATGTCGCGGATATAACCCAAATTTTACGAACGAAAGTTCTACACATTTGGTTATTATATTATAAGCGTCGCATCTAAAAATTCAGCAGCACTTAAAAAATATATGAATTTTTTTAATAAATTGTCTTTTATTAGCTTGGGGTCATATGTGACCCCAATTCCGAAAGGGTTAATGGGGCCATATTATTTTTTCCGAAACCCTAGGCTATTAAGATAAAATATAACATTTAGAAGTAGATAAGTATGAATTTTTGATATAAAGTATTTATAAAGAATACATTTACAGAATATTTTACAAACATCCCATTTTTCTCGAAATCCGCAAAAAATAAACTCCTTAGCAAAAAAATTCTGGCATAGAGATTTACCTAAAACTTCACACAATTAATCTGTGACATGAACTTAACAAAAAGCTTACAGTGCCAGATCAATTTTTTAATAAATGGTCTTTTATTAGCTTGGGGTCATATGTGACCCCAAAAATAAAAGGGTTATTGGGGTCATATTATTTTTTTCCGAAACCATTGGCTATTATGATAAAATATAGCATTTAAAAGTAGAGAACTGATTAATTTATGTTATAACGAATTTAGAAGGACTACATATACAGAATATTTCACAAAAATCCCAGTTTTCTCGAAATCCGCAAAAATCAAATATTTGTCAAAAAAAAATTCTGCCACAGGGATTTACCTAGAAATTGACACAGTTAATTCCTGAAATGTATTTAATAAAATCCTAAAGTACCAGATCCATTTTTTAAAATTATGTTGGAAAAAATTTTTTAAAACTTAAAAAAGGAGTTTTCAAAATTTTATCAAAAAAATTTCCCATTTTCGGTTTCAATGCGCAATAGGTTTGCAACGTGGTAATAAAAGAATACTTCATATCTGAGTCCTCACAATTATAGGGACTAAAACAAAATGTTGGCTTTAATTAAATTCTTAAGGTTGAAAAAATGCCATCAAATTTCATGACCCATATTTTTTTTTGGCACAAAAGTGGTCTAGTGCATTTGCTATTTATTGGCGAGTTTTTATTCGCTTTTTAAGTTTTATAGCTTTTTCAAAGGTTAATTCAATACATATGCCGAATTATATAACAATTTGTCCGAAAAATTAAACCATAGAACGAAATTTTCATAAAATCTGTAAAAAAAAAAAAGTCATATTTTCCCCATATACACACACTTGAAATTTTCAATCGCGTTGATGCACGACTAAATGTTTTTTGATTGGCCCAAAACTTTGTATTCCTCAGTTTTATTTGCTATTCGCATATTTCTAGGAGGTGAGACCGAGACTTTGATCTCATTTTTCCTCCATATAATGAAGGGCCACCCTATTCTATATATGTTACCTTCTCCGAGAAAAGGGACCTAGTTTGTCAAAAAACGGGTTTTGCCAAAAACGGTGGATTCTTGTACCCAAAAGGGTGTAGAAACTTTAAATGCGTTTTTTCTCAAAACTTAATATTCACACACTAGGTCTCTTTTCTCGGAGAAGGTGACATATATAAAAATGAAAATTTGTTTGTGGGTTTGTGGGTGTGATAATAATATGTGGCAAAACCATCTAACCGATTTTCTTGATATTTTCACAGTGTGTAAGTTTGTATCGTTAAAGTAAAATAGGCTATATGGGCGTGGCACCTTCCATATAAAGGGTCCGCCAAATAAATTTTTTTTTTTTTTGAAAATGCTATAAAAAAAACTACTGAATATTATCTCAAATTTCTTTTTTTATTTGAAAGTACAATCCTTCCGGTTAATAATGGAAAATAATTTCATTCAAATGGCTGCCTCGGCTGGCCATGCCGTAGCCTACACGATCGGTCCAATTTTTAAGCACATTATCGATTGTGTGCAGCTGTATTTCACCAATGGCTTTACGAATATTGTCCTTTAAAGCGTCAATTGTCTCTGGCTTGTTGGCGTAACACTTATCTTTGAGGGCACCCCACAAATAATAGTCCAACGGTGTCAAATCGCAGCTCCGAGGTGGCCAAACGATATCAGCTCTGCGGCTGATAATGCGATCTTCAAAAACAGGGCGCAAACCATCGAGTGTAACTTCGGCTGGGTGGCACGTAGCGCCGTCCTGTTGAAACCAAATGTTGTCAATATCCTCCTTGCCAATATCTTCAATTTTTGTGAAAAAAAATTCGTTCAACATAGCCCGATAACGATCGCCATTGACAGTAACGGCCACTCCTTGCTCATTTTCGAAGAAAAATGGCCCAATTATGCATCTGGACCAAAATCCGCACCAAACAGCGACTCGTTTTGGGTGTATCGGCTTTTCAATGTATGCGTGCGGGTTTTCTGTGCCACAAATGCGACAATTTTGCTTGTTTAGATACCCGCCAAGATTAAAATGAGCTTCATCTGAAAAGATGATTTTTTTTGGCAAAATCGGCACCTTCTGTAAGTCGAAAACGCATTGGATTGTCAGTTGACTTCAACTCCTGAACCAATTGGACTTTGTATGGCGTCATACCAAGGTCTTTATGCAAAATTCGTCTCAATGATGCCTCTGAAATGTTCAATTCTTGAGAACGACGGTGAATTGATGTTGATGGCGCTTCACGCACACTTTCTGCCACAGCAGCAACATTCTCGGGTGTACGCACTGTTTTTGGCTTTTCACGCTTTGGTTTATCGATGAGGATGCCAGTTTCTTTCACTTTTTCACAAGATAACGAACATACGGAGCTGACGGTGCTTCTCTTCTTCCAAAATCCGTACGCAATTTTCGCACAAATTCTGCAACATTACCATGATTTTCAAAGTCATGTCGCAATATTTCCCAGCGTAGTTCAAGCGTATACACAACCACAACCAGCGGAAGGATAAAACTAATTACCTGTCAAATCAGACATGAGCTAAGTGTTACCATTCACGAAGTAAGCGCTAGTTGAAAAAAAAACGTTAGATGGCAGACCCTTTATAAAAAATATTTAACATCATAACATCTGGAGCTTTATGATTGCAAGAGCCCTGAAACTTTGTAGAAATACATAAGTTAGTAATGTGAGAAGTCGGGATAAAAATGTGAGGGATCAAAAAATGGGCGTGGCACTTCCCACACATGGCAAATACATATCATCATATATCCAGAGTACTGTGAGAGTCTTGAAACTTTCTGCTCGTCAGTTGATTGTTAATGTAATAAGTCGCACCGAAAATGGGCGCTGTTGGATTAGTTGGCGTGGCAGCTCCCATACAAAAAAATTAACTGGAGTACTATAAACCCGTCAGTCTTGAAACTTGGTGTGAGTTCACGAATGTTAAATGTGAGAAATTATGTAAAAATTGGGCAGGAGCAAACCCGTGGGCGTGGCACCTCCCATACATGGTAAATACATATCATATATCCAGAATACTATCATGGCCAGAGTCTTGAAACTTTCTGCTCGTCAATTGATTGTTAATGTAAATAGTCATACCGAAAATGGGCGGGGTTGGATTAGTGGGCGTGGCACCTCCCATACAGAAAAAATATCTGGAGTGCTATAAACCCGACAGTCTTGAAACTACGTGTGAGTTCAAGAATGATGAGTGTGAGAAGTTATGTGAAAATTGGGCGGGATCTAACCAGTGGGCGTGGCATTTCCCATACATGGCAAATATACATCATCGTAACTAACAACAAATATATTCATTAGAAATAAGTTTTATGGCAAAACAACGTTTGTCGGGTCAGCTAGTAATAAATAACTAGCAGATTCCAGCCCTCGAAATTCGAGCTCAAATTCTAGGCAACTTAAAATTATTAAATAAAGACCCTAAAAGTATGCTAATCAATTATAGCCAATTCACAAATCAACACAAAAAACAAACTCATTTTTATTACAAACACGTTAACAAATTTAATAAACACACACATAGCATTGTATAATTTTATGTATGGGTTAGAAGCAACTTTAAATGCAATTTACTCAAAAGAAAGGAAAAAAATTAAAAATCTGTAAATCTGCAAAACGGCTAAAAAGAAATACCTTTCAAATAATACACGTTTGGTCATAATCGGAGTAAAACGGTAGAACAAAACATCAGTCACAAGAAATCGCCTAGCCTATTAATATTATAGATAAAGAAAAAATGTTGCAGACTCTAATTAAGATTAACGGAAAACAACTTTTGATAACAGTAATTATTAACCTGATTAGTATATTATTAAACAAAAACATTATTTTTGTAAACATCAACAAATAGTGTAGGCGGCTTTGCAAAATTTAGTTTATATTTTTATTTTCCTATCTATTTCGAATGAGTTATTTTCTATTATTTTTACTTTGAATAATTAGTAATTTTTCAAATCGTACCTAAATTTAATAAAAATTATATTATTTTTATTAGACTTTCAATAGATTATTTTTAAATTAATCACTTACAATTTGGATTATATTGTTGTAATTTCTTTAAGTATGAAAACGTGTGTCTCACTGACAAATTGTAGCCTTGAGCAAATGAAATATTACTATTTGCTACAAACCACTGCCATGACTTGCTTTAACCATTAAAGCAGAATCTAATAAAAAAAAAGAAAAACCAGCATTTCGAATTGACTACTAATGAGTAAATATTAAATTTGTCACAAATAAATGAACAAACAGCAACAAAAAATAACTTCAAATATTGTTGACATACTAAAATTCGTCAAGTGTATGCAAAATACACACTAATAAATAATGTTAAGAAAACCCCTATATGTACTGCTACATACACCAAACTCTCGTTATACGATATACATTAATTGCAACCTATTAGAAAAATGGTTGGGATATAATTTTTCTCTTTAAATATAACATAAATTGTATATGAATGGTCTGATTGCCTGAAATGAGCTTGAGTTGAGTAGAGAAGAAACCAAACGAAATAGAAAAAAACAACACAAAAATCAACACCATCATAACCAGCCAACGTTTTAATTAATCATTTGCTTGTCAAAAAAATATACAGAATAACTTTTGGTCTTTCTTCTTCATTCGAATTCGACTTTTATTTTGCTCGTAGTGAGTTAAATTTAGAAATAGTAATAGAAATATAAATGACATCGTAACGTTAAATTTCTCGAAAGTAGAAAGAGGTATGAAAAACCAAAAACAAAAAAACTATGCAAAGAAAACAAAAATATATGTATATGTATACAAACTTCTGCAAATAATGATGGCGTTGATAGTGATGATTGTGATGATAATGGTAATGATAATTATTTTTCCTAATGTTTTTCCTATTAATGCACCGGCCCCCACCCAATCTTGTTAGTCTTAATTTCTATTTCAATGTAACATTAGTATTTAGTATTTATTTTATTTTATTGAAATGATATAAAAAAAAAAAGTTTTTATTTATTTTGTGGTTTTCTTTATTTTAAGTAAGCAAGTAACTTTGTGCGTCGAAAATCAACAAAGAAAAAAACAAAAGTTTACTTTATCTTAAATAACAAAATTTATATGTTCCTTTTAGATTTTGTTGTTTATTTTTTTTTTTTTTTTTTGGTTTTTTTTTGTTCCTTGGCTTTCCACCAATGTTGTGTGATGTTGCTGATTGCAAGCATCGTGATGAAATTACTTTAAGTCTGTTGATGACAACAATTTTCGTCAGCGATGCCAACTTAGCGCTTTTCGCGCTTTTTGAATACAACAATTTATGATAAAAGAAATTGTACATATTTGACCAACTTCCATCTAAATTTCAACTTGTAGATCAAAGAGACTCATAATTGCTTCTCTTATTCGTCGTAAGATTCATCATAAAGATTCCGATATGCCAAGAATAATTCAGTTGCTAGCACTAACCAGATGACTTTTTATACCCTATACCACTATGT
Source organism: Cordilura impudica (assembly GCA_963682025.1). Classification (NCBI taxonomy): domain Eukaryota; kingdom Metazoa; phylum Arthropoda; class Insecta; order Diptera; family Scathophagidae; genus Cordilura; species Cordilura impudica. The sequence continues at coordinate 44,496,387 of OY821517.1, forward strand.
GGTTTGGGTATAATGACTTTGTGCTGCTGTTTGTAACAACCAAAAATATTTGACCTAGACCCATCTTTAATTATACCGATCGAATCAGAATCACTTTCTGAGTTGATTTAACAATGTCCGTCCGTCCGTCCGTCTGTGTGTCCATGTAAAGTTTGTAATCAAACTGCAGGTCGCAAATATGAATATATTTTGATGAAATTTGGTATATAAGCTTTTATCGGCCATGGGATGAACGCTGTTGAAATTGGTGAGAATCGGTCCATGTTCAGACCTAGCCCCCATACAAATTACCCATATGAAATCGACATAAATTGCCATAAGGTCCAAATTGTCATATAGATCTTACTCAAATTGGGTTTGTATGCGTTCATTATATCCACTAATGAGTAGTCCAAAAATGATCCCTTTGAGCCCATATAGAGCTGCTTCCCGATATTCACTTAAATCTATTAAAAAACAAAAATATTGCACTGATTCTTCTCAAATTTTGTTTGTACATATTTTTGCAAAATACAAGAGACTTTACCAAACATGATCAGGATCGGTCCATTTTTGGACCTAGTCCCTTTATAGATATAGCATCCGATATGAACTTTTTCATATCTGCAGCCAAAAAAATTAATAAAAATCACACTCAAATTTGGTTTTTGCTTATTTTCAATGTCCAGTTAGTTGGGCCTAAGAGATAGGGTTTCTAAACGCATGGTATCGTATAGTCGGTCTAGACCGACTATAATTTTCTTACTTGTTATAGATATAATATTGGAGTAATTATGAAAAGGTTGGGTTGAAAACTAATTTTGACGTTGTTAATGAAAAACTAAATTTATGTAACACTAGCAGATTCCAGCGCTCGAAATTCGAGTGCAATTTCTAGGCAGCTTTATTTTTCAACTTAGCCAATTCACAAACCAACACTTTTAAGGTTTATTATTATTGTTAATGAAGATAACAAACTTATTAACAAACACATTAATAAATTAAATAAAACACACATAGCATATGTATAGTTTTATGTATGCAATAGTAGCAACTTCAAATGCAATTTCCTCAAAATAAAGGAAAAAATTTAAAAATCTGTAAATCTGTAAAACGGCTAAAAAGAAATACCTTTCTAATAATATATGTTTGGTCAAAATCGGGATAAAACGGTAGAACAAAACATCGGTCACAAGAAATTGCCCAGCCTATTAATATTATAGATATTATTGGAGTAATTATGAAAAGATTGGGTTAAAACCTAATTTTGACATTGTTAATGAAAAATAGTTTTTAACGACGCTGTTAAGGAAAATATGCAATGATCTCAAAAACTATATTTATATAACACTGGCAGATTCCAGCGCTCGAAATTCGAGTGCAATTTCTAGGCAGCTATATTTTTCAACTTAGCCAATTCACAAACCAACACTTTTAATGTTTATTATTATTGTGAATGAAGATAAAAAACTTATTAACAAACACATTAACAAATTAAATAAAACACACATAGCATATGTATAATTTTGTGTATGCAATAGTAGCAACTTTAAATGCAATTTACTCAAAATAAGGCAACAACATTAAAAATCTTTAAATCTGCAAAACGGCTGAAAAGAAACACTTTTCAAATAATATACGTTTGGTCAAAATCGGGATAAAATGGTAGAAAAAACATCGGTCACAAGAAATCGTCTAGCCTAGTAATATTATAGATATTTGGCGCAATTTTATCAGAAGTACGAAAAGTTAATCCGGCATTCGAAGCCTAAAATTTGGACCACACAAAACTTTTTGATTTCTTTTAACGGTTTTTAAAAAATTTTACAAATTGGATAATTGCGCCTACACTTTAATCTGTTTATTTCGATGATGGGATCTATCCTGTACCTAATGAAATTTGATAATTAGGTTATATGTTACAGTTATAGGCCTGTTTTGATGATGATATTGAAGTCGGGCAAACTCTTAATCAAACAAAAGCTACTGGAGTTAACAAAATCTATTATTTTAAAAAATTTGGAAAAAATTAAAAAGGAGATCAAAGAATTACTTAACTTAAAAAGCTAACACAATGAATATCCGATGCTTAAATTCTCTAATTTCGTTATAGATTGTTGACTCAAATGCTGAAGTCAAAACAATGTTCAATACAAGGAGTATTTTAAAATAAAATAATAAATAGAATATCCTAAACCACTACAAATTCTTTAATACATACTAGTAGATTCCAACCCTCGAAATTCGAGTGCAAATTCTTGGAAATTTTATATTTTCATTAAATAAAGACCTTAAAGTTATGCTAATCAATTATAGTCAATTCACAAATCAACACAAAAAAACAAACTCATTTTTATTACAAACACATTAACAAATTTAATAAACACACACATAGTATTGTATAATTTAATGTATGTGTAGTAGCAACTTTAAATGCAATTAACCCGAAATAAAGGAAAAAATTTAAAAATCTCTAACTCTGCAAAACGGCTAAAAAGAAATGCCTTTCAAATAATATACGTTTGGTCAAAATCGGGATAAAACGGTAGAACAAAACATTGATCACAAGAAATCACCTAGCCTATTAATATTATAGATTAGACATGGAGTAAATATTAAAAATGGCTGCAGTAATAATTATAAAATTCCATCAAATATTTCTAGTTAAATTCATTCTATTCAGTGTGTGTATTGTTGATCTTTATTGCAATAATTAGTTTTTATTGTTCGGTTATAGATCATGTATATATTTTATAACAATAAAAATCTAATCCATAAAAACAAAGCTTTTATTAAAACTCTTTCTTTCCTTATGAGTTTTTAATCTCTGTGCACGGCTATCCCAAAATTAATTGATAGTCACAAAAAGACTATGGGCCAAGTTTCAGATCAATTGGATGAGGGGAATGGTTTTTCCAGATGGCATATAGGCAGACAGACAGAGAGTATGAGTTAAAAGAAGAGTTAAAAAAGATAATAAATTTATAATATAAGAGAAATATGGAAAAAAAAAATTAAAGACAGCGCTAGGTGGATTAGCCACTTTCAAGTAACACGACTTGTTCATCTTCAGCATTCTTTTCAAATAAAATATAAGTTTTTTTGGAAACTAATAAAAAGCGCTTTTGTGCGCTTTTGGCCTCATTCTAATTTAGCGTTTTTTGTGATATTATTTTGCTTTTTTTGGTTTGGGAAAAGTTGGCATCGCTGATTTTCGTTAATGGGGACTGGCTACTAATTAAGATTTCAAAAAAGTTTCTCTTTCAAATGTTCATATGTTTGCATGTACAACAAAACTAAATTATGAGTTACTATGGATGGGATTCATAAATCAAATTGTCATGTTGTTACAGTATAGTGGTAATTTTCCTTACATTTTTGTAAAGTTATTGAATGCACTTAAATATACTTAAAACTTCATTAATTATTTAACAATGCTTTATTGGTTTTATTTTTAACAAAATTTTAATTCATATTCCTGTAAATATTTTTTATTTATTTATTATTACTAGCAGATTCCAGTCCTCGAAATTCGGGTGCAAATTCTAGGAAATTTTATTTTTTCATTATATAAAGACCCTAAAGGTATGCTAATCAATTATGGCCAATTCACAAATCAACACAAAAAAATAAACTAATTTTTATTACAAACAGATTAACAAATTTAATAAGCACACATAGCATAGTATAACTTTATGTATGTGTTAGTAGCAATTTTAAATGCAATTTACTCCAAAAAAAATTTTAGAATTTAAAAATCTGTAAGTCTAGTGGACAGCTAAAAAGAAATACATTTCAAATGATGCATGTGTTGTCAAAATAGGATTAAAACTGACACCGTAGCATCGTTAACAAAAAGTCGCCTTACCTGTTAATATTATAGATTATTTTTATATATTCCACACCATATTCCATTTGTAACGCATCGAAAACTGAATTTGCGATCCCAGAAAATATATATATTCTCTTTCCTTGTAAAAATTCGTGCCGATGCAGCGATGTCCGTCTGTCTGTCTGTCTGTTGAAATCACTCTCATTACCAAATCAAATCATTTACCTGGGTAAGTTTTGGATAATATTGTTGTCATTATTTCGAGCGAGTTGGTAACTAATATGGGGAAATCGGGCGTAATAGTGCCAATATATGACTAAGATATGTCGACACCTCTAAAAATTGCTAAAGAAAAATTTAGTGTTTTTTTTTTGTAATAATTTTGTATTAAGTTTATAAATTGGTTTACTTTTCCAAATATTTTGTTTCCATTTTTTTTAAATACGAGCAGTGCAATCAATAAATGCAAGTGTTCAACATAACCGAATGAAAGCCTTCCACTTTTTTTTTTTTGGTTTTTTGTATATTTTTAGTGCCTTTTTTAAGCAATATGTGGGCAGAGAGGAGTGTGAAAATTGGCATGGTTATAGTATATATGGTAGAGAAGCTGAGAATGATAAAATTTATGTTTAATCTGTCTTAAAATATATTAAATTAAATAAAATAACATATTTATAGTAATTCATTACGTCTTCTAAATGTGAATGGTTTAAATTATACTAGCAGATTCCAGCCCTCGAAATTCGAGTGCAAATTCTAGGTGATTTTATTTTTTCATTAAATAAAGACCGTAAATGTATGCTAATCAATTATAGCCAATTCAAAAATCAACACAAAAAACAAACTCATTTTTATTACAAACACATTAACAAATTTAATAAACACATACATAGTACTGTATAATTTTATGTATGTGTAGTAGTAACTTTAAATGCAATTTACTCAAACTAAAGTGAAAAATTTAAAAATCTGTAAATCTGCAAAACTGCTTAAAAGAAATACCGTTCAAATAATATACGTTTGGTCAAAATCGGGATAAAACGGTAGAACAAAACATCGGTCACAAGAAATCGCCTAGCCTATTAATATTATAGATATCAGACGCTCTGTGTTGAATTGTGAATTGCTAAAATTGATTAGCATACCTTTAGGCTCATTCAAATGTTCATAAACTTTTTATATGCCCAGATTAAAAAAACATTGGAAGACAAAAATTGAATGAAAAAATAATATTTCCTAGAATTTGCACTCGAATTTCGAGTGCTGGGCTATACTAGTTTTCTTAATTAACTGAAATTTGTATATACCAATCTTATATTTAGTCATTTTTTCATACTTGCTCCATAACTAATATTGTCCAATTTCAGATTAAATTAACGTGATTTTAAAGATTCATCTAATTGTTAATAAGAAATGCACAAGTGTCTGTTGGTTTAATAAAAGTGGTTCCTATAATAATTTGAGTCTCGTCGACATTAGCGTGGGCCTTCATTATATGGAGGGAAAAAAAGTGTTCAAACTCGCGATCGCACCCCCTAGAAATAAGCGAATAGCAAAAAAATTAAATGCCAAGTTTTGGGCCAATCAAAGAACATTTAGAGGTGGCTCAACGCGATTGAAAATTTCAAGTGTGTTTATATGGGGAAAATATGACTTTTTTCAGCTTTTACAAAAATTTCGTTCTATAGTTTAATTTTTTCGGCAAATTGTTACATAATTCGGGATCAGTATTAAATTGTCTTTACAAAAAGCTACAAAACTTCAAAATCGAATAAAACTCACCTAGAAATAGCAAATGCCCCAAATGTGCCAAAAAAAAAAAAAACTGGGTCATGAAATTTGATGGCATTTTCTTCAACTTGAAGAAATTAATTAAAGCCAATATTTTGTTTCAGTCTCTTTACCTGTAAGTACTAATAATACTAATACCGAATCGAAAAAAACTGACCTAGAAATAACAAATGCCCCAAATGTGCCAATAAAAACTAGGTCATGAAATTTGATGCATTTTTTTCAACTTGAAGAAATTAATTAAAGCCAACATTTTGTTTTGGTCTCTATACCTGTAAGTACTCACAAATGGAGTATCGTTTTATTACCACCTTGTTAACCTATCAAGCATTGAGACCGAAAATGGAAAATGTTTTTGATAAAATTTTGAAAACTCCTTTTTCAAGTTTTGAAAAATTTTCTTAAACAAAATTTAAAAAAATTGATCTAGCTCTTTAAGGTCTAGTTAAACGCATGTTAGAGAAAAATTGTGTGAATTTTTAGGTAAATCCCTGTCCCAGAATTTTTTCACAAGGATTTTATTTTTGCGGATTACGAGAAAAATTGGATTTTTGTAAAATATTCTGTAAATCTACTATTTCAAAATACTTTGTATCAGAAATTCATCACTTTTCTACTTTTAAATGTTATATTTTATCTTAATAGCTTAGGGTTTCGGAAAAAAAAATTGTGACGCCATTAACCCTTTTGGAATTGGGGTCACATAAGACCCCAAGCTAATAAAAAAATTCAAATATTTTGTAAGCGCTATTGAATTTTTAGATGCGACATATAAAATATAATAACTAGATGTGTAGAACTTCCGTTCCTAAAATTTGTGATAAATCCGAGAACGTTAACCCATTATTTGCCAAGGCCAGCTTTGGATTTGAAGATATTTTTAAATTAAAATAATCGGAACCGTGTTTTTCTATTAAACTCGATGAAACCACTATTTAGAATTTTAGAAAAATTATTCGGTTAATTTTTATTTATTTAACCTTTCAGTGCTCCTGGGATCAAAATAATCCATTGTCATGTATCTTTGGTGCAATCATCTGCTTATTGCTGGCGAATATAAATTAAAACAACTTTTAACCAATTTTGTTATAAAAGTATTTTATATATAAAAACTATCTATATTTTTATAAATAAAATAAGGAGACCCCCAAATGACCCAAAGCTAATAAAAGACATTTTCAAAATTTTATCAAAAAAATGTTCCATTTTCAGTCTCAATGCTTAATAGATTAACAAGGTGGTAATAAAACAATACTCCATATCTGAGTACTTACAGGTATAGAGACCAAAACAAAATGTTGGCTTTAATTAATTTCTTAAAGTTGAAAAAAATGCCATCAAATTTCATGACCTAGTTTTTTTTTTTTTGGCACAAAAGTGGTCTTGGGCATTTGCTATTTCGAGGTGAGTTTTATTCGATTTGAAGTTTTATAGCTTTTTGGAAAGATAATTTAATACTGATTGCGAATTATATAACAACTTGTCGGAAAAATTAAATTATAGAACGAAATTTTTGTAAAATCTAAAAAAAAGTAATATTTTCCCCATATGAACACACTTGACATTATCAATCGCGTTAAGCCACCTCTAAATGTTTTTTGATTGACCCAAAACTTTGCATTTCTCAATGTTTTTGCTATTCGCATATTTCTAGGGGGTGCGACCGAGAGTTTGACATCGTCGACATACACTTGATCCGTTGCGATGGCAACTCTGCATACGAAGAAGTAGAAATCAAAATTTCTTCTAAAGCTTCTTTTTCTTAATAAGAAATGTTATTTTTTACGACAATTGTGTTCGTTAAGGAAAAAAAGAAAAAGGATTTTTACTACGCATCCCATAAAAACATTTTCAAAAAATGTTTGACACATTTATCTCAGAAACTATATTTACGATTTTACTTTAAATCTTTCTGATCCAGTAATCTTTGAAAAATATGTCATTTATTATGATTAAGAAGCCCTATTAATTTCTTGTTAGTTTGAATAAGATGAATGATGAAGTCCAATTACTCATACCTGCTAAAATTTTTAAATATTTTCAACAAAATCCAAATTGGTCCCCCAAAAAATTAGGTACCAACAACTACCAAGAGAGTTTGATGATTAATAGGAAACATGGTTCAGGCAAGCCAAGAAAATAGAAAGCATATCGAAAAGAGCACCCAAAACATCCGATAGAAAAGCAAACCTGTAAGCAAAGTCCTGGAGCTATTTGATACGAAAAGTTAATGTCAATAAAGCTTTGAAAGCACACAAGGTTGGAAAGGCCCCAGACTGGAACACCGAAAAAAATTAAAGGTCGAAAATAGAGCACAGAAATTGAAATCGTGTTTCTTTAAAAACAAAAACTCCTGCTGCATAATGGGATACTGGCAGGTTGTTCGCAGCATGCGGATTAAAATTTTTATGTTTCTAGTACTCCAAGAAATGTCCAAGATAAGTTTAAGACCCAAAAGCAAACGAAGTTGCAAAAAAAATCTCCTGGTGTGGCAAATAATATACAGTTGCGGCAAAAGAAACAAGTCATTTGTTAAAATGGGCTCTATAAATACCGAAATTTATATGAAGAAGTAGTGTTTGCAAGGAAAACCCCTTCCTTTCGTAAGCAACACATATTTTTGGCCTGATTTGGCATCATGTCACTATGGTAAGAAAGCTCTAAAATGCCGCAAGAACTATAATCTGGTTGTTGCACCAAGGCAGGCAAATCCTACACACTGTTCGGCGCTTAGGACAGTCAAAAAGATTTGGGTTTTTGTCAAAACAGAAGATATTGTTGAATATTTTACATGCATCTGAACTACCAAGCTGACAGAAATCACCATAAAATCCTTAATGGAACGCTATCCGGAAAAGGTCCATAAGCTCTTAAGTGGTGATGAGAACTATAAATATGATATTTTTGTAAGCTTTAATATAATTTCGATTAAATAAAAAATAAAAACTCTAGATTCAGTGGTTTCCTTATTATAACAATTTTATGTTCGTTACGATTTTTTCGATCTCACTCCTTAATTTGAAGTTAAATTTTAATAAATAACTAGCAAATCCCAGCCCTCGAAAATCGAGCGAAAATTCTAGGAAATTTTATTTTTTTCATTTAATAAATTATTTTTAGGACTCTAAAGCCAAATCACAACTCAAAATTTTTTACATATTGATTGCATCATTGGTTTACGTCCAAAATTATTTTTCAATTCAACACAATTATTATTGTGAATGAAGAAAACATACTCATTTTTTTTTACAAACACATTAATCAATTTAATAAACACACACACAGAATTGTATAATTTTGTGTATGTATTAGTAGCAACTTTAAATGCTTTTTACTCCGCAAATATAAAAATGTAAAAATCTGCAAATCTGAGGTCAGCTAAAAAGAATTACGTTTCAAATGAGGTACGTTTGGCCAAGAATGGAAGAAAACTATGGAACAAAAAATCGGTCACAAGAAATCGCCTCACTTAATAATATTATAGATACTAGCAGATTCCAGCGCTCGAAATGCGTGTGCAATTTCTAGGCAACTTTATTTTTCAACTTAGCCAATTCACAAACCAACAATTTTAAGGTTTATTATTATTGTGAATGAAGATAACAAACTCATAAACAAACACATTAACAAATTTAAGAAACACACACATTGCATATGTATAATTTTATGTATGTGTTTGTAGCAACTTTAAATGCATTTTACTACACAAAAAATACAAAAATATAAAAATCTGCAAATCTTAGGCTCAACTTAAAAGAATAACCTTTCAAATGAGATACGTTTCGTCAATATCGGAAGAAAACTGTGGAACAAAAAATCGGTAACAAGAAATCGCCTTACTAAATAATATTATTGAAATTTTTTCATTACTTTATTCAATGCAAAATACATTACTTAATCAAATATTTTGTGTTTATCGAAATTTTAAGATTTAAAATGAAATGAAACAACAAAATCTGATTCCATTCTAAAAAATCATTTATGTTTAATAAATTTCATATATAAATTTAAGGCAAATTTAAAATTTAATCTAACTTAAGTTTAAATACAATATACAGTTCTTTGCAACTTTAAAAAAGAAAAGAAAAAAAAAGACGAAAAAATTGAGGGCAAAAGTAAAAGCTGCAGTAATTGACCAGAGTAAAGGAAAATACGAAAACTTTGAAAATAAAAATATTAAATTATGTACATTTTAAATTATCTGACACTAGCTGCTGTATAACAAGTGGTGTCAATAAGCCAACTCAGTGTAACAACAACTCGAAAGGAAAGAAATAAGAGGAGAAAAAAGAACAAAAAAAAAAAAAAAAACATCAGCAATATCATTGCAACAACATCAGTTAATACACATGTAATGAAAGCTTATACTTGTAGATACAATGTAGATACATTTTCGTCAGTAACTTCAATTTCAACTACCACTACCCGGTGGGTAAGGAGGTTTTTCCTTTTTTGGTAGCTTTAAATTTATATCTACTTGTTGTCTATAAGTATTCAGTAGTTTACAGTTGGATATTATTAAACTGATAACATTGACAAATTAAATTGAATATATAAATAAATAATTATATACGTACATACATATATAGCTTGAGAATGACATAAATATATTTAAGACTTTGCAAAACAAAGCAAATAGAAGCGAAAACCACCAATTTATGGTGAATCAAAAACAAGAAAGCAAACGAATTTTCGAAAAAGAAAATAAAAATTGTTAGATTTCAATACATTTCTGAAAACAATCGGAAAATCACTACATCAATAATTCGACTTTTTTTTAAATATCTAAAGGCCTTCAAAAATGTGTGCAATAAACTTAAAACTTTAAATTGCAAATGCATAGAATAGAAGAGCATAAAGTGTAGATGTAACTCTTAATCAGCCTTAACAGGCAAAAGACCTAAACAAATAGATAGAGTAAAAATAATTAAATTGTATATAATGTTTACATAAAAAATAAAATGTTCTAGAGTTGCTACCTTTAAGCTGAAATGAACAAACTGCTGCAATAGATGTGCTCTAAATGCAAACAACTGATATTTCTCTACAGGTGTACGGATGTGTGTACAATCTAAAATTGTATTTTTGGCCCTCAGTTTGCCTACCACACTGTTTCACAGTTTAATTGCAGGCAATTTCAATTTAATTACTAATTTTACGAACACAAAAAAAACTCACCCGGAATTTATGTTAGTAGTTGGAAGAGCAGGGCAGCCATGTTCTCGTATTTAAATAGGCAACTAAACTGTGAGCATTTAAAACTAAAAAGAAAGAAACTAAATATATCCACACAATTAAAAATTATGCAAATTTGGTAAAACATTAGTAAATATGTAAAAGAAAAGTAAATATATGAAAAATAAATTCCATACAGATTGCAAATCGTATAGCAAACATAATGGCTTCAACTGCTTAATTAAATCAACAAGATTTGCAGTGTAAATAGATTTCATGAACGAAATTATATTTAGAAATGCATCTTTTATGTGATGTTTGCTGAAATTTACATTATGAGGTCCTTTTTGCTGGGGGGTAAATTTCTATTTCACAATACTATCACAAAAACAGCGTAACATGTGAGACGTGAGACAAAATCGTTGTGACTTATGATTGTATTGGTGAAAAAATTACGATTTGTAATAACCTGTTTGAAAATGAAAAATGATAAATAAAAATGAAAAATTAAAAACTAAAAATCAAAACTAAAAATGAAAAATGAAAAATGAAAAATGAAAAATGAAAAATGAAAAATGAAAAATTAAAAATGAAAAATAAAAAAAGAAATATAAAAATTGAAAAATAAAAAACTAAAAAATTAAAAATAAGATGTAAAATAAAAAATCAAAAATGACAAATAAAAAATGAAAAACGAAAAATGAAAAATTAAAAATAAAAAATGAAACATAAAAAATAAAAAATGAAGTATGAATAAAAAATAAAAAATGAAAAAAGAAAAAAGAAAAATAAAAATAAAAAATGATAAATGATAAATGAAAAATGAAAAATGAAAAATGAAAAATGAAAAATGAAAAATGAAAAATGAAAAATGAAAAATGAAAAATGAAAAACGAAAAACGAAAAATTAAAAATTAAAAATGAAAAAGAAAAAAAAAGATGGAAAATTAAAAATAAAAAATGAAAAATGAGAAACGAAAAATTAAAAATGAAAAATAAATAAAAAGAAATTAAAAATAAAAAAGAAAAAATATGATGGAAAATGAAAATAAAATTAAAAACGAAAAATTAAAAATGAAAAATGAAAAATAAAATATATAAATGAAAAATGAAAATTGAAAAATTAAAAATGAAAAATAAAAAATGAAAAATGAAACATAAAAAAATAAAAAATGATAAAAAAGATAAGTGTGGCAGTAGACAACGAATGGTCAAGTAACAGTCCAAGAAACCCTAGTCGCGAAAATAGGCAAATAGCAAACGAAATTTGTTCAAGGGAAAGACTAGAATGGGCTTTAGGCACCTTTCAACCCTACAAGTCCCCCGGAACGGATGGTATTTTTCCTGCCTTATTACAAAAGGGCCTAAAGAGGAATTTTACCATTCTTAATAAATATCGGGCGTAGCAGCTTGACCTTAGGGTACATACCAGAGGCATGGAGGAGGGCAAAAGTGGTGTTCATACCCAAAGTGGGGAAGAAAGACACTGCACATCCAAAATCCTTCAGACCAATAAGCCTAACATGTTTCATATTAAAGACACTTGAAAAAGCAGTGGACAACTATTTAAGATGTGGGATATTACAACAGATGCCTTTGCATTCAAACCAGCATGCGTATAGAGCGGGCAGATCAACAGAGACCGCTCTTACCAACCTAGTGGGCACTATTCAAAAATCACTAGATGAGAAGGTAATAGCCGTTTGTGCCTTCCTAGATATAGTAGGAGCCTTTGATAATACTTCACATGATGTAATAGCAAGGCCGAAGAGGAGTAGATTCAGTGACATCAAGATGGATGGTAGAAGTTCTCAATACAAGATCAGCAGAAACATTAGCAGAAGGGGAAACCATAGCCGTCAACACAACCAGAGGATGTCCACAGGGAGGGGTTCTTTCGCCTCTAATGTAGAGCCTGGTTGTTGACGAACTATTAATGGAACTGTCGGAAGCAGGTATAGAATGTCAAGGCTACGCGGACGATATAGTCATAATAGCAAGAGGCAAATTCGAGGAAACCCTTTGTGACATTGTCCAAAGAGGGCTGAGAATTATCAATCAATGGTGTAGGGCAACAGGACTGAACATCAATTCGACAAAGACCACTATTGTACAATTTACCAAGAGAAGATGGAAGGCAATTCAAATTCTAGGAGAAGTCATCGAACCAAAGACAGAGGTGAAATATCTGGGCATAATACTAGACAGCAAGCTGACATGGAAGGCACACGTCAACCATATTACAGAGAAAGCCAAGCGTGCTACAATGATATGTAGAAGGGTAGCGGGTGGAACCTGGGGATGTAAACCCAGCATCCTATACTGGATGTACTCCATGATGGTCCGTCCAATCGTGACCTAAGGAGGAATTGCGTGGGCCAAAAGGACAGAGTTAAAATCAACTCAAATGGAGCTAAGTAGAATACAAAGACTAGCGTGTATTGGAATAACGGGTGCAATGAGGATGTGCCCAACGGCATCACTTGAAGTACTCTTGGATCAAAGCCCACTACATATAGTGGTGCAAGAGAAAGCCCTGGCAACGGCAATCAGGATAAAGGGGGATAAACCAATAACCAGGCTTTGTAAAAGGCAATGGAACCGAATTAGTCAGGTTAAAGATTACTCCCTCCTAGATTGTCCAATGGACAGGACGGAGAAGAAATACGATTTCAAGAAAAACTTTGTTACAAAACTTAGTAATAAAAAGGAATGGAGTAGTTTAAGTACAGCATATTCTCTAAAGGAGAATACGATCAAATGGTACACGGACGGGTTAAAGACCGGAAATGGAACAGGGGCGGGAGTCTTTGGGCCTAGAACCAAATACTACAAATCAATGGGAATACACACGAGTATTTTCCAGGCGGAAATTTATGCCATCGATAGGTGGGCACAGATTAACTTAAATAGGAAGTACAAAAGACGGGACATAACCATATTATCAGATAGTCAAGCTGCTATTCGAGCATTAGGCTCCTATGTAGTAAACTCTAAGTTAGTATAGAACTGTCTGCAAAGACTGAATAAGCTAGACAGACGCAATAAGTTCAGCCTTTGTTGGGTCCCGGGACATATTGGGATTCACGGAAATGAGCAAGCGGATGAGCTTGCCAGAAAGGGAGCTTCCGCAAAGCTAATGGGGCCGGAACCGTTCTGTGGAATAGGAAAAGGAGTATGGGAAGGCGTACTCAAAGAATGTGAGAATCATATCAGACAGGAGCTTTGCTCGAGCCACCTAGGCTTAAGGCAATCAAAACTCTTGTTCGGTAACTACAACGGTAAGAGATTTGAATCATGTATCGGACTATCAAAGAACGGACTGAGAATATTAATCGGGATTCTAACTGGTCACTGTAGGCTCAGGGAGCATCTGAGCAGGTTAGGAATTGAAGCGAACCCCATGTGCAGATTCTATGATGAGAAGGCAGAATCAGCGGAGCACATACTGGGGGATTGTGGAGCTTTAATGCATAAGAGGAAAAGCACCTGGGTTCTTTCCAAATACCAGGGAGCGAAATAAAATCACTGGAACCAACCAACATCCTCGAATTTCTGAGGGCTTCAGGACTGGGTGATATTTTAAAGGGACAAACAATTAGCAGAGGGCAGTACAATAGATCTTTTGGCCGCGGTACTTTCGTCACCTCTTTTATACAATACAATACAATAATAAATAATAATAGATATTTTTATATTAGCAGAGCCCCAGCAGTTGTTTGCTATTAGTGATACATAGATGATGCTTTCTGTTTGATTTTGAAAAAGTGCCATAATATCTGCCCTGTGATCGGACTCACATTATTTTTTTTTTTTTGCCACAGATACCAGTGCATGGTGTAATGATGTACCAATTTCTGGCAGTTAACAATATGAAACCTAAATAATTAAAGTCACGTTTTATTTGTTTTATGAGTATGTTGTAATGTGGTCCGGTTAAAATATGAATTAACTTAAAATTGCAAATTTACTGAAATTCAACACATGTAGTATTCAACTTATTTATGAAATTTTTCATAAATTTTTTATATAACACGGTGAAATGCCATTCTGTGGAGTGAGCGTTCTAATGTTGGTGTTCTATATTTTAGTTTGTTATATTGGAAGAGGCTTAAATAGTATTACTTTTGTTTGAATTCTCATTTGGTTGTTTTCAGCAAATATATATGAATTTAACTTTTTACCAAACAAACTATCTACTCCTTTTGGTTACTGATGAGGGTTGGTGGCTCCTCCCGAAACAGCTGATAACCTGTCATGCAGAATATAGATCAATTTTTTTAAACAAATGTGCCAATATTTTTGCTTTATTTATAGTAAAAACATTTGATCTTGAGCCTGAATAATTTCAAACTCAATCTTTATAAGATTATTTTTTTTTAAATTTATTATTTTATTTCTGGAATAAAAAAGTCTTAAAAGTTTTCATATACAATTCGCGTGTCCCAAAATGTGTCCTAGTTTTAATTTTTTTTTTTTTTTTTTTTTTTTTTTTCAGAATTACTATATGCATATAAAGGTATATCGAGGGCTTATCTATATTTGACAGCAATATTAATTTTTGATTTCAAACTATTCTCTGATATAAGTGCCAAATATAGTATTAATTTTGATATCATACGTGATTAGTACGACTATTTCTTAATAGATATTATAGCAAATCGATCGACAAATACTCTCAGATCTTATTAATAATTAGTTTTACACGCTCTCTTTAAAATAATTATAAATGCAGATAGCACTTTTTGAATATAAGCCCTCGATATACAATTTTTTTTTACTGTATTAGATATAAAAACTAATTAGTCTACATATTTCCATAAAATAACGAATAAGTTTGAGGAATTTTATGAATACATTAAATTTGTTTTATTTAAAAAAATCCTGATGAAGAAAATATTTATAGATTTTCATATAAATAACCCACGGCTTAATCTCAGGTCAGTAATTAAAATATTATTAACAAGTTTTATTGAAATCCTTCTACAAATATACATTATTTCGATATTTTGTTTTAAAAAAATGTAAATCTCCTTAATGTTGACATTTGACCTTAAAGAGGGACAGTTTATAGTGCCTTAATTTAACCTTAATTTACAAGATTGAGAACCTATATCAAGAAGTATTATGTTTTGACAAAAGATATTTGAAATATGAAAACACCAAATAGATGCAGCCTAAAAGTTGGAAAAGTACGAAAAATCAAATTTTTCTTCAAATCCGCTGAAATTAAAACGCTGCTTTCACCAAATTAAGAACAGGATACCTACAATATTTGGCATTTTTAATCACATATATTTTATTAAGACCTTTAAGTCCAATCGTTGATTTCAGCAAATTTCTTGAACAAAATTTTTCAAAAAGTAAAATTGGAGATTTTGAAATAGTGCTAAAAAATACGTAGTGTTTTGACATTAATTTAGAACGGAGTAACAAAAGGCGAGATGCATATGCTTATTTAGGGATCAGGAGAATGCAAAAATGTTGTTGTTGTAAGTCATTTCAATGCCTCTAAAAATGTGAGCTCGATTTTCTTATTCAAGTGGTCTGCGGTGCATTTATTTCCTGGGGAACTTAATATAACTTGGATGTATTTTAACCGATAAGAGATTTTGTTATTTTATTAGAAAGATAATTTATTCTAGACTATGGTCTGTTAATTAATTTAATTGAAGCCCATTTATTAATATAAAACTTTTTGTGAAAAATGATTTTTTTTTTTGATAATTTTTACATATAAATGCATATTTGAACTTCGAACTCAATGCGCGTCCAGAAAGCATTGTCCGATTTGGCTCATATTTTGCGCACTAAAGTTTTAGAACAAATGTCACAATAATCCGCACGCCTTGAAATTACAAAAAAAAATTTGGCTGTCACCTTAGTATTCATGTAAAATATAATAGCATAAATTTTTATATCCACCACACCTCTGTGCAGAAGTTTAAAGTATATTTGTTGGTCACTCCGTTTGTTGCGCATCGAAAAATGAAATTGCGATCCTACAAAGTATATTTATTCCTGGGTAAACTAAGGAAAATAAATCGGACATAATTGTGCCAAAATATGTCCTTAAATATGGAGACACCTATAAAACAAAGGCTTATAACTCCAGTGTGTTTTTTGTAATAATTTAGTATTAAGATAATCAAATTGTTTACTTTTTCAAATAAAATTCTGGATATTACTGTAACCACAAAACCCAGTTGAAGGGTATCAAATATTCGGCCGAATTTAACACTCTTACTTGTTTCAAATAAAATCAGGTTTCACAAAATGACATTTTTTTCAATTTTTCATAACATTAAAAAAATTTCTTAAAAAATAATGAATTTTTTCATATAAAGATGTTTTTATAGTTTTTCCTAACATCGCTAAACTGAAATGGAAGGTTTCTTTAACTTAGTTAAGTGATTTTTTGTTATGTAAATTATATGCAGAATATCATTTTTATGATTAAGGAAAAGTTTTTAATATTTGTAATAATATTCATGACATTTATGAAGGCTTAATTTAAAACCGAATATTTTATTTAATGGAAACTTTCATTTAAATGAAATCCAAGAATTAAATTTTATATAAAATGTAATTATTGAAGAGATATTTCAAATTTCTAATTAAATATTTTAATTAACAGCTACAGAGATTCCTTCTTATTTATAAAGAATTTTTGTAATACTTAATTAACAAGAATTAATATATAAAGTCATAAAGTATTAATTAGTAACGTAGCTACAGAAGAAATAAATTAGGCAGCCTTCACATTTTTTAGCTGAATTTCAAAAAAGAAAAAAAAATAATGAAAATTTATTTACATATTTAAAAGAATCTAAATATTGCGTTGTTTGGCATTATATCTTCTGCTTCAATGAAAGGACAACTGTTTTCTCCGAAAAATAATTTACTAATTGTAAAATTGTTAAGGATTTAATTTGATTTTGTTTAGAAAATATCGTTAGAAGACAAAATATCCACAATTCAGTGGTTAACAGCGTATTTAATATTAATATAATATCCATGTTATTTCAACAGTTTGAAGTGTTACCAATCATTGAAATTAATACGATAGCAGTGACGTGATGTTGTGACAAAAACCACTTAGTAGGCGTACTCGTAAAGTATATAAATTGTTAGTAGTTGAAGTTTTTATACATTTGCTTTTTAATTAATTCACCACTCATTTAAAATTTACCTTTCTATGGTTTTAATACAATAAAATTCAACAAAGAACTACAACAAAAAAAAAAAAAACAAAAACTAAAACTAAACAGTGCAACATCATTTTAAATGAAATTTAATGTAGAACAATAAAAATTACAATGGGTATTAAAATGTGGTTATTCACATTACATGACCATAGGTTGGATATGTTGAACATTTTGTTTATATGTGGAACTGCAGAGGGAGTTAGCGTGTTTCGAAATTGGCAATTATAAAAAATTGCAAGGAACTTAAACTGTATACAACTATAGCAAACTTAATGCTCCGCTCCAATCAAATATTAGTCTTAAACGTTTGAAGTATTTTTTTATTTTTATTCTGTTCTGAATTCGCCACGCCATGCTAATATGTAGAAAATCGTAGTTATTCACATGCGGTAAATGGAAAATTTAAATTAATTTTTATATATATATATTTTTTTTTTGAGAACTGAACATCAAATTCAATTTAGAAAATTTTACTTGTACATTTTATTTAATAATTATTTATATTGCTGAATGTTGTTGTACCGAATATGTTTTTATTTTGAAAGAGTGGAGTGCTTAATATTTAATAATAGTTAAATTGATATTCATTTATATTAACTCATAACAATAATTTGTTGAAAAAACTACATTACAAATCAATTGAAATTTAGAAAATAGAAATTCAGATCGGAGTGCAAAAGTTTGGCTGTGAGCAACATATAAAGAGTGAGATCGAAAAATCTTAACATACATAAAATGTAGAAATAAAGAAACCGGGGAAACTAGCTTTGATTTGTTTTTAAATTTAATTATAACTATATCAAAGCTTACAAAAAAATATAAATTTTGTAGTGCTAATCATTCTTATAAACTCATGAGCCTTTTCCGGATTAGGAATTTTATGGTGGTTTCTGCAACTTTTTTTGGAACTGTTTGTATGGGTACGTTCGTAAATGCAGTAAATTTATGCATCGTTGCGGCAGTTATGCCAAGTTTTGTTGCTGATGCGTGATCAGTTGTTGCAGATGCTTTGTTACTGCTCAACAATTGCACAGAGGTTGCTTTTTAGAACGTTTTGCAAAAGATAAAAAACATGTTCACCACAATAACATTAACATATATTATTGAAAATCTTGACTCTAAAAATGACAACTTTTTGTTAACTTATAATAAAAACAGAATTAAAAGAAAGATGAAACGACTTTTGGTTATTAAAATTATATTAAAACGAAAAAGAAAGCGGATTCCTAAAATAAAAAATTAATTTGAAATAATAAAACGATATTATTTAAATTTGTGTTAACAATTTTAATATAAAGCATTATTTAGTCTTCCATTCTGCATCAATGTTTATTTTTTAAGCTTCGCGATCTATTGCATCAGTAAAT
The DNA here is from genome assembly GCA_963682025.1 of Cordilura impudica. Classification (NCBI taxonomy): domain Eukaryota; kingdom Metazoa; phylum Arthropoda; class Insecta; order Diptera; family Scathophagidae; genus Cordilura; species Cordilura impudica. Next base: position 44,515,739 of record OY821517.1, read on the forward strand.
AAAATGATGCCATAGTTGCAATATATGTGGCAGCACTGTCAATTGTTTGCATAAAAAAACTTTTGACGTAAATCAGTGCTGCCAAGTGATGCTTTTTCGAACGTTTTACTTTTAGTATGCTGCAGTGATGATTAACTACTGCATTTACGAACGTACGCTATATCTCCATTTAAAAAAATTTACATTTTGGAAAACATTTTTTGTTCTCTTAAACTCCCGTTTCGCAAGAACCCAATATATTTTCAGTGGCCTAAGCTCTAAACAGTTTAGAAGATTTACCTATCTTGGTACAATAAACCAGTTTTTATTATTGTTCAACTCAAGAGCTTTTTTACCCTAGTGACATGCTGCCAAATCGATCCAAAAATATGTGGACACATTGTGTTGCAAGCACTACTGAATATAATTTTCGGCGTTAATAAAGCCCATTGTAACAAGTCATTTGCAAATTTTGCTTGCCAAACCAGGAACTTTTTAATTTTTTTAAAATTTTGTCTATTTTCGGGTCCTTAACTTAAGATAAAATCGTTGAACCTGGAAGCTAAAAAAAATTTGCCAGTACATATGTTTCGTTTTCCAGTATGAAGCAGAAGTATTTTCTTAATGAACATGATTCATATTTCCGTGCTCTGTTTCTGATCTCTAAATTATTTTCAGCGTTGCTGGTACACAAGCCAAGCAAAGATCACACAAAGGTCGATTCATACAGGCCAATCATTTTATTGTCAAATCTGTCAAAATTGTTCGAGAAAGTACTAGTAAATAAGCTTTCTGTAGCTGTAGATCAAAATAACGTCATCCCAGCACGTCAATTCGGATTTAAACGAAGACACAGCACCATTGAGTAAGTTCATAGGTTAGTAAGCGCAATAAGAAAAGCCTTTGAAGAAAAAAGGTACTGCTCTGCTCTCTTTATTGACGTTTCTCAAACTTTCAATAAGGTTTGGCACGAGGGTCTACTCTATAAAATTAAAACGTTGCTGCCCCCAAACGTTCATAAACTAATGGAAAGCTATATAATTAACAGGAAGTTCTCAATAAAGAGAGCCCTCCTCAGGATATAAAAACTGATTTTCCACAGAGCAGTATTCTGGGCCCGCTCCTATACATCCTTTATACAGCGGACATGCCAACTAATGAAAACACGATTACTTTAACCTTTGCAGATAACACGGCAATTTTGAGTATTCATGAGGACCCCTCAAGGGCATCTACACTTTTACAACGACATGTTTTTCAATCGGAGTACTGGTTACACAGGAGGAAAATAAGAACAAATGAACAAAAATGTATGCACGTTACTTTTACGCTCACACGAGAAACATGCCCTCAAATTCGAATAAACAATCACCAAATACCGCAACATTCTGATGTAAAATATTTGGGACTTCATTTTGGCCGCCGCCATACTTGGAACAAACGCATAGAATCAAAATTAACACAAATAAAATTAAAATTAGTTTAACATACGTGGCTAATTTTCAGAAATTCAAAGCTTAGTCTTGATTGCAAATTATTGTTATATAATTCAATCAGGAAACCCATTTCGTGCTACGGTATACAGTTATGGGGAACCGCTTCAGCTTCTAATATAGAGAAAATACAAAGATGCCCAAATAAGATTTTAAAGTTGATTACCCGCGCCCCATGGTAAATGAGAAACTCACAATTGCGTAGAGAATTAAACGTCCTCCTGGTTAAAGTCGAAATTATGAAAAACTGTTCAAGCTACTTGAATAAACTAGAAACTCACCCGAATCTGTTAGTACGTGACCTTCTCAACAATCGCATCCACCAACGCCTAAGAAGGAGAGAGACTACAGATCTTTTAATAAATGCTTGAGTTTATCTAAGCCAATGAATATTTATTTATTTCGAGTTTATTAGAAACATTAATTTATTTTATATAAATGGTGAAATTCTTCTGATAGTTTGTAATCAAACATATTTTTGTCAAGCACAGTCAAGAACAGTCAAGCAATTAAGCATAATAACTGATATATTTGTAAAGATAACTTCAAAAAAAAAAAAAAAAATAATAATAAATAAATAAAAAAATAATAAAAAAACGTTAAAAGGAAAAACGTGCGGTGAGATTTTTTCGATCTCTTAAGTCGGTTGCAGACACTCGTTTTTCGAATATGATTTAAAATATTTTTTTTCATGAGATATTCATCTAAATTAGAGTAAATAAATTAAATTCCAGAGTATATTAATGTGAGTAAGTGGGTAAGGTTTCAAAACCTGTTTTTGTATTTCTCTTTCTGTATACCATGTCGAGAGTGTTACGTCAAAATTTCAAGTAAATCGGAGCAAAACTTAGGAAGATACAGCGTTTCCAGCGACCGGCCTCATACGTTATATCGTATATAAATCAGTTTTTAAAAAACTTGAAATCGGTTTTCTCGCAAATAAGTGTTCGAAGTTCGTGAACATCATAACTCAAAATCTACTTTACCGATTCTTTTTTAATTTTACACACTAAAAAATAATTTGACATACCAAAATTAATCTGTAGTCACAAGAAGACTATGGGCCAAGTTTCAGATCAATTGGATGAGGGGAAATGGGGTTGCCCCAGGGCAACCAGACAGACAGACAGAGAGTATTAGTTAAAAAAAGTTTAAAAAATAATAATAAACGGAACCTCCCTTACAAATGCAGTTTTTATTTTTAAAAGGCTTTCTTACCAACATATGTAATGTTTCACTAAATACTAGCAGATTCCAGCGCTCGAAATTCGAGTGCAGTTTCTAGAGAGATTTGTATTTCAACTTAGCCAATTCACAAACAAACACTATTTTGGTTTTTTATTATTGTGAATGAAGAAAACAAGCTCATTAACAAACACATTAACAAATTTATACGTTTGGTCAAAATCGGGATGAAACGGTAGAACAAAACATCGGTAAAAAGAAATCGCCTAGCATATTAATATTATAGATGAAATATTCAAAAAACAAAACCATTATTTTCATATCAAAATCAGAATCATTATGCTAAAATTAAGAAATTTGACAGCGAAAAATAATAAATTTTTCTGTTGTAAAGGAAGACTTATAGATAATATTACTAAGTGTACTTTAAGTGTAAATATTCTTTGAGTGTAAACAAATGCGGAAATTTTGCAGCAAAACATTTTTAATTTTTCAGTAATAATAGCAAAATTTCCGGTTGATTTACTATTTTTTTTTAGTGTAAAAATTTTTTTTGGTGTAAACAATAAAAAAATCCCATTATTAAAAAAATGCTTATAATTATTATTAAAATCCAAATAAAACATTTTTTTTAATAAATATAAAGAAATAAAAAAAAAAAACAGAGTTCAGAAAAAAACACGCACTGAATAGAAAACATGTACATATATGTAAACAAACATAGCTCAGACCAACAAACACATATTTTTATTTTCATATCAATTATGTGTGTTTCTAAATTTTGTACGGTGCCCAACATAATCATGACTGTGTTACGTTTTAAGATTTCGTTTTCTATACGATCATTTTTCTATCACGTATTTTTTGTTTCGAGCATACAGAAACCACATAGATTCGAGTGTAGCTTTATTTTAGGTTCGTTTTCTTGCACGTGTACTGCTAAAAAAAAAACAGAACATGTTCTTAAAACATTATCCACTCGCCATCGGAAAAATCTGAAACACCCCTATAATAACGACAACAATTGTTTCAACCAAATTTATCAAAAAAATATATAAAATAATTTATTAGCAGTTATAAAAAAATAAAAATAAAAAGATAATAACAAAAATAAAAAAATATATATAAAAATAAAATAGAAAACAGAGAAATTTTATATGTTTTTATGACTTCATTTCGTTTTTCCGATCGCGAGTGGATAATGTTTTAATTTTTAGATGTACGCCTTAAAGAATATGTTCTGTTTTTTTTTTAGCAGTACACGTGCAAGAAAACGAACTTAAAATAAAGCTACACTCGAATCTGTGTGGTTTATGTGTGTTCAAAACAAAAAATACGTGATAGAAAAATGTTCGTGTAGATAACGAAATATTAAAACGAAACACGGTCATGATTATGTTGGGCACCGTACAAAATTAAGAAACACACATAATTGATATGAAAATAAGAATATATGTTCGCTGCTTTAGAACAGAAAATTGTGTGTTTTATGTGTGTATTTTCTGTACCTTGAAAAAACTCATACTTAGCGCTAATTGTTTAAAAAAATGAAAAGTTCAACTTTGACCTAGAATTCCTTAAAAAGTTCTCAATCAATTTTAATGAAATTATAACTGACTCAAGTGAACCATTAAAAAAAAAAATTCTAAAATATTTTGCTGGGTTGAAAAGTTACAGAATTTTGGCCAATGAAAAAGTATTTTCAGGTACTGTGCGACATACGGCAGATGTAACTCAAGCAGTTCGAAACTTATTTGGAGGATTATTTGAAATTGTTCTATTAGGATGGAAATATTTTTCTGAATGTGCCATCTATCAATATGAGTATTACTTTGAATTATTATGCGGCATCCAAATATTTTTCCTTTTACCACCCTTATGAATAATTTATTTATAAGTAAAATTTAAAGTATAAAACAATATATATATATATATATATATATATATATATGTATGTAGGTGTAACATGATGAAGAAATCAAGTTGTTAAATATTCTCATTTGTTTAAATGATTGCTGTTTCGTAGATAATTGTGTTAATACCAGGCGGGTCCGAGATAACCACAAAAACAGTTGTGTGAATTTTTTAGTGGCTCAAAAAAAAAAAAAAAACATCAAGCACACAAAATACCAAACACAGCGAAAGAAAGGGAGCCTAACAACCACAATAACATAAACATAAAACCAGAAAAAATATCAACTAATTACAGGCATCACATTTTAATGAGTATGAAACAACAACGTTTATGATGAAATCACATGTATACATACATACATACATACATACAAATATTTATACCTAACTCAACACAGAATTTGCTACAAACAGCTCATATCTTCCTGGACTAGCAGCAATAACAACAGCAACAATGAAAAATACCACTATTAACAATAAATACAACCAGCAGCAAAAACAAAACCAAAAAAAAGAAGAAGAATAAGAGGAAAAAATGTTAATGGAAACTTCGGGGGAAAAAAAACTGACATCTTTCCATAACAACATGGAACGACTAAAGATAAACGGAAACAAAATGAAAGCTCAGGGTACAACGCTTCACAAAAACAAAAACAACACAGACAAGACATCACTAACACTACTAATTATTTCGACATTATGCAGGCTATTTCGCTTTAATTATAGAAAGAAGATTTAGCGAACAACATTTTTATATGTACATACACGCACACATGCTTAACTGTAAACCCTTCGGTGCTATTCGTGCTGCTGTTGCTACTCTACAACTACAACAAAATTGTAGTGTAATATGTTTTCAGCTGAAAAACATAAAAGCAAACCAACAAACACAATGTTGTAAGACTTAACATGAACAACGTTCAAAATGTTGAAAAAAAGAGCTCAAAATTAGATACAATATATTACATATACATATGAAAGGAACGGAGAGGACATAGTATTTTGTTAAAAGCTTTGTTGAACACAACAACGAAAAAAAAAAACAGAGAAAAAAGAAAACAATAACAATATACTAACCAAGATTCTAGCAACAACAATCAAAATACCTTTATACATGTTTTATAGTACTCGTACCTCCATTAAATGGTACGAAAATATCTTCATATGAATGTAGAACAAGAGCGATGGTACAATTTTTTTTTTTTTTTTGTTTCTGGAATGAATACAATTAAAACTTTATTATTAAATTTACTTAAATTTAAATAGATAGCAAAAGTTATTTGGTTTTTGTATGCATCAAGAAGAAAAAAAACTAATGGTAAATATAATAAACAGTATTTAAACTTTTGTGAGAGTGCATAAATAAAACATTTTAAAAAAATTTTTAAAATTGGTAGAATTTTTTGTAATATAGAACTTAAAATTAACCTTTATCAACAGCTCTGACGGAAATCTGTTAAATGGAAAATGACTTTTCTTAAGGTTGTAATAAATACCACATCGACATATGACATGAAATAAAATAATTTAGTAATTAATATTAATACCAGCAGATCCCGGCCCTCAAAATTCGATTGCAAATTCTAGGAATTTTTTTTTTTTCATTTCATAAATTATTGACCCTAAAGGTATGTTCATCAATTTTAGCCAATATACAAATCCACACCTTTTTCGTTTATGTCCAAAATAGTTTTTCAATTTAACACAATTATTATTGTGAATGAAGAAAACAAACTCATTTTTTTTCTGCAAACACATTAACAAATTTATTACACATAGTTTTGTATAATTTTATGTATCTGTTAGTAGCAACTTTAAATGCGCATAACTCCATAAAAATTAAAAATTTTAAAAATCTGTAAGCCTGGGGGACAGCTAAAAAGAAATGCCTTTCAAATAAGATACGTTTGGTCAAAATTGGGAGAAAACTGTGGAATACATCATCGGTCACAAAAAACTGCCTTACCTATTAATATTATAGATCTTAATTAATATTTCTAGAACTAAAAAAAACAATACTCAAATTTATAAAGAGTTATTTAAGTGGAATAAGATATAACTAGCAGATTCCAGCCCTCGAAATTCGAGTGCAAATTCTAGGAAATTTATTTTTTTTTTTTTTTCTTTAAATAACGACCCCTAAAGGTATGCTAATCAATTATAACCAATTCACAAATCAACACAAAAAAACAAACTCATTTTTATTACGAACACATTAACAACTTTAATAAACACACACATAACATTGTATAATTTTATGTATGTATTAGTAGCAACTTTAAATGCAATTTAATCAAAATAAAGGAAAAAATTGAAAAATCTGTAAATCTGCAAATCGGCTAAAAAGAACTACCTTTCAAATAATATACGTTTGGCCAAAATCGGGATAAAACGGTAGAACAAAACATCCGTCACAAGAAATTGAATAGCCTATTAATATTATAGATTAGTTGTGATGCCTCTCTATTGAAGTGGGAGTTATTCATCTGATTTCCATGATTTTGTTTGAAATCTGGTAGAATTATCTTACGAGTAAATCTGAATTGAAGCGGTTCCGTTTTCTTTTGATATTATTTAAAAAATTTCGTTGGGCATTGAAATAAATTCTTTTGTTGGCCAAATAAAATAAATGGAAATAAATCAAAAATTCCAGAACTTTTTTAAATCCCGGTAGGTTAGTAGGTGGCATGCTCGTCTATCATCCAGGGGTCATGCGTTCGATTCCCACCAGAGGATTTGGTCTGTCGCTGCAAAACTAGCCAAATCCGGCTTATCCCTGGACCCAAAAAATTAGAATCTGCAGACAAGCCACGCGGCTTCGCGAACTAGGCTTAAAAAAATATTGAAAAGAAGTTTACCAGCTTTTAAACAAATTTAGATTTTTGTATAAAAAGTTCTCTAGTAATTATTTTTAGTATTGCGATAAACGCGTTAGAAGTCTCACAAACTAGTTTTGTTTAACGAAATTGCGAAACTGGCTTTGTGACCTGCAACTTTAGTATCTTTCATAATGTCATGCTGAAATTGTGGCAAGGTGTTTGCATTTTCTTTTACTACAAATTTGATTAAAAAAAAAAAATCTTTAATAGTAGGGATTATTCCCTTTTTGTAGGGATTTTTTTAAAAAATTCCACATGTAGTGAAAAAGGGAAAGATTTCTTGCTTTTGTCAAATTGTAGGGATTTTTTTCAAATGCAGATTTTTTTTTAACAACTTAAAAATATATAGTTTTCAATTTTAAACTTTAAAATTAAAATATATACACGAGGACTGTTCAATATTAATTTTTTTCAAAAAATATTTATTCATCAATTTCTATTTCGTCCCCTTAAAAGTATACCCCCTTAGATATAATACACTTATGTCAGCGTTTTTTCCAATCCACGAAGCAGTTCTGATATTTACTTTTTGGTATGGCCTTGAGCTCTTTCAGCGATCCGGTTTTTATTTCCTCAATCGTCGCAAAACTCCGTCATTTCATAGGTCTCTTCAATTTTTGAAATAGAGAAAAGTTGCAGGGGGCCAAATCAGATGAATACGGTTGCTGAGTCAATATTTCGGTACTTTTTTCGGCCAAAAATTACGAACAATCAGTGATCAAAATGCCAACATACTCTGCAACTTCTCTAATAGAGATTCGAACAATTTTCCTCACATTCTAAGCATTTTCATCGGTTTTTGATGTCGGAGATTCCAGGATGAGCGTCGTCATTCACATTTTCTCGAAAAGCTTGTACCACTTATAAACATTTTTTGACTCAGAATACAATCCCCATATGCCACTCTCAGCATTTCAAGTGTTTTTGAGCAGCTAATTCTTTGATCCATTTTTTTCCACAGCATAAAATTGCAAAACAAGAAAAACAGGAAGCATTTTTATGCCCTGCAACGCCAAATTGTCTAAAAATTCGCAGTGCTATTAGAACTATTGTTTTCATGTATACGTTGAAGAACATGTTCCGTTTTTTAGCAGTACACGTGCAAGAAAACGAACTTCAAATAAAGCTACACTCGAACCTGTGTGGTTTATGTGTGTTCGAAACAAAAAATACGTGATAGAAAAATGTTCGTGCAGATAATGACATATTAAAACGAAACACAGTCATGATTATGTTGGGCACCGTACAAAATTTAGAAACACACATAATTGATATGAAAATAAAAATATGTGTTGCCTGCTTTAGAACAGAACATTGTATGTTTCATGAATGTATTTTTTGAACCTTGCAAAAACCAAAACAATGAACAACTGTTAGCTAATGCTCTTGCAGCATATTTATACCCTATACCACTATGTGGTTTGGGTATAATGACTTTGTGCTGCTGTTTGTAACAACCAAAAATATTTGACCTAGACCCATCTTTAATTATACCGATCGAATCAGAATCACTTTCTGAGTTGATTTAACAATGTCCGTCCGTCCGTCCGTCCGTCCGTCTGTGTGTCCATGTAAACTTTGTAATCAAACTGCAGGTCGCGAATATGAATATATTTTGATGAAATTTGGTATGTAAGCTTTTACCGGCCATGGGATGAACGACATTGAAATTTGTGAGAATCGGTCTATGTTCAGACCTAGCCCCCATACAAATTACCCCTATGAAATCGACATAAATTGCCATAAGATCCAAATTGTCATATAGATCTTACTCAAATTGGGTTTGTATGCGTTCATTACATCCATTAATGAGTAGTCCAAAAATGATCCCTTTGGCCCCATATAGAGCTGCTTCCCGATCTTCACTTAAACCTATTAAAAACAAAAATATTGCACTGATTCTTCTCAAATTTTGTTTGTATATATTTTTGCAAAATAAAAGAGACTTTACCAAACATGATCAGGATCGGTCCATTTTTGGACCTAGTCCCCATATAGATATATCATCCGATATGAACTTTTTCATATCTGCAGCCAAAAAAAAATAATAAAAAACCCACTCAAATTTGGTTTTTGCTTATTTGCTATGTCCAGTTAGTTGGGCCTAAGAGATAGAGTTTCTAAACGCATGGTATAGGGTATCGTATAGTCGGTCTAGACCGACTATAATTTTCTTACTTGTTTTTTTTTTGGAACCCACAAGCTGAAACCTGAGCATTTATTTTTAATTTTTAAATGAAAATGACCAATTTTGCAAAAGGTATTCAGAACTTGATGAAAATTGGTAAAATTATTTGCTTTGGTAACCTAAAATAAAAATCGAAAAAAAAATTGAAAAATCTCAAGATGGCGCAAAAATCCGGCTCGGAAAATGGAGGAGGATTTTTTTTAACGGCTGTATCTTTTGAACCGTTTGTTCGATTCTGGTCATTTTAACAGTTTTAAGTAAGAAAAAGATTATATTTAGAAGAAAAGTTATTTTAAAAAGTATTTATATAATTTTATTACAAAATTTTCGGGAAAGCTTTAAAAAACGTGCTTTTTCAAAAAAGCTTTGTGCCCAAACTTTTTGCAGTTTTTTTCAGAGATAGCCTAAAATATGTTCTATTAATGGTATAAATTGCACGATCCACACTTTTAAGTTTTTGAAATGTTTGTGTTTTAGCAAGGATATATTTGAAGATATTAAATAAAAACATGAAATATTTATTTGAAAATTTTTATTTTCTTAAAAGTCAAGTCTGAGGAACTATTACTTTCAGACGCTGACGGTATAAATGAGCGCCATTTATGTGTACCTTTAATAGTTAGTGGCTTATACTTTGAATAGCGCTCTTCCAATTCGAGAACACAGCATCTACATTCATCGGCAACAACATATATGAATTGTATGTCTGTACGTGACAATGTACGTGTGTGTACAATGTTTTTTGGTCGGTGGTTGTATTTTCGTAGCCCATTCTTAGCACTTGTTCCCTTGCCATATGCCTCACAGTGTCTTCAACGCCATCACATGGCCGTTTTGCATGGGAAGTCCCAAAAATATGCCACTCTGCTTCCATTCCAAAATCGTCTTTGTGTAGTCTAAGATTCAGAAAATTTTTCTTATTTCTTTATTGTGAACCTGCACCATTCGTAAAATAAATGATTTTCTTTGTTTTACCGGGAGTGCTCTCAACACCGCGAATAAATGCGTTCAATTTTCTCAAGAAAAGATGTACTGCATTTGCATCATGAATTATTTCATCGGATATAACAACCAACTGTAATGGACTAGCAGTGATTTTGAATCTCGAAGATAGACTACAAATGGGTGCACTGTTGTCTGTTAATTGCTCCAATGAAAAGATTGAACCTATAAAACCCAAAGTTGATGATATGAGCAATTAAAGATAATGAATGACTTAATGATTAATTCTAAAAATTACCTCATTCGCATGTAAAAAAGAAAAATTTTCAGCAAAATCTCCAACTACCAGAACTTCGTCTGGTTGTAAAATAGATTTTCTGTACTTCATGTATTGATTTTGAGATTTTGCGATATAATGAAAATTTTGTAAGCTGATCAAAAAAGTATTCGCATAATTGGTTAACCGGTTTGAGGATTATATTCAAGTTACAACGTTCTGTTGTTGTCCATCGTTTGATTGCGGTATACTCATCCTAAGTTTGCTCCAACAATGCTTCAACTTTTTCTTTAAAAGCAGACACATTTTCACAATCCGAACAGATTCTCAAAAAACATTTAACGGACCCGTGTGAGCATGTAATTTTTGCCACACAATTAATTTCACTTAAAAATCCAAGATCCGATGGAATTTTTTTTTTTTTACTACGATTTTTATATACGAGAAGATAATCTTCCATAGATAGATGACTAACAAATCCGATTTTTTTGTAAATATCCTAAATTGTTTTTATTTGATATGTTTCAAAACATTTCAAAAACCTAAAAAGTGTGGATCGTGTATTTTTTAAAATTAATAGAACATAATTTAGGCTATCTTTGAAAAAAATTTCAAAAAGTTTGGGCACAATGCTTTTTTGAAAAAGCAAATTTATAAAGCTTTCCCGAAAATTTTTTAACAAAATTATATAAATATTTTTTAAAATAATTTTTGTACTAAATATAATCTTTTTCTTACTCCAAACTGCTAAAATGACCAGAATCGAACGAAGGGTCAAAAAGAACAATCCGTTTTCCGTGCCGGATTTTGCCGCCATCTTGTGATTTTTCAAATTTTTTTTTTTCGATTTTTTTTTAGGTTACCAAAGCAAACAATGTTACCGAATTTCATCAATTTCTGAATATCTTTTGCAAACCCGTTCAAATTTTAAAAATAATTGCTACATAGTTAGTTACAATGGAAACAGTTTTACCCAATCTCACTCAATAACACTTTGAAACTCTATATTTATTTCAAAAACACCAATTTTTTGGGACAATAATCAAAAAATTTTAAAAATGTTTCTATAACATTTTTCTAAAAAAAAAAAATTATCAGGCAGTCCAATACCTGAAGTTGAAGCTTCCATTTAAACAAACAACTAAAAATATATACTTGAAATTCGTAGTTTTTTACTTTTTGCCACTGTGCACTTAATTAGCGAAAAAATTTATATAACGGATAATTTTTTTTTTGCAGCGTTTGTTGGTGAATTTTATCTGCTTTAACCCGGTAACAAAACTTATTACAATATATTAACTTCAGCTTTTGAATTAATCCTTACTCTTGAACCAATGTACGCGTTTTAAAAGTACATGAGGTCCTTACCTTACTGTAAAGTAATCCTAAGCAAAACCTAAGCACCATGGTTTTGCCAAAACAAGACTGCTTTCATCCACACCAACTTTAAATATTATCTAATTGAATTTATGAACTAGAATTGTAATTGGGGTTCTACTTATTAACTAGATAACATTAATTTGATATGTATACAAGTGTGTGTATATATGTTTGCTTGTGTAATTCAAAGCTGGTGTGACTTTTGTCATCAGTGTGTGTTGCTCATTTATTAATAAATAAATAATGTACGTTGCCAATAGTAGGTGCAATTTGCGATACTACAAGCATTGCTAAGGATGCTATTAAAATTATATTTCGGATTTATGTATAAGTACTTTATGGAAATTTCCTCATTTTATAACTTTGTGTTTTTGTATGTATATATTTTTCATTTACCCATATTATTCAATTTATATTTTAATATTAACTAGTATAGCCCAGCACTCGAAATTCGAGTGCAAATTCTAGGAAATATTATTTTTTCATTAAATTTTTGTCTTCCAATATTTTTATACCCTCCACTCCAGTGTACAGAGGGTAATATAAGTTTGTCATTCCGTTTGTAATAATTAGAAAAAAAATTTTGGACCCCATAAAATATATATATTTGTGATCCTTATAACAACCGGAGTTGATATAGCGATGTCCGTCTGTCCGTCTTTCCGTCTGTGGAAATCACGATGGCGGCATCAATCGGGCAGCTAGGGTGCTCGCTGACATAAAAAATGATTCATTAATATCCTGAAAAGTTTGCTATTTAAACTCGTCTAAATCGGTCGATTAGGGCCCGAGATTTGAATGAAGAACTAAAAAAAGTCTTGAAAAAATATAATTTTCTATGTTGTTCTTGTCACGATCACGCCCTCAATAGGAAAGCTAAGGTGATCATTTTTAGTGGGAATGATTCTCCAAATTCATGGGAAGGTTTCTATTTCAAAAAGCATTAAAATCGGTGGAACAGGTCCAGGAAAATCTCTGAAAAATTAAAAAAAAAATGAAAATATGATGTTTCTATAGTGTTCTTGTTGTTATTCTAAATGTTATATTGTTGTCATAGCTGGACTTGTTGTTTTTGTGGTCGTTGTGGTAATAATATAGTAAAAACTAACCCTTTGTACATTTATTTATTTTAACGAGCCTGCCTACAAAGTTTCAGATCGATTGGGTCACGGGAAAGGGGTTAAAATCGATCCAAAATTTTTTCGACAAGCAGACGCTACGAGTTAATATAAAGGGAGTAAAAATTCACCAGCATCTAAAGCAAATAATGCTAAAATACCTAGTTGTTAATAAAAAGAAAACAATGTAAATTTAGCAAAAAAAAATTTTATGTATTAATTTATTTAAAGAGAAAAACACAAAAATAACGTTTGATGTTGTATTTTTTGTGTGTAATATTTACATATGCATACATACATATTACGTAGAATATATGTATACCCATAATAACTGCATGTTAGAAATAAATCGGTATATTATTTTATTTACATAAAATTCTGCAATATTTTGTTGTGGGGAAAATACATTTCTTTTGCATTAACAGTGTGTCACTTCATTTTGCTCAGCGTGACTATGCCACAGTAGATGGCGCCACAATTTTTGTTCTAATTAGCTTTGCAATAGTTATTTCTATTTTAACATGAATGTCAATATTTTCAAATAGATATTATACATAACAATATTAAGAGTATACACGGGCTGGTCTTTTATTTCATACGTTTTTTCATTATTCTTTAACAAATATGAACATAAGTTCGGCATGTTAACCTTTTGTTGTCTTTACAAAATAGAGTTACCGAGTTCATCAGTGAGTTTTTTGCCTTCCAAACAGTTCTACATAGTTATATAAAATTATTATTCTGCTTTACCTACAAAATATCTGATTGCGATGACATCTAATTTTTAAAAATTGTTTATAATTACTAAAGCATTATTATTCACATAAATACAAAATTGCACTTTTTAAATTTTCCATTCAAATTTAAGAAAATATCAATTCTAAAAACTGGAATTAAAATATCCAATTATAAATAAGAAATCCAATTATAAATAAGAATCGGAAATAATAATTTTAAATTTAGAAGACTTCAATTGCATCTTTAATATACATATAAATTTTATTCGTTAAACACAAATTGAAATTCCAAAAAAAAAAAAAACACCAAATATGTTTACATTTAAAGAATGTTTAGATTAAAAAAAAATATTGGCATTCAGGAGAAATTAATAACTTTTCAATAACATCTTTTAACGATTGTCGAATCGGTAAAAAAAAGAAAAGCAAAATTATCAGTAAAATTTTTAAACGATATTCGCTATTGTTAAAGTCAGCTGTTGTTGTTATCTAAACGACAACCATTTTTGTGTTGTTTATTCAATCGATAAAAACTTAAATTTTTAGGTTGAAATGTCGTCATACATAAATAAAAATCATAAAATAGTGAAAATATTTTGCTTCTATTAAAAAACTTTTTTATATAAAGAAAAAAATTAAATAGCATATTCAATTCATTATTTCATTTTCAAATAAATAAACAGAAATATTAGTAAAAAATAGAGATATGAAACATAAACATAAAATCAGCCTGTCAAACACGAAGTAATTTGTTTTTTCTATTCTTCTTTCTGTTTTTCACTTATTTTAACAGAGATGCCACTCGTTTACAATTTAAATAAAGAGAAAAATAGATTTGTCGACTGTCGTTAAGATGTGTGTACTTAGTGAATCACTTAATCCTCAGTGCAAACAACAATAGCTGTCGATATAGTTTGCGATTGTCGGATCGTTGAAATTCTGTCGGATCGTTGAATTCGGACTACAGAAAACATTAATTTAAATTCAATGACATTTAGAAAACCTCAAATGATACTTAAGAATTGCGAACATAAAAATTGTTATATAAATAAACGCAATTTGATGAGAATGTTATGTTTCACAATTTTTTTTTGGATGAATATTTGAAGTTTTTCAGAAAATAAAGATAACAAATTATTTTATTTAAAATGTTTGGGACATTTGGTTTTTTGCGTTTGGCATTCCTAATTTGATTATTTATTATTATAAATTTATTCTCTATGTTTTCCAAATATGGCAATATTTTAATAAAAAAGTTGAGAGAGCTTTTTTTGGGTTATTGTTTTGTTACTCCATCCTACCTATATGGCCGCAATGAAAAAATATTTCGCCAGTTAAAAGAAACTATACAGCCATCTCCAATTAGCATGATTTAATGCATATAGCCACCCTACACAACCATTACCTTTGCAATGGAAGTTAAGGCGAGCTATTTAATTAGCAAAAACTAAATTAAACGAGAAGTTATGTCATATAACCGGAAACGCATGCATATAGGAAACGCATGCATATTTTTCCAATATTTTGTTTACATTTATTACACAAGGGAACAAAATTGCACTTTTTTTGTGTTGATTTGAAATTTATAGCAAATTTTTACTAATTTGAGGTCGCTGATTTCAAATCTGCACTTGGTTTTTTTCTATCAGCTCGACTTTTCGAGATATACCGTTATGTTCAAAATTAAGGCACTTCCGCTACATATATTGGAATAACTTGAAAACGGTTCACCCTATTAAATTAAAAAAAAAATCCGAAACTCGCAAACAATATTCTCTTAAAGCCGTGCTTACTTTGTTTTTAAATTTTCCAAGTAGTTTTAGAGATATCGTTCAAGTTTTGAAAAAAAAATTAAAATTTTTTAAAAAAAAACATTTTTTTTGTTCTTTAAAAAAACCTAAAAAATAAAAATGGGACAAAAATCACAGTTTTGGTCTACAAACAGTTAGTTAAATATATTTCAAATAAAATGAGCTTTATTTCATTGCAAGCGGTGCACAACTTTTGATTTTGTTCACGATTTACTGAATTGATATAAATCGCGATTTCCATACAAAAATAACATTTTCTAATGTGTAAGTGTTTGTATGTAATAAGTTAGTTTTTTATGATTCTAAGAATTAAAAAAATTAAGTAATAAAAAAAGATTATTTCATTTTTATGGTCAGCTATACTTTTTAATTTAACACAAAAAGAGAATTTTAAAGAAAAATAAAAAATTTTAATACACAAATATTACAATGTAATTACAACTCATCGAAAAATTTTCTTTTATAAGATTTTCTTAAATAACCTTGTTTAGAGGGATTTGTTTTAATGCTCCAGCAATAGTCCGCCATCATATGCTTATCTCAGTGACCCTGGTACCGCTCCTCTATAGTGCGGATATCTTGATGGAAACGTTCACCTTGTTCTTCACTGAAGTCTCCAGGGAAACAATCCAAATGACTGTGTAGGTAGTGCACCTTAATGCTCATATTACAACCAAGCTGCTTGAAATGTGACAACATGTTATCCACGTGGTCCGAATAGCGCTCACCCTTTTTGTTTCCCAGGAAATTGCGCACTATCCAAACAAATTCATTCCAAGCATTTCTTTCAATATCTGTCATGGAATTACTAAAATTTTCATCATTGATTAATTTTTTGATTTGAGGGCCATCAAAAATGCCAGCTTTCAGTTTCTCCGAACTCAAATTGTTGAACTTTTTACTGATATATCTAAAACAATCACCGTCCTTGCTGAGAGCTTTGACAAATTGTTTCATAAGTCCTAGTTTGATATGGAGAGGTGGCAGTATTATGCGATCCCTGGGCACAAGTGGTTGATTAACTATATTGTGGTTTCCTGGAACCATAGCTTCCCTCGAAGGCCAGTCTTTCTTACTCCAGTGTTCAGATCTGGCTCTGCTATCCCATAAACAAATGAAACACGGATATTTTGTGTAGCCACCTTGTTGGCCTAGAAGAAAATTCACCATTTTTAGATCCACACAAATTAGCCAGCGGTGTTTGTTGTACTTTATTTTATTTATAACTGAGGCAATTGTAGAATATTCTTCTTTAGCTTTAGTTGAATGTGCAATGGGCAACGAACCCAATTTATTACCGTTATGCAGAAGTACACATTTTAGGCTGCATTTAGAAGAATCTATAAATAGTCGCCAGTCATTTGGATCATACTCCTCTAATCCCATCGCTGTTACTAAACCAGGAACATCTGAACAATAAACAAATTCATCGTCTTCGGAAAAGAATGGAAGTAAGTTTTTTTCTCTGTTACGGTAGTATGAAATTGTTGTTCCTTGGGTTAACAGATTTTTTTGCTTTAATCGAGAAGCAAGAATTTCAGATGCTTTTTTAGAAAGTCCAAGGTCTCCCACTAAATCACTAAGCTCCTCCTGATTAAATTGCTCGCGTTCAGAAGAAATATCTAAATGCAAGTCATCTGATCCAAATTCAGAAATTGGTGAAGGAACATTTTGTCGTAAGTCGTGGAAATTGTGTGTAGATGTAGATGGTTGTGGTTCTGAATCCTCACTAGAGTACAGGACTGGTTGGGTAATAGACAACACGTTAGGATAAATCCATTTAGACCGGTTTGTTTTATTAATGCCTGTTATGTTGACAGCGCAAAAATAACAATCATCATAATGATTCGAAGGTTCCCGCCAGATCATTGGTGTTTTATACTTGAAGTGGGTCCGTTGCTTGTTTGCCCATAACCTTAAATACTCTACACAGTTTTTACATACAGTATTAGGAATCCAGTACTTGTCACGGGTTTCCATGGTAAATCCGAAGTAGTCAAAATAAATTTTTTTAATAAAATCTGCCACACTTTTTCTATTTTTTATAAACGTGTATTCGCCACATATGATACAAAAATAGTTGGGATTGATTTTACAGGTGTTTCTTGACGTAGCCATTGCACAATTTTGAAGTATATATCAAAGTAACACAATTTTCAATAAATAACACACGGGAACAAAATTGAACTTTTTTGTGTTGACTGATTAAATGTTCAATGTAAAATGATTTATATTTTTTGTCGTTATACTTTTCGCTTTCGTAAACACTTGTTGAATGAGAAAAATTGGTTGAATGAACCCATATAAATACTTAGTAGTTTTTTACTGAAGTACCAAAAAAAAATTATATCCACAATTTTATTGACAGTCACTTATGAATGAACACATGTGTTCAGGGGAATTCCTTTAAAAAATCATCCGTTACCAACGGTAAACCACACATCAATAAAAACAAGTGGACTTTTCTTTTTTCTCTTTAATTGACTGTGAACTGACTAGGTGTCATAAAGGGACAATAAAATTTATAGGCGTTATGAGTTTGCTACCGCAACCATAAAAATGAAATAATCTTTTTTTATTACTTAATTTTTTTAATTCTTAGAATCATAAAAAACTAACTTATTACATACAAACACTTACACATTAGAAAATGTTATTTTTGTATGGAAATCGCGATTTATATCAATTCAGTAAATCGTGAACAAAATCAAAAGTTGTGCACCGATTGCAATGAAATAAAGCTCATCTTATTCGAAATATATTTAGCTAACTGTTTGTAGACCAAAACTGTGATCTTTGTCCCATTTTTATTTTTTAGGAATTTTTAAAGAACAAAAAAAATGTTTTTTTTTTAAAAATGTTAATTTTTTTTCAAAACTTGAACGATATCTCTAAAACTACTTGGAAAATTTAAAAACAAAATAAGCACGGCTTTAAGAGAATATTATTTGCGAGTTTCGGATTTTTTTTTTAATTTAATATGGTGAACCGTTTTCAAGTTATTCCAATATATGTAGCGGAAGTGCCTTAATTTTTAACATAACGGTATATCTCGAAAAGTCGAGCTGATAGAAAAAAACCAAGGGCAGATTTGGATTCAGCGTCCCAAATAACCTTAAAAACAATATTCAGTTCTTAATCAACAGAACCATTGTTCCCTTGTGTTATCAATACTCAAACCGAGGTGGAGGGTATCAAAGATTCGGCACAGCCGAATTTAACACTCTTACTTGTTTTAATCTATATACATAGAAAATTTATGAATATTTCAATTAGCTTAAAGGTATGTTAATCAATTTTAGCAATTCACAATTCAACACAGAGCGTCTGATATATAATTAAAATCATTCGCATAAACATGGTGTAACGAGTTATTATATTTAAATATTTTATTTCATTTAATTTAATATATTTTTAAGACAGATTTAACATAAATTTCTCAGCTTCTCCTCCATATGAACTATAATTATGCAAATTTTCACATTCCTCCGTGCCCGCATATTGCTTAAAAAGGGAACTAAAAATTTACCTTTACGTATTAATATATAGACTCTAATTTCCCCAAACTAAATATTTAATTTTTATATTTCAGTAAATTTTTTTAATTTCTCGCTTTCAAAATATGGTTTTTTTCTTATAACAAATTCTTTTAATATCTTTATTTAAAGCCACATCTAAATAACTTTTTGCTTTGGAAGCAATGAAAAACGGTTGTTTTAGGATAACGTAATTTTTTTTTTTTTTTTTTGCTTGGAAATTGTTTGTTGCCTTGGAATCAAATATTTTACAATTTTAGGACAATTTTTTAACATCAAGCTCTTTTAGGACAGGTAAACAAACATATTAAATATATTTGTATTAAAATTCTCACATTTTGACAATAACTATATATATATCACATTGGAACAGCTAATCTGGGTGTCGGAAATTCGAAGTCAGGGTAAAATTACTAGGCCAGTATAGTCGAATTTCTGAATTGTTTGACGTTCTCAGGCCAACATTTTTTTATGACCTGAATTTCTCATCCACAGATGCTAACTCCACAAATTTTCTAAAGTATAAAGAATAAAAATGTTAACTCTGGGTTCTAATCGCCGCATGCGATATCGAACAAAGTGAATTGAAAATTCATATTTTTTGAAATTCCATAATTTAATGAAGACGACCTAATATACCTTTCACTTTTTCTCTAAACTGGGGCGATCGCAGAGAAAAAATAATTTTATGCTGTTTTCTTTTGTGAAAAAAGTGTCGCATTTTATTTGCACTTTTTTCGAAAAGTGTAGTTTTTTCATATTCTGAATTAAGACCAACCTTATCGTATACATCAATCGAAGGATCCCAAAGTGTTGTGTTCATAAAATGATTTATTATTACTTGCTTTGAAGTCATAGGGTGCAAATATTCAAAAAATGGGAACAATCAGGGAAATACTCTCATACTATGACCTGAAAGAAGTCAATGGCTGCAATCTTTTCGGATTTACAAGGGCTCGACTTTGAGACCTTTCATTGATGTATAAGATAATGTTGCTTTTAATTCAGAATATATATAAAAAAAGTGTTTTATTTTTGAAAATAAAAAAATTATTCCGATCGAAAATTTCAATAACGAAGCGAAGATTAGACTCCTGATTAGTTCGTTCTACCCGAGCACTAGTATTGCCTACATATTTGTTTTAATATATAGTAAGTTGTTATGTTTGTCCCCAGTATTGCTGTTGATTATATGATTGTCTGTCATAGAACATCTATCTACCCCTTCAGCATACACCCTAATACCCCTAACTTGAATAATTGGTAATTTTTCAATTCTATGCGGTTTCTTAAGGATTTGATTACTTTAACTGCAAAACTTTAGTTTGCCAAGTTTGACTTTATTACATTTCAGGTTTTTTCTTGTATAAGATTTTTCTGGCAAAACTGACAATAAAGTAAAATTAAATATGAAAATAAAATGAAATAAAATAAAATTACAATTAAGTTTTACGACATAACCTGATACAACAATATTTTCATTTCTGCTACAATTTTTATTCAAACTGAAGCAAAAAGAAATGTTGTGCAAACAAAAACAAAATATACAAAATTTCTTTTATATATTTCATATGTGTGCATTTGGTTATATGCATATGTATGACAGCATTACTTTGTTTTTTTTTTTCATTGTTGCTGTGCTGTGTGTAAATATTTCCGCTTACAGCGAAAATTGTAGTTTACAAATTGTTTAACTAAAAAAAAGTCAAAAAAAAAATTATCCTAAAAAATGGCAAACAAAATAACTATAAAAAAAAAAATAAATAAGTAAGAAAAATAACAACGAAAAAAAATCTCTTTAGAGATGTCATGTTGTCATCACTTTTCGGTAGAGTAGAAAAAAGTTAAACAGTTGAGGTAGGTTCGGTTTGCAAATGTTTATTCATGCGTGCAAATAGTTAAAATGTTAATAAAATACATGTTTTTTTATTCAGGTTTATTGTTTTAGCAAACTTTTATTTTAATGTTTGCACAGGTACGTAAACATTTACACATTCACACATTCGAAACACATATATTGAATAAGGGAAAAACTTATTTCATATTTTCGATTATTTAACTAATAAATAGATTTCGATTTTAGTTTAATGTATAAATAATTTAGTAGTCAGGATATAAACAAAATGAGTTATCAACTTAGAATCTCCATGTTTTTCTCATCGACAATTATATGTCGCCTGCTCCAGAGTTGGTATATGCACCAAAACGAAAAACCAGAAATGTTGTATATCCTAAAGCTCTAGTATAAGTAAAATGCATAACTTTTAGACATCATACACTCAAAATAATCCATGCATAAACATAGTTAGTTGTAATGGTAAGCAGGCACTGAGTACTTAGTCCCCAATGAACAATTTACCAAAAAAAATTAACTTCTTGCCCGAAAAATTGGAGAATAACTTCACCATGAACAAATTCCATGAATTAAAAAAAAAGGCCCCAAAAAGAAATGAACAAATTCTCCATACTGCTCTCAATATCTGTCCTGCAATAACGCATTTAAAATCTGTATTATTTTCAATAGCAAGTCAAAGGCTTTTGGATCCCGGGCAACACCGGGTAAAAACAGCTAGTAATATAATATATAAATAACTTTATTTTCAAATTACTGGTAACGAAACGTTAAGTAAAAATACGTTTAAAAAAATACTAAGGATTTTTATAAGACAAATTTCTAGGATATTTAGTAAGTTCAATAGTTGTCAAACAGTAAGAATTTCTCAGAATATGGGGATTTTCATCAGCATTTCAGTAAATATTTCTGTTATCGAGTGAGTAGAATTAAAATAACACTAAAATTTCAGAAAACATTCTTAAGAAATAGTGATTTTATTTTTAATTAAAGTAGTGAATTCCCAACTTTTAAAGGGTTTTTCTGTATAATATAAACATAAAAATAAATTTAGCGATTAAAAAAAAACTTAATCAATGAGTTTTCTACAGAAATAAGTTGTTCGATACATTATTTTTTTGAGGATCTTAAAATATTTTATGAGCAATGTTAGAATGTCACCGTCACTTCTGTTTACTGGCTAATATCATATTTTAAAATGTGTTCTGTAAGATAAATTTAGTAATTTAGTAATTTTTTTTTTAGATGAGTAGGTAGCGTGCTCGCCTATCATGCGGGGGCTTGGTCTGTCGCTGCAAAAAAAAAAAAAAAATAATTAACTAGTCAAAATTAGAATCTGCAGACAAGCCACTCGGCTTCGCGGAACTAGGCTTAAAAAAAAAAATTTTTTCTTGTGACCGATGATGTCAGTTTTAATCCTATTTTGACCAAGCATTCCTCATTTGAAAGGCCTTTATTTTTAGCTGAGCACCAGACTTACAGATGTTTTAAATTTTTTAATTGTTATGAGTTATACGCATTTAAAGTTGCTAACAGATACATAAAACAACTGAGAAATTATAGTCAGTCTAGACCGACTATACGATACCCTATACCATGGTTTAGAGACCCTATCCCTTCGGTCCAACTAATTCGATATATAAAATAAGCATAAACCAAATTTGAGTGGCATTGCTATTAATTTTTTTGGCTGCAAATATGAAGAAATTTGAGAAAAATCTGTGCAATATTTTTGTTTTTGGATAGATTTAAGTGAAGATCGGGAGCACCTCTAAATGGGGCCTATGACTAAGAATTGTCCCATAGAGATTATTTTTGAACTACTGATCAATGGATATAATAAACACATACGAAACCAACTTGACTGAGATTTATATGATAATTTGGATCTTATGGCAATTTGTGCGGATTTTATAAGGGTCATTTGTATGGGGACTAGGTCTGAACATGGACCGAATTTCACCAATTTCAGTAGATATTTAAAAAGTGTTGAATTGTGAATATGACCCTTTATGGTCTTATAAAATTAAATGAAACAAGCAAGAAAATTATAGCCGGTCTAGACCGACTATACGATAACCTATAACATGTTTTAGAGATCCTATCTCTTCGGTCCAACTAATTCGATATAGAAAATAAGCAAAAACCAATTTTTAGTGGAATTGTTATTAATGCCATATATATATATGGGAACTAGGTCGAAAAATGGACCGACCCTGACCATATTTGGTAAAGTCCCTTATATTTTGAAAAAATATATACAAACCAAATTTGAGAAAAATCTGTGAAATATTTTTGTTTTTTGATAGATTTAAGTGAAGTTCGGGAAGCAACTTTAAATGGGGGGCTATGGCTAAGAATTGTCCTATTGGGATTATTTTTGGACTACTGATTAATGGATATAATAAACACATACAAACCCAATTTAACTGAGATCCATACGCTAATTTGGATCTTATGGCAATTTATATCGATTTCATAGGGGTCATTTGTATGGGGACTAGGTTTGAACATGAGTCGAATTTCACCAATTTCAATAGATATTTAAAAAGTGTTGAATTGTGAATTGGACTCCTTACGGACTTATAAAATTCAATGAAAAAATTAAATTTCCTAGAGTTTGCGCTCGAATTTGGAGGGCTGGGATCTGCTAGTTTTTTATATAAAAATCTTATCGTTTTTCAATCTAAAAATGATCACAGATAAATTTTAAAAATTTTGTAAGTCCTTCTGAGAGCATCTTAGTCATGAAACAAAATGCTACTGATGCTTAAAATTATAACTAAGTGAAAATCTGAGTTCATTTAAGTTCTTTAGCAAATTCTAATTACAATTAATAATTATTGCGTTAACACATTCATTTTGGAAGTTGTGTCAATTATAGATGATGTTTGTTGTGCCAATATCAAGAATTTAAGATGTGAAAAAGGCAACATTTTAAGCCAATGAATTATATTTGAAATAAAATGTTAATATATGTTTATGGTTATAGTTCTATCGCAACAACATAACACAATAAAACAAACAACAACAGTAGTTTTAGCCATTATATAAATGTAGTCAAATGTTTGCTGCTGCTGCTGGCCTTGTTAATGAATGCATAACAATAAAACAAAGGTAATAATGTTAGTTAGTAGTCCTTTACCCCAATAACAATTAACATCTACATTTGTACACATACACACATACACACTCACATAAATGGTTATAATGGTTATGTTTCTCCTAAAGGAATTTACAAACCATGTAATTTTATTAGATTTCATTTTAATGTTATGTACTTTTCATGCTAATTTCTTATGTTACAAATATAAAATTACATTTAATTTGGGATTTAGTTTTGTAACAAAGAAAATTTATCTATTTTTTTCTTTTTTTCTTTTTGTTCTCTTTTGAGGAGGTTTGTGTGGCCTAAATAAACTGTTGCTTAGTTCGGGGCAATTTAACATAGTTTTCCAAGTTTTTCTTGTCTTGGTTTATTTAATTTTCAAGAATATTAATTTAAAAGAAAATGTTTATGAACAATGTGGCGTTAAGGTCACCCAAAAACGTATTTTATTTGTTTTGTTGAAATATTTTCCATTACTCTTATACGTTGCGGTGGGTAATAATTTATTTGAAGTAAACATTCTGTAAAACTAATAAAATCTCTTCAATTTATTTATGGCTTTATGTGTGCAGCTATATTAGAAATTATGTAAATTCTTGTAATAAAGTGAATTCGTTAGATAAGTATGTGAAGGATTTATTTAATAGATTAAAAACAAAAGTTATATTAAATTGTTTATTAAGGTTTTTAACATTCATATACAGTGGCATATGTGTACTAAAGTAGTTTTATTAGCCAAAAATGTTTTAAACCTGACTTTATTCAAAGAAGTCTTTTGCATATAAGAATTATGTTTTTAACTATAAAAAACATTTTAATTTTATTTAAAAATGATTGAGTTAGAAATTTTTACAAATGTTTTCGATCTTTTTACAAATATTTTCGATATTTATCATTTTAGTGATTGAAACATTGATACATTTTTTTCAAAAGTTGATCTATATTCCACAAGATAGGTTATTTAGCTGTTCCGGATCGAGGCACCAACCCTCATCAGTAGACCTCGGAAGCTTTTTATTTGTATATTTTTTTTTAGAAATTCGTTTCGTTGAATGTAGAATCGCAAAACGTGTGCATATTGTTTTTTTTTTTTTTTTGGTAAAAAAAAATATGGAAAATATGCCAAAAATATGCAAAATATGTTGATGCTAATAAACATGGAAATAATTCCATGAACTAGAGACTTAGTTGCTATTTAATAATTTAATTTATATTATTACTAGCTGTAACCCGATGCACTTCGCTGCACTCATAGTAACAAAATAAAAAAAGCGCTGCGACTTTGGCCCTAAAAAATTGGGGCGTAAGTTCGCGATGAACAAAAGCCCCAAAACCTTAAAGAAAGAAGGCCCAAAAAATTAACAAATGACCCCATTTTTCAAAAAAACCAAATAAAAAATGAACTAACGCCCCAAAAAAACAATCCGCGCAAAATTTTTCACATATTTTTATTTAATGGTTTTTTTGCTAACTATCTATTCAAATGAAAATTTTTATACTGCTCTCAATATATCTTCTACATTTAAATTCCGTATTCTTTTCGAATACATTATGATTCTGTATTTCTTTGTACTCATTTAGCTCGCAACTCCATAGCATATCTTGCAATGATAGCATTTTTCCATTTTCTCTTATCCAAAAAAATGTAAAATATCGGAATGATCTGGAAAAAAAAATGTTTTGCGGCGATTACAAATAAGTTAACGACAACTGAGGGGCGCGGGTGTGGCTTCCAAACCCGTGCGGAAGTGGCGGAACACAGTTGCGATAAATTATATTTACACTGATTACTTCGATTTACAAACGATTCCCGATATTTTTTCAGGTTACGAGCAAATAAATAAACTACAAACATAAAACAATAACACAAACCGGTTTCGTACTTCATTTTTGGAGTATATTTCTTCATCAGTCTTGAAAAAAAAAAAAAAATGAATTTAGGCCCCAAAATTACAAATTAAAAATGAACAAATGCCCCAAAATATTTCAAATTGGAATAAAAAATTAACTTGTGCCTCAAAAACCATCAAAATTGCGGCATTTGTTCATCAGGAACACCAAAAACAAATGCCACAATCCCATACAAAATTTTTTGGGGAATAAGTTCATTTTTTTTTGGGGCATTTGTGCGTTGGGGCCTAAGTTCGTAGCGCCAATAAAAAAAATACATTTTGTAGAAAACTATTTTATTTATTCTTTCCCATTTTTGATTTAGTTGAGCCTTGTTTTTGCGATTTTAGATTTTGGTGATTTTTGACATTGGCGACTGCTGTTTTTTTTTTTTTTTTTTTTTGCAATTTAAGCAATTTTTGATTTTTCGCGATTTTTGATTTTGGCTTGTTTTGTGATGTTTGTTATTCGCGATTTTCGGTTTTGGCAATTTTTGATTTGACGACTTTTGACTTTGACGATTATTGTTTTTTGCGATTTTTGATTTTGGCCATTTTTGGTTTTGCGATTTTTGATTTTGGCGATTTTGTTATTCGCGATATTCGATTTTGGCAATTTTTGATTTAGATTTTTTTTCTTTTTTGTTGATTTTTGATTTTGTCGATTTTTCGCTTTAGCGATTCTTGCTTTCGTGCGATTTTTGATTTTGGCGATTTTTTTTTCGCAATTTTAGATTTCGGCGATATTTATTTTTGGTGATTTTTTGTTTTTTGCGATTTTCGGTATTCGCAATTTTTGAATTTGACGACTTGTTTTTTTCTTTTTGCTATTTTTAATTTTGGAGATTTCAGTTATTTGAAAATTTTGATATGGGGGATTTTTTTTATTCGCGATTTTTGACTTTTGACTTTTTTATTCGCGAATTTTGATTATAGTGATTTTTGATTTTTGTTATTCGCGATTTTCGGTTGTGGCAATTTTTATTTTTGGTGATTTTTGATTAGGGCGATTTTTTATTCGCAATTTTCGATTTCGGCGATTTTTAGTTTTGGGGATTTTTTGCTTTTTGTGATTTTTGGTATTCGCAATTTTTGACTTTGGCGACTTGTGTTTTTCTTTTTGCAATTTTTAATTTTGGTGATTTCAGTTTTTTCAAAATTTTGATTTGGGGGACTTTTTATTCGCGATTTTTGACTTTGTCGGCTTCTGTTTTTCTTTTTGCTATTTTTGATTTTGGCGATATATTTTTTTGCGAATTTTGATTATGGAGATTTTTGTTTTTGCGATTTCTGTTATACGCGATTTTCAGTTGTGGCAATTCTTGTTTGTGGCGATTTTTGTTTTTGGTGATTTTTGATTTGTTTGGGTTTGCGGATTTTTGACTTTGGCTATATTTGTTTTTTTGCGATTTTTGATTTTGGCAATTTTTATTATTCGGGATTTTCGATTTCGGCGATTTTTGATTTTGGCGATTCCGCCCATATTTTCCACGTGACATTTTTGGCATTTTACTTAACGGACAGTGCGATAGAAAAAGAAACCTTTATACAGCTTGTCAAAATTGTAACGATTGTAAATTTATAATATAGTAATTGGTAATATATTTCTATCCAATTCAGGCTATCATGATTGCCAATTTTGTTATAGCAACAAGTATTTTAACTTAAAGTGCGAGTTATTTCGTATATCATATTTTGCATATTTTTAGCATATTTATAGCATATTTTGCATATATTTAGCACATTTTACATATTTTTAGCATATTTTTCACATTTTTTAGCTTATTTTTAGCATATGTTTATGCATATATTTTGCATATTTTTGATATGCACTAAAATTTGGTGTCAATAGGATAAAAAATTGAAGATATTTAAAATGCCGAGGTCTACTCATCAGCAACCAAAAGCAGGAAATAGTTTGTTTGGTCACTAGTTAAAATCATATACTATTACTGAAAACAACCTAGTTAGAATCCAAGCAAAGAGTATCTAATACAATTTTAACCTTTTCCAACAAAATGTTCTGAAATTCATTCTACAAAAAAAAAAAAAATAAAAATACAACAACACAGTCAAGTCACAGTACACTTGAAGGGATAAAAGTCCTTAGTGATGGTTGGCATATACTAAACAAGTCCAGTGCTCAAGTCTAGCATTGTACAGTGCGTTTGTATAATGTATAGGGGTGTTTGCGCTATTTGTGCAGTTGAAATGAGCAAGAATCAAAACGATTTTGATATTTGCTCAAGTTTCTAGTGCCAAACTTGAGCATTGAACTTGTGTAGTGTATGGCCAGCAGAATGCCATGATGCGTGTTCTAATTAATTCCTCTCCTAACAAGTTTATTTGAAAATGCTGTAATTTAATTTAAGTTACATTTTGTGAGAAAAAAATGTTTAGAAAAACTTTATAATTTGATAGAAAATATTCGTACAACATTAGCCCAGTTCTATGGGAAAACTTATTTCAGCTGAGATTTATTGAAAAAAAAAAATATTGCGAGATACTATGTTTTCGTAAAAAAAGAGTCTGTTACTGCACATAATCACAAGATTTTATGTAAAAACAATGTATATCGTTGGAAAAGGAACAATTTTAATTTTCGAAATCCTCAATTTATATACTCGTGTTATCAATATTAAATTTTGTTCTACGCATGTGTTAACTAATCCAACTCTGCTACAGAACCAAATGTATATGCAGCATTAAATAGTACAATAGAGTTTCTTTTCAAAAATTGTATTAAAAATCGGTTAAACGGTTACGTAAAACCGAATCAAGGGCTTTTCGTTTAACCGGGTATAACTTCACATTTTTCGTGTTATTAAATTTATTGTCTGGAAATAAAAATCTATTCCTTATCACATAGAAATCATCATATAATAATTATCTTAGTTATATATAAAAATGGATGTGTTTTTATATTTGCATGAATGTATGTTTGTTTGTCCTTTATAGGATACTAGCAGTAACCCGATGCGCTTCGCTACACCCTCGTAACGAAATAAAAAACAGGCAATACGTTTTGTAGAAAACTATTATTTTGTGTAGGAGGTGCCACGCCGATCAGTCTGATTCCGCCCAGTTTTTGGGCAACTACTCACATTAATAACTTACGAACTCAAACAAAGTCGCTAGACTTTCAATATTATAGTACTCAAGTTATGTTATATTACATACTTATGGGGGGGTACTACGCCCACTGGTTGAATCTCGCTCATTTTTTTTATGGGACTACTCACATTAATAACTCATGAACTCAGACAAAGTTCCAAGGCTTTCACTATTACAGTACTTCGTATATATGACATTATATATTTACTTTGTATTTGAGGTACCACGCCAACTGATCGGATTCCGCCCATTTTTTTCGAGTACTAACGTTAATGACTTATGAACTCACACAAAGTGTCAGCACTTTACCTATTACAGTATTCCAGATATATGTCATTTAATACTTTCTTTGTATGGTGGGTACCATGCCCATTGGTCCGATCCCGCACATTTTTTCCGCAACTCCTCGAATTATTTTAATATGTTTACATGTATATAGTTTCAGAACTCTTGTTGTCGTAGTACTCCAGATATTATATGTTAAAATTAGGTGCTAAAAATTCACTTTGTATGGGAGGTGACACGCCCACTGGTCCGATCCCGCCCATTTTTTATGAGACTACTCACATTAATAACTCATGAACTCAGACAAAGTCCCAAGGCTTTCACTATTACAGTACTTCGTATATATGACATTATATATTTACTTTGTATTTGAGGTA
Source organism: Cordilura impudica (assembly GCA_963682025.1). Lineage (NCBI taxonomy): Eukaryota > Metazoa > Arthropoda > Insecta > Diptera > Scathophagidae > Cordilura > Cordilura impudica. Next base: position 44,545,804 of record OY821517.1, read on the forward strand.
CCACGCCAACTGATCGGATTCCGCCCATTTTTTTTTTTTTTTTAAGTACTAACGTTGATAACTTATGAACTTACACAAAGTCTCAAGACTTTATCTATAAAAGTACTCTAGATATATGACATTTAATATTTATTTTTTATGGTGGGTACGACGCCCATTGGTCCGATCACGCCCATTTTTTCAACACAGTCTTCGAATTATTTAAATATGTATATGTATATAGTTTCAGAGCGGTTGCTGTAGTAGTACTTCAGATACTATATGTCAAAATTGGATGTTAAAAATTCACTTTGTATGGGAGGTGCCACGCCCACTTGAAAAATCAAAAAATATAGCCTATTTTTCCCTCTGGATAGGCGGTTACTTACTGTAAAAATTTCAAGACAATCGGTCCAGTGGTGTAGTCTTCTATAAACCACAAACAAACAAACAAACAAAAACACACAACTCCATTTTTATATATTAGATTACACCACTGGACCGATCGTCTTGAAATTTCTAAATTTGGATTTTTCAAGTGGGCGTGTCACCTCCCATATATAAAAAAATTTTTAACATCACATATCTGGAGCTCTATAATAGCAAGAGTCCTGAAACTTTGCAGTAGAACATAAATTAGTAATGTGAGAAGTCAGACCTAAAATGGGCGTGATCGAACCAGTGGGCGTCGCACCTCCCATACATGGTAAATACATATCATATATCTGGAGTATCAATTGGTTGTTAATGTGAGTAGTCGTACCAAAAGTGAGCGGTATTGGGTTAGTGGGCGTGGCACCTCCCATATAAAAGAAAACTATCTGGAGTACTACAAACCCGACGGTCTTGAAATCAGGTGTGAGTTCACGAATGATGAGTGTGATAAGTTATGCGAAAAATGGGCGGGATCAAACAAGTGGGCATGGTAGAAATAAGTTATATGGTAAAACAACTTTTGTCGGGTCAGCTAGTATTAAATAAATTAAATTACAAATATTTGTTACTCGACGACAAAAATCATTTTACACTTTACATTTGAAAACTTTTGGTTTGCAATTATTTTTCTTTATTTTTTTTTTTTATTTTTTATTTATAAATTCATCTTTATTTACATCTTATACTTAGCATATAAATGTACAATTTTCGAGATTTTATCTATAGATACTACAACGAATAATTCTAATAACAAAAGATCTTGATATTAATTGTTTAATTATAATATTATTCAAAGGAAAATAGGAAAAACCTTTATATTGAAGGAAAAATAAGTTTAAATATATTAGAGAATATACGAGTATACAATGAAATTATCTAACGATAATACCAGTATACACGTCATTTTCAATTTAATAATTTGTATTTCGGAGCTGCTATTAAGCCAATGGTATGCATTCCCTTATTAGTTGATAAGGAGAATTTTGGATGGCTTCATGGTATTTATTGTTAAGTTTTTTTATGAAGTTGAAAATTAGTTCATATCCAGTTTCGTTGTGCAAAAGTTGAGTTGAATATCTCCAATTTTTGTTGTGTATGATTTTGAGACATTTATTTTGAATGATTTGTAGTTTTTTCAAATGTATTTTTGCTGCATTGTACCAGATGGGACTAGCATAAGTCAAAGTTGGTCGAATCACACTTTTGAATATTAAGTTTTTGTTCTTAAGGTTAAGGGTTGAACGTTTATTAAGGATTGGCCACAAGGCTCTGATAGTTTTCATGGATTTCATACAGATTTGACTGATGTGGTTTGCAAAGTTAAGTTTCTTATCGAGGCAAACACCAATATATTTGACGTCGTTTTTAATTGTCAGGTTCTGATTTTGGAAACTTAACTGGCGACTTGGTAATCGCTTGGGAGAGTTGTTGTAAGGGAATATAATACCCTGAGTTTTAATAGGGTTTATTTTTATTTTCCATTTATAAAAGTATTTGCTACATGCAGAAAATCCTTTTTCCATTTTCTTCATCAATGCTTTAGTGAGTTTACTAGACGTTATGAGAGACGTATCATCAGCATAGTAAGCAACTTTCATGTACGAGGGGGGAGAAAAATCCGATGTATAAATTGAATACAATAATGGCGATAGTATTGAACCTTGTGGTAGGCCAGCAGTAATTTGTTTCGGAGACGAAAATGTTTCGTTAATAGCTACTACGAACGTTCTATCAGTGAGAAAATCCGCAATTAGCCTGCACAAATATTTTGGTATATTAGCTTGGAGCAATTTATAAACAAGACCGTTGTGCCAAACAGTATCAAATGCCTTTTCTACGTCCAGAACTATTAAGCCTGTAGATTTTTTAATTCGTTTGTTGTGCTTTATTATATTTGTGATACGGTTTATTTGGTGTACTGCGCTATGTTGTTTTTTAAATCCAAATTGTTCATTTGCCAATATTGATGTATTTTCAATAGTACTGTAAATTCGATTTTGAATACATTTCTCAAATAGTTTGCCAAGGTTACTTAGGCTTATTTGGTTTCGAAAGAGCAATGATTTTCGCCTCTTTAAAATGTTTTGGAAAGTAATTGATTTTTAAACAGCTGTTAAAAATGATTAATAATAATTTTACTGCCTTAGGAGGTAATTTTTTTATTAAAATGTTGGAAACATCATCCAGCCCAGGAGATTTCGAAGTTTTGAGAGTAGAAATTGAGCAATTTAACTCATTATGTGATATCAATGTTATATTTTCAGAATAGGCATCTGTGGATTTGAATGTATTTACCTCAGAGTTAACGGTTTTATCGATAGAGTGTTTATATGTAGACGTAAGACTGTTAGATGCATAAAAAGTGTTGGCTAATAGTTCTGCCTTTTCTTTATCAGTGTTAATTTTTATATTTCCCGTTGTGAGATGTGGAATTTTACTCTTTTGTTTACCTCTTAAACATCGGCTAATTTTCCAAAACGATTTATCTCCAGGCTTCAATTTTGATAGCAACTTTTTCCATTTTTCGTTACGATGAGTATCTATATCTTTGTTGATAATTTTAGTCAGCAGTTTAACGCATTGATCATACCAGTTTGCATCCAATGGGTTCAATGCCCGTTGACTTCTTCTTTTAAACGTTTTTCTAGTTTTTATTAAATTTACAATATTTACTGGCAAGACTGACTTGCCATAAGGCTGTAATAATGGAGCGCAGTCGTTTCGAGCTTCTAGTACAATATTAACAAATTTGCTTATCTCTGAATCAATTGAATTTTTGGAGTTATATGAGGTTGTGTTAATGGTGATTTTGTTGTTAATTATATTTCTGAACGCCAACCAGTTTGTAAGTTTGTAGTCATAGTGCCTCATATCTATTTCACTAACAGTTGAATTTTCAATTTTGCAAATAATGGGTCTGTGATCAGATGGAATTTCATATTCGAATACATCCGTATTAATATTTAATGAGCTATTGCTTAAAACTAAGTCGATAATTGAAGCATTTCTATTTCTTTGTGACGGATAAAAAGTTGGACTGTTGGGGTAATTTATAAAAAAGTTATTTGACTGTTCAAGTTGAAACAATACGTTGCCTGCAGTATTGTTAGTGATGCAATGCCATGCAGAATGTCTTGCATTAAAATCACCTAGTACAATGTAATCGTCATTAAATGAAGTTAGTTTTATTATGCCATTTGCAAAGCTATTTTTATATTTCGGTGAATACGCAGTGCAAATAATTAGTTTTCTGTTATTTACTTTTATTTCGATTGCAAGATTTTCTATTCCGAGTGTGTTTATAATCGGACGAACTTTGTGCTGGACTGACCTGCGTACAATTAGAGCTACGCCACCCCCTCTTGAATCTTGTCTATCGTTACGGTGTATTACAAAATTTTTAAAATAAGTTTTATGCTTTTCATTTAGATGAGTTTCATTTAAAGAGGCTATATGAATATCCTCTCTTTCCATTAACGTTTCAAATTGAAGTAAATGTGAAAAGGTAGTAATGCCGTTCGCATTCCAGTGAAGAATTTTTAAGTCATTGTTATTAATATAAACCATATGCATATTTAACCATTGACATTACAACTTGTATTTGTTGTACTTTGGTTGTGCATTTTTGTAGATCGCTTAATGCTGTTGTAAAAATATTAAATAGTTCATCTATGTTAAAGAGATCATTGTTTCCTCTCACGCAATTGGCATATGAGAGGGTATTACGATTAGTGTTGTTGTTGGGGTTGTTTATATGGATGCAATTATTTTTCTAAAATAAACAATTCCATTACATTTCTTTGGGGTTTGCACTACTAAGTAATCGGGTAATAAAAAGTTTTTTTATGTTTGTTGGTAACGAAAATTCAAGATCTGCTCCATTGATGGACCCAAAACCACAAACTGAGATAATTTCATCTTAGAGTTTGCAAAATAACCGGATTTTTTTAAACCGCGGTTTCCGGTTTTAAATGTTCGAAAACCGCGTTTCCCGTTTCGGTTACGGTTTTCAATATAATTAGTTCGCTTAAAGAAGAAAATCTATGCTATAATAAGGTACATTTAATAATAATAAATTATATACAATTTAACTTTTTAATTCCATTTATTTATATTATAAAAATCAATTAAAAAAATAATTCAATACAAAAAAAGATAAAAAAAATTATTAAATTGTCAAACAAAAATGATTATAGGTTATATTAAATGTTTAATTATTACTACTATTAATTCTATAATATTTTAAAAATACCAAACAATTAATGGAATTATCACTAAGGCGAGATCTCAATTTCCGTGTGAAATTCGCTGAAACGGAAAATACTCGTTCAGATTCGGTGGATGTTGGACGTACTATTAAAACTGCATCATATAATTGTTGTAAAGTTTTAGTTCTTTTGCCAGTTTTCCTATATATAGCATATTCTTCTTTGAGAGATTTATATGGGGTCTCTTGTACTCCACCCTCTTTGGATGCATTATTTATACAAGCGTTCATTTCGTATTCTAAAGAGATAGTATCACAATGTACAGAAACATCATTTGAATCGATGAAGCTCTCTTCATCATCAGATACCGCGGATGTTGATAAATTAGGGTACAGCCGATTCAATAAGCGCGTACCGAAATGTAAATTTTCTTTTGTTGGTAATTTTTAAGATGATCGGTGACAACTGACAGTATTTTTCTTGCGTTGCACGATCCAATAATTCTTATCAATCCAAGATTAAATACTTTTCCCGTTTTATCATTGTCATTCATGTATCGATGTTGTCGTGAACTTACCCATTCATCCAAAGTGATGCTGAATTTCTGACCTTTCTTTATAGCTTCATCAAAGTAGTTGATATATATGTTTTTCTTTATTTGAAATTCAGCATGAATAAGTGCCATTGTACCATTTTCGCTTTTTGGCATTTTGTAGCCCTGAGCATGAATTGCCTGCCGAATGAAACTAGATTTTGTAATTCCTCTAATAGAAAATCCGTCCTTTGTGGCTAACTCATCAACAATTTCCCCAAGAGTTATTTTTTTCATAAAATTAACTATTGTTTTATGCTGTGAGCTAGTACTTGTTGAAGCATTTGAATCTGAATCGTGCGTTCTCTTACAAGCAATCTTATGAACACACCGCATATGATTGATCAATGCAGATGTAGATCCTTAGAATTGTTAACTTCTGTTCCGCATTTTTTACATTTGGCTTTATTGTTAGCACTATTAGAAGCCAGAATTTTCGTAAAATATTCCCAAACTTGAGAAGATGACATTTTTGGGTATAATTTTTTCTTATCGCAACTGTGAGTGGTGTTAAAATTTGTTTAGTATTGTATTGTATTGTATATATATATATAATATATATATCGGAGTTAATAAACTATCAATAATTTTGAAAACTACAACTTGTAATAATTTTTTAAACTGAGAACTTAATAATTTTACGGACTGAAATATTTGTAAACTGTAATTGAGTTGTAACTGTAATCTACAACGCAAAAAAACAAGTAATCGCGAAATGCAAAGGCTACGCTGATTTAAATATAAAATGTTGTTGTTGCAAATAAGTTGTAACTGTAATCTACAATGCAAAAAAAAACAAATAATCGCGAAATGCAAAGGCTACGCACAAAATATCTAAAAGGACAATTTGGTAAAACCATAAAACCGCGATTACCGGGCTCGGTTTTTGGTTACGGTTTTCGGTCATGGATAACCGCGGTTTCGGTTACGGTTAACCGAACCGTGCAAACTCTATTTCATCTGTCTTTGTCGGAATTTGCATATTACTGAAGACCTAAGTTTATCCTCTCTGCTTTAGCCAGATAGTATGAGGCGATCTCATAACAACCTGACCAGACAAAGAAAACACAACAAAGTTGGCAAAGATCTTCTTTACACTTTAAGCTCCACTGTTTCAAGCGTAATTCAATAGCTTCGATACCCTGTTTTTATAAAAACGATCCAAATCTTTTCCAATTGTATTACATCATCAATTGAATTTCAGAAAAATAGTCAGAATGTTATAAGAAACATACTTTTTAAGCATTGCACTGGATTTGCAACATATCGCACCTATACCTCTAAAGTCACTTTTTGCAAGAAAATGATACACAGTGGTCATATCTATCCACTGTAAAAATCTTACATCGATTTCTCTAGTCTTTCGAAAAAAAAAAAATACAGTTGTAACCCTCTTTGTGTTATAAGAGTCGCTTCTTTGAATCCACTAAAATGACATATTTTGAGTTCCACCCAAAAAACTTTTTATTTTTGATGATCACTGAAAAAATCGCAAAAACAACTACTGTTATATACTTATTATTCGCAATTCTTTACAATGAAACAACTGTTTTTAAGTATTGTAGTAAATATTAAAAAAAACCCGTTTTTTGCCACTACTGAAAATTTGTAAATTTTGAGTTGACTCACTTTAGAGGTACAGGTGCGATATCCTGTAAATTATAAAGCTGGTTTTTCAAAATGATGACGCCAAACCCGGACGGCACGATGCAACCAAAACTTTATTCCCGATTTCTGTCCTTGTTTTTATATTGTAGCTGATTAAAAAATGAAGTCCTCATCTTCTTTCCATTAAGAGGCCGCCCTTGACAGTTTATTTTCCAGTGCGTAAAAAATAAGTCCAAATATTGGAAAGCATTTTCTGTGACCCGAAATAATAATAACTTTTCGGTATTATAGGGTAAACTACTTTTTGTTTCTGAAATTCAATTGATATTTTTTGAAATTCGATTGATATTTTCTGAAATACATACCATAATTTGTGAAACACATGTGATGTTTTCTGAAATACATTTAATACTTTCTGAAATACATTTGATTTTCTGGAATATATCTGATATTTTCTGAAAAACATTTGATACTTTCTGAAAAATAATTGATACTTTCTTAGATACAATTGATACGTTTTCAAATACAATTGGGAAAGGTGTAGTTCCTTAAAATGACCGTCAACCGCAAGCTCCACCTCTTCATGGCAAATATTTTACCACCGATCCATTTTTTCAAGTTCGGAAATAGAAAATAATCCGACGGAGCTAAATCTTGCGAATAAGGTGTTTAATGAACCAATTCGATATATATTTCGTGAATTTTGGTCTTCGAATTAATGGACATGTGAAATGGTGTATTTTCCTGATAAAACAAACTACAGTTGCTTTTTCTCATCCAAAAAGTTAGAGGATAATAAAAATTATCCCACGTGCATTCCAAAAAACAGACGCCATAACCATGCCTGCAGATGGAACTCTCTTCGCTTTCTTTGTATATGATCCTCCAATTTTAGTCCACTGTTTTGACTATTCCTTTGTCTCAGGTGTAAAGTGGTGCACCCATGGTGTATTTATACATGGTTGGACCGATACCATTTTAGTGAAAGTATTGAATTTCATAAAAATGTTTACTTTTAATGGCTCAACAAAAAAAAAATCAAAATAACGTGGAGCCTTGAAATTAAAATCATGTTTTATAAGGTTGCTACCTTTCACCAAATGAATTTTTTTTCAAGCTACAGCCGCCATCTACACATCTGATCAGGTTGTTCTTAAACCGGCCTCATAACATATATCTTAGTCTAATTTGATTTATGTTTCTACCAGCAGTATACCCGCTACGTTGTTAGCGTATTTATTATATTAGTTATTAAAACCATAATAATAATTAAAAACAGTAAGAAATATTAGGTGAGTGACAATACGATGGAAACTTTTAACTTTGACGAAAAAATTTGACCGTAAAATTTAAAAATCTTTTATTAATTTAAACATTTTATTTATTTAACAAAGAAGAAATATAAACATAATTTCAGGAAAAAATAACGGGACTTAAAAGTATTCATTTTATGCTGTTGACAAAACAATGGAAACCTTTAATATACAATAACATTGTGGAATAATATGATGGTCAGGGTCTTGGGGGGTGAATGATTCTTATACCGAACGATTGTATTATGTTATTGTAGTTGAACCTCTAAAGCGTTTGGTTCTGTGTGGGTATGGGCAAATTTTATGGCCGTTTTTCTGTTTCATTTTTTCGCCAACACTATTCGCAAACAGTATTCTAATTCCAGTTCATGCATTCTTTAGCAAGATTAATGTTAGCCAAACGATTTTTCTCTGATATCAGTGGTTTCCTCACAGAACGATAACAATCAACATCAGCCTCAATTGCTCGTCGGGAAACAGATAAAATACATAGTTTTACTTTCATTTGGTTAATGACCTCTTTAAGTACCATTTTTGGATATTTTTAAACTCTCTCACTATTAAATTATCTTGTCTTTGACCTGTGTTATGGTGCCTGCGACACAAAATTAAATTATTGATATACTCAGAGAATATTTCTCACAAATATTCTTTTGCTTACGACCAGCACTAAAGTCATCATCATAATTAAAGATTTAAGATTTTTTACATTTTCTCTCACACCTTCTTCTGTTTTTATTGTTTAAAGCAACTCTGGTAAAGAAGTTTAAAAGTTTCCACTGTTTTGGCATCACTAAAAATATATTTTCGTATTAGGAATCCATCTCAAATTTAATATGCACAATTTTCAAATTTTGCGTTGCATTTATAGAAAAAGTTTGAATGAAACTATCATGTCTTTATAGCAATAAAAAATGAAATTTGTAGAGCGGAATCAATGTTTTTATATCTTATATCGTAAGCAAAATAAAAGTTTAAACAGTTAGCTAAAATTATTCAAATTTGATGTCATATAAATAAGTTAAGTTCAAGAGTTCAGATGGTTTCTTGAAATATAAAATCTTTTTTTGCATATATGTATATCGATGTCTTAATGTGGAAAGGAAGTAACGCAAATTTGCCTTTTTTACATGGGAAGGAAAAAATTATTGGTTATACCAACTACACATTATAGCTTGACCACTAAGTGGTCTTTGTGCTGATGCTTGTAGCTACCAAAATTATTTGAGTTTCTGAATCGATTTAGCGATTTCCGCCCGTTCATCCGTCTGTCCCTCTGTGTAAAATTTGTAAACAAACTACAGGTAGCAAATACTAATATAATTTGATCAAATTTGGCATATAAACTTCTGCTAGCTACACGACAAACGCTATTGAAATTGGTGAAAATGGATGGATGTTCAGACCTAGTCCCCATTCAAATGACCCCTATGAGATCGACTTAAATTGCCATAAGATCCAAATTATCAAATTAAGTTTGTGTGTGCTTATTACCCCTTTAATGAGTAGTCCAAAAACAAACCTTGTAGAAGATTACTTAGTCATAACCGCAATAAAAAGTTGCTTCCCGATCTTCACTTAAATCTATCAAAAGCACAATACTGCACAAATTTTTCTCAAAGTAGGTTTGCATATGTGTTTTGCAAAAAATAAGTGACTTTGCCAAATATGGTCAGGAGCGGTCCATTTATCCGATATGAACATTTTCAGATCTGAAGGCAAAAAATTAATAAAAATTCCACTCAGATTTGGTTTATGCTTAGTTGGACTTAAGACCAATTCTCTAAGCGCATGGTGTAGGGTATCGGCTGTAATTTTCCCACTTGTTTTTTTTTTAAGAAAACGTACTTTCAAGTGAAAATTTACCAGTTGAAAAGCACCAGTTTTCCCATTTTTTGCCGTTTTTATCCACCAATGGCTCGAATTAAAACAAATTTAATTTTTGTCCGATGGTTGTGTCTCCGGTGGAATCTACATATAAAATTTTATATTCCTAAATTTGCATATAAGATCAAAAAAAGGTATCCTTTTACACTTACGGATCCCCCTTAACATCCGAATTTCCGAAAGAGTTCCCCTTTTCTGATGTGTTTATTTCCAGTGGACTCCACAAACTATATTTTATATTCATTTGTTTAGAAGATACCAAATATACAATTTTTCCCCATTTTGACCGTTTTTCCTCCCCTGGACGATAGAATTACTAACAAATTCTTACGTGACTGATGCCCACGTACTGGGTGGAGTCTGTATACCAAAATTTATATACATATATATGAAGATGAAAAAGGTACCATTTTTACCATTTTTGGTCGTCTTTACCCCCCTTAACATCCGAATTTCCAAAAGTTTTCCTCTCATCTGATGTTTCTATCTCCAGTGGAAGCCACAGACTATATTTTATATTCTTTGTTTAGAAGATACCATATCTAAAATTTTTCCCCTTTTTTCCCATTTTTCATCTCCTAGACGTAAAAATTACCAACATATTCACAATTGACTGACGCCCACTTAAAATATTATCAGTCTAATTTCTTGTTAAAATTAAGTCGCCTTTATATTTACTTAAATCTGTCTTAAGTCATATAAATATATAATATATATTTTTATAAAAATTTCAATGAAGATGTTTTGAGAACATTAAAATAAAATGTTTACGATCCTACCACATTTTAGGACCTAGTCTCGATATAAAAACAAAAACTTGACAATCTTACCGGTTTTCCATGATAACTCCTGGTGTAGGGTAACACCATTTGTTAGATTGCTTAGATTTCTATTCTTACACACACTTGAATATATAGTTTTAAATTACCTACATGAATTCCAATTTAATAATAATTAAAAACAAATGTGACAACTTTTTAAATATAAACAAATTTTAAAATTCAAACATAAGAAAATGTCTTTAAAACACATGCTGGCTTATATATTTGTGAAATTTTAATTGCTGTAACAATAAACTTTGCTAATAGAAAAAGAAAATCAAAACAAAGTATATACATTAGGGCGGGTCGATTTAAAAATCGCCCAAGTAGCAAGGAAAATCGTATTCTAGGAATCAAAATAAGAAGCTTTGCCCGAGGAACCATACCTCTAAAACGAATTCTGATGTCCCGGCTTTTGACCTGTCTGTCTGTCTGTCTGTCTCACTCTGACCCATTTAGAGTGCCCCAATCGAGTCCAAATGTATGATCGACCCCCAATAACTTTGGAGAACCGACCCACCCATGCCAGTAACACACCCTCTGGAACCCTACTGGGGGTTCCCCATACAAACATTTCAAAAAATCACCAGTTTTGTTTAGAATTGGGCTGACTATGTTTGATTTAATATTTAAATTAGCACTCAGACGTATACGTATCATCTACTCTGCTAATAAATAATAATCATACGCCTTGACTATGTTATGTTATTCAAAAAGATCGATCGGATGAGGGTAAATAACTTTTAGATCACTCCGTGACTATGCGTGACTCTGCGTGACTGCCCCAAAACTAATCTGTAGTCACAATAAGACTATGGGCCAAGTTTCAGATCAATTGCATGTGGGGGAATGGGGTTGCCCCATGGCAAACAGACAGACAGGCAGACAGACAGGTCAAAAGTCGGGACATCAGAATTCGTTTTAGAGGTATGGTTCTTTGGGCAAAGTTTCTTTTTTTGATCCCTAGAATATGATTTTCCTTGTCACTTGAGCGGTTTTTTTGCCGCCCTACAAATCTACCCGCCCTAATATGCATACATACATACATACATATATAAAGAATAAAGTATATTTTTGTTCATAATTTTTTGTTTTTTTTTATTTTTTAATAAAATTTGAAGCATTTAGGAAAAGATTTTATTTTAATGACAACAAATCAACATAAACAAACTACAACATTTGTTAGAACGTAGTTTGTGTGTTTTTATTGGATTTAACATATTTTATTTTAGTTTGGTTTTTATATCTCGTACAGAAAACGGTAATAAAACAATAACTTAAAAATAGAAATAATGAATGAAAGTGAATGCAAGAAGAAGAGTCGGGCGTAAGAAGCACTAGAAGAACTAGAGAAGTAAGAAAAAATGTTATATAGTTTATCAAAGATATTAAATAAAATATGGTTTAGAATATTTGTGCCAATACAGAAGTAGTAGTAGTGGTAGTGGTAGTGATAGTTGGTAGTTGCCGTAGAGTTTATGCTAAAGTATGTCTGTGACAGTTTAAGCCAAATTCTGTTGGCATATGTACACTATTTTGTTTGTGTGAGTTTTTATAGCAACAAAAACCAAAGTGATAAATAGACTTGGCTGTAGCGTAAAGTGGGTCATTTGGATAATGACACACAAATACCAACACACACATACACACTAAATAAATGTATATGTAGATAGAATGAATTCGAGTCAGAGTTGAATTGTTTGTATAAAACAACCATCGAGAGTTAACCACAAGCACACACACACACACACAGACACACACACTTTAATATTTGTAAAGAAAACCATACACTTACACAGAAAAAATATTGGCATACATTTTTCTTCCACACTCGTAAATACTCTGAAATAGACAGACACACAGACACAGACACAAACACATAGCCAAACAAACGAACAAATACCTACAGTCGTTTATAGAGCAGCAACAACAAATATATTTACCATTTCACATTGACACTTAATATTTATCGTTGCACACGACTACTCTAAATCTCGACAGATAGACAGTCAGACATACAGACAGACATACAGACAAACAATAGTTCTCTATATGGAGTGAAAGAAATTGTTTTCTTTCGATTCTGTGTATTTTGCTTTATTGATTGTTATTGTGTGTGACATCAGAAAAGTTTTTGTTTATATTCGGACGCGTATGTATGTGTAGGTGGGTATTTTTAAGTTTATGTATGACTGAATGTGCATGTGTTTTATATTCGAATGTTTATTGTTTCTTAACAGAATTGGGTGTGGATAGTTTTGTTTCATTTATTATTTCTTTGTTACGTGTCACTATTATAATGCATATTTATATTTAGGTTTTATTCTCGTGAAATTGAATGCAATTCTCTTAATTCCCCGTAAATCGTTTTTTTTTATAAAGGTTTACTTTTACACATTTTATTCTACATAACCCTTTTTTAAGAATGTTTTATATATTTTGTTTCTTGAAAATTTTACAGTCTATATAGTCTGTTTAAACAGGCTATACTTGTTTTTGGCCATATAGCAATTGGGCGTGGCATCTTCCATACAAAGTGGATTTTTAATATAAAATAACTAAAATAAAAAAGTGAGAGTAACGAGACTTTGTGTGACCCTATATGGATTGTAACGGGGTTTCGTCGTAGGCTGGGGTAGCCAGTCGTATCCAGGATCTACCCAAGGACCCTTACAACCTTAAGCAATAATAAAATAGTTATTTTACCATTTTTCGGGGTTGCTTACAAAACTGAATTTATTAATATCTTTTATACATATAAATATATATTACTCGGATCCCCTAGGCTTCTTCTTGATGATCGGCTAGTATTCCTGGCAATATCGGTGTATCGGGGATTCGGCTACTTACATCGGTGGTAGTCGGTTGTATCGGTGTTCGGCTGCTTGTATCAGTAGTCGTTGGTTGTACCGGTGATTCGGCTGCTTATATCGGTGACAGTCGGTGTTATTTGGGATTCGGCAGCCTGTATCGGTAGCAGTTGGGTGTATCGGTGTTGGACTGCTTCGGTCGTTGTTGGCAAAATCGGTGGTGCTGATCGGTAGCGTTGAGATCTCGGTGGGCTGATCGCTCGGTGGTGATGGTCGGCACCGTTGTCCGCAAATATCGATATGAAAAATAAGAGGAGATTAAATGAGAACAGTCAACAGAAGTTGCTGTATAACTGAGAGAGGTCAACTGAGGTTGCTGTGTTAATAAGAACAGTCAACAGAAGTTGCTGTATTAATGAGAACAGTCAACAGAAGTTGCTGTATTAATGAAAACAGTCAACCGAGGTTGCTGTATAAATGAGAAAAGTCAACCGAGGCTGCTGTATTAATGAGATCAGTCAACAGAGGTTGCTGTTTTAATGAGAACAGTCAACAGAAGTTGCTGTAAGCAGTATTTGCTGTATTAAAGAGAAAAGTCAACTGAGGTTGCTGTATTAATGAGAACAGTGAACAGAAGTTGTTGTAGTAATGAGAACAGTCAACAGAAGTTGCTGTATTAATGAGAACTGTCAATGGACATGGCTGTATTAATGAAAACAATCAACAGAAGTCGCTGCGTTAATGAGAACAGTCAACCAAGGTTGCTGTATTAATGAGAACAGTCAACCGAGGTCGCTGTATTAATAAGAACAGTCAAAAGAAGTCGCTGTAATAATGAGAACAGACAACAGAAGTCGCTGTATTAATGAGAACAGTCAACCGAAGTCTCTGTATTAATGAGAAAAGTCAACCGCAGTCGCTGTATTAATGAGAACAGTCAACAAAAGCTGCTGCATTGATGAGAACAGTGAACCGAAGTCGCTGTATTAATGAGAACAGTCTACCGAAGTCGCTGTATTAATGAGAACAGTCAACCGAAGTCGCTGTATTAATGATAAAAGTCGACAGAAGTCGCTCCATTAATGAGAACAGTCAACCGAAGTTTGTGTATCAATGAGAACAGTCAAAATAAGTCGCTTTATTAATGACAATAGTCAATCTTAGTCGCTATATTAATGAAGAGATCATGATCGAGGCCAATCACTCTTAAAACAAAATATGTGTTAGGATCTATTTTACTTGGTAGTAAATTGTCCAGACACAGAGCTTAGTCACTAACTCGACTTAACAACTTTACTTGTACCAACCTTAATTACTTATCTCAGTTGATGTACCGACTGAGTGTGAATTAATAAATATACTTTTGTTTAGTATAGAGTCAGTCAGTGTTCGTGTCGTCATTTACATTAAGTATGGGTGGTGTTTTCCGGAAACCCTTCCATTAGGAATTTTATAATGGTTTCTGTCACTTTTTTCGGACCAGATGGTCTGTATTTTTTTAAAATCTGAAGTATGAGTGGTGTTTTCCGAAAAACATTCCATTCGGAATTTTATAGTGGTTTCTGTCACTTTTTTTGGACCAGATGATCTGTATCTTTTTAAAATCTTCCACGTTTTAGAACGCCCTTTTTTTCCTCCTCAACATCCTTATCACAAGAGCCCAATATCTCTCCATTGGCCTTAGGTGCGGACAGTTTGGAGGATTTGCCTCCCTTGTTACAAAAACCATATCAAGAGCATTCTAATCGTAGTGATAAGATGCTAAATCGGGCCAAAAAAATTTGAACTCGTTCTGTTGGCTTACGAATGGAAATAGTTTTCCTTTTAAACACTCCTTGATATAAATTTCGGTATGTAGAGACCCCATTGTAACAAATAACTTGCCTCTTTTATGGCAACTCTATATTGTTTACTAAACCAGGTACTTTTTTGAAAACTTCGCTTGCTTTTTGATCCTAAACTTATCTTCGACATTTTCTCATGCCTTAGCAACATAAAGATTTTAACATGGAAAACGCGAAAATTCTGTCAATATATACGTTAAGTCGTCCATTATGCAGCAGGAGTATTTTTTTTTTTTTTTTGTGAAAAACTATTCCAATTTCCGTGCTCTGTTTTTGGCCTATAAATTTGCTACACAGTTCCTGGCTGTAACTTTTTAACTTTTGTGTGTTTTCAAACATGCATTTACTTCAATTTTTCATCACTCATTTTAATCAAACTAAAAACAAATAAACAGGACTGTCAGTAAGCATATTAACAGAATTTTTTTTTCAAAGATGACCAGGTCAAAAAAAAAATCATGTGAGTCCCATCACAGGGGAGACATCAGTAATTAAAGATGTTTTATGTCACATTTTTTAAATCAAACAGAAAGCGTCATCCATGTATCACTTATAGCAAACTGCAGGGACTCTGGTTACACTTGTGGGGTTGTTGAATTATGTATATGTTATACGTTTTTAGGCTTGTTGAATTAGCTGAAACGATTTTATATCAAAATTTTTTCGCCAATACAAAATACAATCATAAGTCACACCGATTTGTCTTACGGCTCACAGCGTAACATGTAAGCTTACATGTTACGCTGTTTTTGTAATTGTATTGCGAAATAGAAATTTACCCCCTGCGCGTTTATATGTTTACACATCACAAAAATTAAATAACATTTCGAAAAAAATTTAAGAGAGAACACACGTGTTAAGATTCGATTTCACTCCTTACTATGAAATTGAGTGACTGAAAACTTCGTGTCACTCCATAAGTTAATAAACATTGGCGACATAGGACCAGCGGTCGTGGCTTTCCCCATATAAAACTGAAACTTTGTGTAAAGTTATATCTTATTGATTTGAATAATTGTACCGATATAGCAAACAGAGCGGGCTTGGAAAAGTAAATATTTAATACCATTTATCTGGATTGGAAAATATTACTAATTTCGTAGCAAAGTACGATGGGGATTACTATTGCATATATATTTTTAATTTTATCACTGTTTTTTGATTTTTGATTGAAATCATGTGTGGAGGACCATATGTGGTGTTTTATTTCCCACTGAACTGTTGATTTAAATTTTAGTTTAATTATTAAGAGCAGGAATCTTAATATTGACCAATTGACATCAAATGTAAATATTTAAAGTGTAATAAATTAATAAATTTGATAAGAATCTAATCAAAATAAGGCCTTACAATTTATATTATTAATACCCAAGGTGATTTCTTGTGACCGATGTTTTGTTCTACCGTTTTATCCTGATTTTGACCAAACGTTTTTTATTTGAAAGGAATTTCTTTTTAGCCGTTTTGCAGATTTACAGATTTACAGATTTTTTAAATTTTTGCCATTATTTTGAGTAAATTGCATTTAAAATTGCTACTAACACATACATAAAATTATACATATGCTATGTGTGTGTTTATTAAATTTGTTAATGTGTTTGTTAATGAGTTTATCTTCATTCACAATAATAATAAACCATAAAAGTGCAGGTTTGTGAATTGGCTAAAATAAAGCTGCCTAGAAAATGCACTCGAATTTCGAGTGCAGAAATCTGCTAATTTAAAATATTAATAGGTAAGCCGATTTCTTGCTACCGATGCTTCTGTGTCATTTTTACTCCTATTTTGACCAGACATGCCTCGTCTGGAAGGTATTTCTTTTTAGCTGTCCACCAGAATTACAGATTTTTAAATTTTAATTTTTTCTGGAGTAAACTGCATCTAATGTTGCTACTAACACATACATAAAATTATACAATGCTATGTGTGTGTTTATTAAATTTGTTAATGTGCTTGTAATAAAAATGAGTTTGTTTTTTTGTGTTGATTTGTGAATTGGCTATAATTGATTAGCATACCTTTAGGGTTTTTATTTAATGAAAAAAAAAAATAAAAATAAATCATAGAATTTGCACTCGAACTTCGAGGGCCGGAATCTGCTAGTATTGTAAATAAAAAGACAAAACTAAATTTGTAAACAAAAAGAACCGTTTTAATTTTTTTTGCAAACAACTCAAAATGGAACCATTTCTGTTGTGCAAAACAAAAGCAACATTTAATATTATTTAATATTTCGGAAGAAACTGTTGTTTTTTATAACTTGGCGGCATCTACGTGGCATGGATTCAATAAGGTGGTTGATAATATGGGAATGCTTTTCCACTCAGTTTCCAGCGCTTCTTCTAAAGGTTGTTTAGAAGTAAAAGCCCGACCATCAAGCCGCCAGCTATTTAAAATGCCAAAAAAAAAAAGTCCTCAGTAGGCTTCAAATCAGGTGGTTGTGCCGGGTAATCAACTATTTGAATAACATTTTAAACGAGCCACTCTTTTACCAGCTCCGAAGTGTGTTTCGGATCGTTGACGTGTTGAAATATCCAACGAAGCGGCATCTCCCACTCAGAGTGTGGCTTGCAGTAGCTTGCGTTTAAGCGATCTCCCTTCTTGCGTTCAACAGTTTAAACAAAAGAACTTTAGACTCTTCGCTAAATAAATTAGTTTTCCATTTTCAGGCATCCAGTTTTGATATTTTCATGCAAAATTAAGCCTAAAAACATGCTAAGAATTTCAGCGAAACAGAATTGAGATAATTGATTTCTACTTTTTTGCCAAATGTTTCTTAGTGAGCGGTGGTTTCATTGCTGGCCTGAAGCTTCCGAAACCTGCTTCTAATGATCGGCGATGAACAATACGTTGATATTTTGTGAATATTTTTGCACAATTTGTACAATGTGACGGTCAGTTCTTTCACCTGTCTTCCGTGGTGCTCCACCTAAATGAAATTTTTTATATTTTTTTATATGGCAAGACATAATAGATTTATTAATACTAGCAGATTCCAGCGCTCGAAATTCGTCTGCAAATTCTACGAAATTTTATTTTTTAAAAAAATACCCTAAAGGTATGCTTCACAATTCAACTATTTTGAAATGAAAACAAACACATTAACAAATTTAATAAACAGACAAATAACATTGTATAATCTTATGTATGTGTTAGTAGCAACTTTAAACGATCATAGCTCCAAAAAAACATTCCAGACGATGAAAATATGTAAATATACCTTTCAAATGATAAATTTTTTGTCAAAATCGGGGTAAAACTATGAAACTTACATCGGTCACAAGATATCGCCTTGCCTATTAATACTATAGATTATGCTTTTTGGTTAGTTCTAATTGATTCTTTCCACTAAAATAATTAATTTTTTAAGATTTCTGAGAATTTAATACAAGGCATGTCGATTTGATTTAAATATGTTCAATTTCACTACGGAACTAGCTGTAAGTCATCTTACAAGAAGCTAATTAAAAGAGAATGCAACAACAAAGCAAATAATTTTGCCAGTAGAGACAATCCAAGTTGGTTCTTTCCTAAAGTTGCATTTGTTTTGCACAACTGAAATAGTGACATTTTGAAATTAATTGCAAAAAATTAAATCGGTTCTTTTTGCTTACAACTTTAGCTTTGTCTTTTTATTTGTAATGTTATAAAAGTTAAAAAATTATATAGAAGGTTTGAAGAAAACAACAATAACAACATGCTTAAAATACAACACTGCACAACACTGGACGTACGTATGAATGTCGCTGAAAAACTGAAGAATAATTTCATTTTGAAGCTACAAAAAGAACATTAGTTGAATTCAAAGCAAGTTATATTGTTATTATATTGTTATTATTATCGTTATTTTTAATGTTTGAAATAACTAAATATAAAAAATATGATTTTTATTTGTTCTTGTTCTTCTTCTTATATCATACATTGTTTTTATTTTCTTTTTTTTTTTTTACCAATTATTAAGATGAAAGTATATCTAAATAACAATAACGTTAGCCCGTGATGTCAAATATTAATGAGTTTGCAACACTTAAAAATATAACAATATTTCTAACAATGTTGTTCGACTTAGTGCCTGGGTACAGGAATGCTAGGCAATTGAAAAGGCGATGAGCTGACAAGAAAACAACATTATTCGTTGCTATATAAGTAAAAAAGCTTGATTAGCTCTTTGTGAAAGTGCAACTTGTATTTTTAATTTACACAGCCAAGAAATGTAATCAAAGATGAGGTCATGGATTTACCTGCAGAACTACAACTCCTCAGAGAAGCATCACATTTAATGACTTCTGCAGAAGTTTTCTTAATGTAAAGAAAATAGAAAGAATCAAATATTTTTTGCCATTGTCCTGCGCTTTCTAAACATAATTCAGTGCGAATAATGCTGCCACTCTCAGATATCAAAATACCACACATATCAACAGTTTCTTTAGAAACTCAAAACCATTTCTACGATTGTAAGTGAAGATTGCTTTGGCAAGGGACCTTCCCATCTAACGTAACGTCATAATGCTGTAGTTGTAGACAAAATTATAATAAGAAACTTTCTCATCACGTGTTTTTTTTTTTTTTTTTTACAAAAAAAGCCAACTATATGCAACTTTTCTCTTAAGTCCCTGAGGAACTTAACTTATCGCAAAAGTTTTAATACAGAAAACCAATTAGATATTATTATTACGTGTATGAGTAATTCCATATCAAATCCAACACATCCTTTTATTTTTTTTTTTTTTGGCAGATGTATTTCTCTTCCGATGCATTCTGCATCAAAAACGGGCCGAAAGGCTTAAATTTATAATATTAATAGGCTAGGCGATTTATTGTGACCAATGTTTTGCTCTACCGTTTTATCCCGATTTTGACCAAACGTATACTCTTTGAAAGGTATTTCTTTTTAGCTGATTTGCAGATTACAGATTTTTAAATTTCTTCGTCTATTTTGAGTAAATTGCATTTAAAGTTGCTATTAACATATACATAAAATTATACAATTCTATGTGTGTGTTTATTAAATTTGTTAATGTGTTTGTAATAAAAATGTTTTTGTTTTTTTTTTTTGTGTTCTGTGGATTGTGAATTGGCTATAATTAATTAGCATGCCTTTAGGGTCTTTATTTAGTGAAAAAATAAAATTTCCTAGAATTTGCCTCGAATTTCGAAGGCTGGAATCTGCTAGTTTAAAACAATTAGCGATTTGGATCTTTTTATACAATTTTTGTTCTATTTTATTAACTATTTTTATCGTTTATTTGTGTATTGTACCATTAGCCATATAAAATTTACCTGCTACATAATTCTTTAAAAAAAATAAAAAAAGGGCAAATAAGTTATTTTTTTTTTAGTTTTGGTTCATAAGAAAAAAATAAATTATATTACACCAAAAAAAATGGTGCATAAGCCATTAGAACGAGCTAATAGCCATTAGATTTTGTTTTCTACTATTTCAAAGTACATCAATTCGAATGATAGCATTGATTCCAACTGCAAATAAGTTGAAATAGATAATATTTTCATGCCCTCAACACCACCGTGCAGAGGGTATATATCAGTTTGTCAATCTTTTTGTAACCCATCGAAATTCAACACTTGAAAATATTCTTGCTTCGAAGGGATGCCCTAATATTGAACAGATCCAATCTAATACTTCTATATGTAGCACTCACAGTAGTGCCCTGTGCAATTATATCTTATACAAAATGCATTTGGTTGAAGATGAAAAGTGCAGATACTGCCTGAAGGATGATGAAACCATGAACAAATACTGGCAAAATGTCCAATGCACAAACTATTTGGCGAATCTGAAATTAGGGAAACATACATATCTTTGGCTTTGAAAGACATCATCAAGGTCCTTAAAGCTGTAATGGATTAGGAGAAACAGGAAAGAAAACAGCACCGAAGATAGTGCACAATTGATCTACTTGGTCGCAAAGCCGGAGGGAATAACACTCAACCCGAAGACATCGAAAATCGTAACCCATCGAAATAAATTCCGCAGCGCCCATAAACTATATATATAAGTAGAGTCGATCTGGCAATGTCCGTCTGTCTGTCTATATGTCTCTTTGTTTGTGTGTATGTCTGTTGAAAACATACTCCTTTCCGCACTATTTAGGTATAAAATGTTCGTTATAATCTACAGCAGTTCCGTATTGAATTTGGAGCCTCTAGACCACATCAGTGAGGAATGGTGTACCAAAATAATCTAACCCCATAAAAACAAAGTTTTTATTAAAACTCTTTCTATCCTTATGTTAATATTTTTTCACAGCAAGTATATCGATCAAGTTTCAGAACGATCAGATAAGGGGAAATGAAAAATGAAAAATAAAAAATGAAAACTGAAAAATAAAAAATAAAAAATGAAAAATGAAAAATGAAAAATAAAAAATTAAAAACTAAAAATAAAAAATGAAAACTAAAAAATGAAAAATGAAAAATGAACAAGTAAGAAAATTATAGTCGGTCTGGACCGACTATACGATAGCCTATACCATGCGTTTAGAAACCCTATCTCTTAGGCCCAACTAACTGGACATAGAAAATAAGCAAAAACCAAATTTGAGTGGGATTTTTATTAATTTTTTTGGCTGCAGATATGAAAAAGTTCATATCGGATGCTATATCTATATGGGGACCAGGTCCAAAAATGGACCAATCCTGATCATGTTTGGTAAAGTCTCTTGTATTTTGCAAAAATGTATACAAACAAAATTTGAGAAGAATCAGTGCATTATTTTGTTTTTAATAGATTTAAGTGAAGATCGGGAAGCAGTCTATATGGGCCCAAAGGGATCATTTTTGGATTACTCATTAATGGATGTAATGAAAGCATACAAATCCAATTTGAGTAAGAGCTATATGACAATTTGGATCTTATGGCAATTTATGTCGATTTTATAGGGGTAATTTGTATGGGGGCTAGGTCTGAACATGGACCAATTCTCACCAATTTCAATACCGTTCATCCCATTGCCGATAAAAGCTTATATACCAAATTTCGTCAAAACATATTCATATTTGCGGCCTGCAGTTTGATTACAAACTTTACATGGACACACAGACGGACGGACGGACGGACGGACGGACGGACGGACATTGTTAAATCAACTCAAAAAGTGAAATAAAAAACTAAAAATAAAAAATGGAAAACGAAAAATTAAAAATAAAAAACGAAAAATTAAATATTAAATATTAACCGGTTAAAATAATAAATAATAATAAATATTTTTATATTAGCAGAGCCCCTGCAGTTGACTTCTATAAGTGATAAATAGATGACGCTTTCTGTTTGATTTTAAAAAAGTGCCATAAAAAAATTTTTAATTACTAGATGTTTACACATCTCCCCTGTGATCGGACTCACATGATTTTTTTTCACAGCAAGTGTATGGACCAAGCTTCAGATCGATCGGGTGAGGGGAAATGACATTTAGATCACTCTGTGACTGTGCGTGACTATCCCAAAATTCATCCGTGGTCACAACAAAATTACGGGCCAAGTTTCAGATCAGATACTGTCCACGGCAACAGACAGACAGACAGAGAGTATGATTTAAAAAAAAGAGTTTAAAAATTAAAAATAATGAAAAATATATCAGCGATGCATACACATTTTTGTTTGCTTGTGTGACATGTACAAAAACAACAACAAGAAAAAACAAGTAAGAAAATTATAGTCGGTCTAGACCGACTATACGATACCCTATATCATGCGCTTAGAGACCCTATCTCTCAGGCCCAACTAACTGGATATAGAAAATAAGCATAAACCAAATTTGAGTGGGATTTTTATTAATTTTTTCGGCTGCAGATATGAAAAAGTTCATATCGGATGCTATATCTATATGGGGACTAGGCCCAAAAATGGACCGATCCTGACCATATTTGGTAAAGTCTCTTGTATTTTGCAAAAATATATACAAACAAAATTTGAGAAGAATCAGTGCAATATTTTTGTTTTTTGATAGATTTAAGTGAAGATCGGGAAGCTGCTCTATATGGGGCCTTTGACTAAGAGTTGTCCAATAGGGATCAATTTTGGACTACTCACTAATGGATGTAATAAACGCATACAATCCCAATTTGACTAAGATTTGTATGATAATTTGGATCTTATGGCAATTTATGTTGATTTCATAGGGGTCATTTGTATGGGGGCTAGGTCTTAACATCGACCGATTCTCACCAATTTCAATAGCGTTCATCCCATGGCCGATAGAAGATTAAATACCAAATTTCATCAAAATATATTCATATTTGCGACCTGCAGTTTGATTACAAGCTTTACATGGACACACAGACGGACGGACGGACGGACGGACATCGTTAAATCGAATCAGATAGTGATTCTGATTCGATCGGTTTAATTAAAGATATGTGTAGGTCAAATATTTTTGGTTGTTACAAACAGCAGCACAATGTCATTATACCCAAACCACATAGTGGTATAGGGTATAAAAAATGTGTATTCATCGATAATAAACAAACAAACAAAAATACAATTATATATTTGTGCTAATTGTATTAAATAATTGCTTTTGATTAAAAAAGAATGAAAATACCTCAGATGTTTGTTAATTATCTTATTGATTTTAAACACCATTGTAAAAAATCTTACCATTTTTGTTTCATAGTTTTGATAACCTTTGCTATAACTTTGTGTTGTGACACGAATGGAGGGTATCAAATTTTAGGCACAGCTGAATTTAACACTTTTACTTGTTTTTCCTAATTTCAAAATTATCACAAAAATGATCATCAAATTCAGTTGTAACAGAATATTGTATGGGTTAAACTGGGGTGGTTCTCATATATTAGTTCAGAAACGCTTAGATTTGAATGACTATAACTACACTCAAAATATCTGTCGTTAAAATTAACTGAAAAAGTTTATTAAAACAAAGAAATTTATTCAGTTGTAAAAAAAGCGTTTTTCATTTTTTATTTTTTATTTTTTAACCAACAAAAAGTTGCTGTAAAAATGGTAAATATGAATTACAAATAGTTTTTATCAACTAACAACGATTTAAATTCATATATAAATATATGCACATTAGGGTGGGTCAATTATTTTTACTACATTCGTTTTTTTTTTATTGAACATATATAAAAAACTCTTTTTTTTTGACTTAAATTGAATGAAATTGATATAGGTCGTACATGGGTACCCCACATAATTTTCAGCGCTGAATATTTTGAGCTATCTTTAATATGGGAAAGTCAAAGATTCGTTGATTTGTGTAATAATTTCGTCAATTTTCCCCAAATAGGTGAAAAAAAAATCCACAAAAATGCACGAAAACGCCCCTGGCGGCTACTAGAAATAAAAGCAAATGTGAAAAATGGATTTTACGACCCAAAAATCCCCGGTATATACATTTTCAATATTTTTTTTACATTTGAATGAGTGTTATGGAAAATATCAAGAAAATATCTTCATCGAAATTTTGGCGGGCACAAAATTGATTTTAGGGTATGGTTTCTTCGGCAAATACACTTGATATGGCCCATAGCACACGAATCGCTATGAATTTAGGGAGATTTTTACGGCCCCCTACAAGTTGACCCACCCTAATGCACATAGTTTAAATTGAAATAAAATTATATTTAAATAAACATTTCTAGAAAAAAGAATAAATGAATAACAAGAATATATTTTAAAATTGAAAATATAAGAAAATAAAAAACGGAGAACAGAGTTAACAACTTATCATGGAATTTAGCTTTTAATGACTAAAATAAACAAACGGCAGCGAAAAAAATACATTAATTCGTTCTCAATGACTGTAGAAAATTTTAAAATAAAAATTACTTCGACAAATAATTGAATTTTGATATGTATTTAACCATACATTAAACACTTTGATTGAACCACATATATCCAGGAAAAATTTCATAATAGCAGCTCATTGCATTACTAATATTGACCTACCCCTGCCCGCTGCATTACTTCTAAAGTGAAAATAAGGCTTTCTTAATAATGTCTTATACAGCTACTTATATTTCATGCCAGCGCCTTGCATACTGCATTACTTTCAAAGTGAAAATAATGAGTTCCTACGCAACCAGGTAAGTGAGGATGCTGATCCACAGGATTTTCACATACCTGGTTATCACCTTCTATCCCTTTTTACTTTTCACAGGGGCCTTGCAATGTACAGTCGCGACAATGTTGTGTACCCGTTCCAGCAACATCTGAACTGTAATGATGCAGAATTTAACTCACTTTGAGCTAAGTTCAAAATCAGGTCACACATTTTTCATTTCGGGTTTCAATACAGAAGCCCAAACATATAAAGGGAGCATAACTATAATGGCTTCGATGCCCTTTCTGACTCTATAACTAAAATATAAGAAAGTTGCCCGAATAGCGAAATCGTACTTGCCGGCGATTTTAATATTCACTACTCTTCTTGGCTTCACTATTCAAGTCAAACAACTCTCGAAAGCCGTTACGTTGAGCTTTTCGCAGCGCATAACCACTTGGTGCAACCAGTGAATGAACCAGCGCACATTCCATGCATTGAAGGGCAAAGCCGAAATATTCTCGACCTTTTTCTAACTTCACACTCTGACAAGTATGAAGTCTAAGTTCTTGCACCTCTCGCTAATTGGGATCACTGCACCATTTTCGCATCTTTTTCGTACTCTGTACTTCATAGTGTTTCAACACCAGCTACGAAACGCTCAGTTATTATTTACGAAAAGGCTCGTTGTGCCGAGCTCAACGATTTCTTCAAGCATTTCAACTGGACAATTTGTTTCCTGGACAGTAATATTGACACTGCAGCGATAATGGTAGAAAAAATAATAGTGCTGGGTATGAGATTATTCATTCCATCAAAGTACATTTCGGCTCAACCTAATCAAAAATCTTGTTTTAACCAGACTGGCAGAGATGCGGTCAGATCCAGAGAGGAAGCATTCAGACTTTGGCGTGAAAATAAAAATTCCGTCACTGAACTGCTACGCAAACAGGCGAGAAACGAATGTGCTAAAATACTAAGGCGTGAAAAGTTTCTTCACGATCAGCGTCTTCGTGCTAAAGTTCTTTCTGCTCCTCGGGGCAGCAAGAGCTTTTGGTCATGTTTTAAAAGGGTAAAGAATAATGCTAGTTCTGCTATTCCAACTCTTATAACGAATGACCCGGTTGATAAGGCTAATCTTTTAGCTGAACTTTTTGCAAAAAATTCATTTTTGCCGGATAGCGATCAACCACTCCCCGAACTCGAAAGAGTACCTTGTACTATGCCTAAAATATGGATGGTATACCAGCACTGGTGCTGAAACAGTGCTCTTCGACGTTAGCCAGTCCGTTGGCCAACCTTTTCAGACTTTCGTACCGTGCGGGAGTCTTTCCCTCTTGCAGGAAGGCTCCTAAAGTCCAACCAATCCCTAAAAACGGTGCGGCTAATAACCCTGAAAATTACCGTCCAATTGCAATCTGCTCTGCACTCTCAAAGGTGATGGAGAGCATGATCAATTTCCATCTTGTGAACTACCTAGAGGCCAACTCACTTCTTACTGATCGACAGTAAGGCTTCCGCAGAAATCGTTCCACGGGAGACCTGTTAGCTTTACTTTCTGCGCGCTGGAGTCGATCCATTCGCAATTTTGGCGAAAGTAAAGTGGTTGCTCTAGATATTTCCAAGGCATTCGATCGTGTGTCGCACTGTGCACTGATATCAAAGCTTATTGCATTTGGGGTCGGTAATGACTACTCTCAATTTATATCGAGTTTTCTCAGAGATCGAACAATACGTGTTGTTATTGATGGGGTCTCATCTAATGAGTTTCAGCTTAATTCAGGGGTACCGCAAGGTTCCGTTCTTTCTCCTTCTCTTTTCCTTATCTTCCTGAACGACCTTCTTGGTCAAACTTTTAACTCGATATACTCTTTCGCGGATGACAGCAGCATTTGTCATTCATTTTCCTTTAATTGCAGGCCAAGCCTCTTGGAGGTTGGTGGCAAAAGGCGGACAATGAATGACACACTCTATCAAGACCTGTTAACAATCCTCGAGTGGGGTAAAGCGAATAGGGTTGATTTTAATGCGCTGAAGGCTCAACGTTGTATGTTGACCCATAGGGCCATGGATTCAACAATGTCATCTGTATATATAGGTGGTATAGGTATTGAGGAGTCGGATACTCTTGATGTTCTAGGCATGAGAATTTAATGTGATGTTCATTGGAACGAGCATGTTTTTCAAGTGTCGAAAGAAGCATTCCAGTGTCTTAGTTTTCTAAAACGGTGCAAAAAATACTTCACTCCCTCACCTTTTCTTAAAATCTGTACCATTTACATCCGACCGAAAATGGAAAACAACTCCCATATATGGGCAGGAGCTTCAAAGTCTATTTTGGAGCTACTGGACCGTATGCAAAGAAGGGCATTGGCGCTCATCAATGACAGTAGAGTATCCAACTCTATTGATTCATTGGAACATCATCGGAATGTGGGTTGTGTAGCACTGTTCTATAGATATTACCATGGGAAATGTTCTTTTGAGATTAGCGAACTTATTCCAAGTGCCCGAGTTTCGGTTCGCTCTACCCGGTTCTCTAGTAGATCACATCCGTTTGTAGTTTATTGTCCAGTTGACCGCACAACGCATTACAGAGAGAATTCGTTTATCAGTCGAACTAGCCGTATGTGGAATAAACTTCCCGCAGAGGTCTTTCCTGACAGTTATAACTTAATAAAATTTAAGTCAAATATCCACAAACACTACTCCCTCTTTCCTCCTTCCCATAACCTATTTTCCTGAGATCAAAACAATGCACTGCATCTGTTGGGGACATCCCCTGAGTGTTGGTTAATAAATAAAAAAAAGAAGAAAAAACAGCTACGTCCAATGACATCCCCGAGTTAAAATAATGGGCTTATCAGGCAAACTTCAACCAGTTACTTCTCCTTCTTAAACCCATTATTTGGTAATGTTTTTTCCTGTGTAGTAATGTAAAAAATTTTTTAAGTTAACTTCAGTTTTATTAGCCACTGTTTACGAGTAAATCATTTTATATTTTAATTTACTGTTGTATGATGTGTATGTATTTCGTCACCTACTTTTCTCTTATTTATTTGTTCATCTTAACATGTAACTTTATCAATTTATATTTTCACACTTAAATTAAGTAGTCAATTTTGGTTTCTTACATTATGTGTATTCTTTGATTGGATACGTTGACAATATTTAAGTAAGATATATGTAATGTACGAACAAATATATAAATGTAAGTGTATGTGTGTGTGTGTGTGTGCGTGATTGTATTTATATTGACAATTGATTGCAGACGAAATTATATTTGGGCCATTGACTATAACGGTAAAGACAACGACAATTGTATTGACGTGTTGCTCATGGTGATACACTCATTGCCTCTCTCTCTCTATCTCTCTCTATCTCTTTGTGTGTCTCTTTCTCTCTCTTTCGTCCTCTGTTACAAAACACACTTTCATTTACTCAACCATCAATTTAATGTTGACGGTTGTTGTATGAAGTTAAATCGTTTTTATTATTGGGAATTTTTTTCCGTTTTTTTGCCCCCAATTGAAATCACTTTTTTTTTGTGGAGCTGACTTTATTACATGTGTCATTTTAAGTAGGGATCTATTTAGACATATGTATGTTTGATTAATGTTTGTATTCACGCTTCAAGGTTGTTTGTTGATAATGTGGTATGATGATTTGTGTGTGTGTGTGTGTGTGTGTGTGTGTGTGTGCATGTGGATATGAAATCTTTATTGTAATAAATCACTTTTTGAGAGGAGGGTTAAAACATATTAAGGGTTTGATTAGATTAGATAAAGACTAAGGTCGAAAAAAATTAAACACTAACAAAAGGGCTTTAAATGATTAACAACAAAAACGGAGTTTTATTTTATAAGCTAAAAATATAACTTATTAGACCACAACATTTTGGGTTGTACTGCTTGATTTCCTTTCTCTTTTTTTTTTTTATTTTTTTTATTCATAAATCAAAAGTTAATAAAAATAGAAAGGGCTGGAAAATATGTTGCATTTTTAATTTTATTATATCTTTAAGTAAAAAACCAGCCTACTTATGATACGGATTACATCTTCGTGAAACTTTTATTTATATTTTTTATTATTTAGAAACTTCTATTCTTTTATGACCATATTAATTTGATTTCAAATTAAAGTTAATGTTTCTATTGGTGTCGTTGGCATAAAGAAATTTTTAACTTGATTTCTAAAAGTCACCTAAACCGAGGTCGTACTGTATTTATGTGTATATTAGCGTTATCAGCAAAACTGTTTAGAATATATTAAGATATTAAACAATTTTCAATTTATTTTGTTTGTACTTAAATATATTTTTTGTACTCAATTGATGCGTATAAAAAACAAATAAAACAAAAAACGTTTATGCTACAGAAAAACCTTTTTTTTTAATTTACAGTAATAGATGAAATGAAGTTCGGTTAAAAACGTTTCTATATTGAATTAAATCTTTGAGTTGTGAAACTTTTTTTTTTTTGATGAACAATTTTTTTGAATTGAAAGATTAACAAAATTTTTCCTTCTCATTATTTTTTGTTTATTAATTTATATGTATATAGTAAGAAAGCAAAAAATTTCCGGGCGTTTACTGTAACGTATACGTTACGAATTTTTCTAAATTATTGCTTATACACATCAATTAACCACAAAAACAAGAAATCTGCATACAAAGCTCTCAATTTCAAATTAACGATTCTAATAAATGTTTTTAAAATTTTTTTATATTTTAGCGGCGCACAGTGGACCATATTTTGAGAAGGCGGCCAAAAATCATTTTTTTTTTTTTGTTACCGATTTTAAAGTTATGTTATTCATTTGAAAGTAAATACTAGTAAACCTCGGGAGCCAAAAACTTGCGACTCTATCTCAACTATATCACAGCGAACATGGTCTTCGAAAATGGGCTTTCTCAGTATTTTGCTAAAATTAAAAATTTCTTTGTAAATTTTTATTTTTGAATGATTGTAACTTCTTTGATTTAAAAGATTTTGAAGTGAAATAAATTTTGTATAATTTTGTGGCTTCCATGCTATTAATGTTAAAAATGTAAAATCACTGAGTCATTCCGAAATTTAAAAAAAATAAATTCTTAAAAAAGGTCCAAATTTTCCGAAAATCTCTAATAGAGCATAACTCCTGCCAGTCAAAAGCAGTCAGAAAAAATTTTGCACTCTTCTATAGTCCGAACCCTCCCCTATACTCCTATACCCCCTTATGCAGCAGCCAGTTTCCGCCCGTGTGCACCAGAACAATTTTTGCTGACCCAAGGTTAGATATTTTCTGCAAAATTTATGAATACAAAAGCTGTCCACTATATGGTTAGGATATATTAAGTTTGAGGTGATGTTTGTAACTGCCAAAAATATTGGATCTTTATCCATCTTTTATTATACGGATCGACTCAAAAACACTTTCTGAGTCGATTAAACGATGTCCGTCCGTCCGTCTGAGTGTTATCAATACAAAAGTTGGTCGTACCGGTGCACCGCGGTGTATTTTTTTGCGTTGTCAGGACTTGTTATATACCTACTTATAAAAAAGGGTTGATATATAATGCGCTTAATTGTTACAGGTACATTTACATAGGTATCTTTCAAAAACATTAATAGTCCGAATTAGAGTTATATAGAGTTATACCTGACAATATGGGAAACAATTTAAATAACAGGTAATTGGTAAAAAAAAAACTATTGCGACATAGCCCTTTAAGATATGAGCAGGTATGCTTCACCTTTTAAAAGGAGTTAGGGTGTGGGTTTTTTATGCTTCTAAAAGTGGTAATAAAAGATAAAAATTTTTATTTTACATAATTGCAGGAAAAAGTATTTATAATAATGTTTCCACAATTATTATTCATTACAATGTGTGCAATGGCTAAGTACTGTTACTGAGATCTGGCAGATATTTGTTTTCAACGAAATGATGTAGACGATATAATTTTGCACATAGTGAGCAACGACTTCTTTAAGAATTTTAACCTAGATGACATTGAAATGCACAAAGGAAAAATTACTAATTTTGCATCGAATTTGAAAAGACGGTACATTGAATGCTCTCATAGCAAGGCAAAGATTACAAACGGTACATTGACTGGTTAATAAAGGAATTTATTTCTGAGAGTGCATCTACAACTGCCAACTAAAGTGGAAAAAAGGGTCGATCAGCAAAACCAATTGACGGATGTAGTAAAAGATCTCGAAGGCGCAAGCTGGAGAATATCAATGAAGAAATTTCTCAAAGAATTATTAAGGATTCATTTTTGCACCAAACAAAACAAAAAAAATAAAATTGAAATATTTGAAAAAATAGTAGAAGCGAGCCCAAGGCACACAAAGAGCATTTTGGAAAGCATTCCTACACCAATTGAAGATAAGAAATTTATGCCGGAAGAAGCGTTCGCCCAATTTTTGGATTTGAAATTGAACAAAAATCAATATAAGGAATTGCGGAAGCGAACAAATGAAAAGAATTGTGGAATTTTTCCAGAGTATCGAGATTTAGTTTCTGCCAAAAAAGAATGCTTACCTTCACAATCTGCTATTAGTGTCACTTCAACATCAGCAGAAATAAAATTGCAAGATCTCCTTGAACATACTGCAGAACGATTGCTAAATACACTTGATACTGACCATTTAAAAAAAAATTTGTAATGGCAGCATTACTTTAATTTCTAAATGGGGATGTGATGGATCCTCTGGTCAGAAACAATAAAAGCAATCTAATGCCGAAAATTCATCAGATGCTAATTTATTTATGGTATCTTTCATTCCATTGCGCTTAACAAAAAGATATAGCGTCTTAGAGCCGTCAACTAGTAGAGCAACAGAAATTTATATATAGAAAAATGAAATTCCTTCTTCAACAAAGTGTTGCAGACAAATAAAATTTGCATTCAAAAAGGAAACCAAAGATGTCATAACTGAAGAAGTTCAAAAAATAAAAGATCAAATTAAGGAACTTCAACCAGTGATATTTAAATTTGATGACCAAGACATTGAAGTACATTTTAAAATGTGTCTCACAATGATTGATGGAAAAGTTGCACAAGCTTTAACAGGAAAAAAGTCAACGTCAAGCTGCATTATATGCCAAAAGACATCAAGTCAATTAAGCCAAACCCCATCAGAAGACGATAGTTTTAAGGAAGCCTACGAATTTGGAATGTCCCCTCTTCATGCTAGAATACGTTTCATGGAGCATATTCTTAAATTGGGTTATGATTTGGAATTTGGTCCGTTAGGCGAAACAGTGAGAAAAAAACAAAGAAAATGAAGAAAAAAGAAAGCAAAAAAAAAAACAAATTCAACAAAAATATCTACAGCTAGGCCTGGTAATCGACCATCCAAAACAAGGGGAAGGAAACACAAATTATGGAAATACTGCAAGGAGATTATTTTCCGATCCGGAAACTGCAGCATCTATCACAGGTGTAGATCATGAATTAATAAGACGATTCAAAATCATATTACAAGTTCTAGCATGCATTAGAAAGATAAATGCAAAAAAATTTGGAGACTACGCCAATAAAACAGCTATACTTTATAATGAAAATTACTCTTGGAGATGTATGCCATCTACAGTTCATAAAATTTTGTACCATGGTGAACAAATAATTCAAAACAATATGCTACCAATAGGAGATCTATCTGAAGAAGCGCAAGAAAAAAGGAACAAAGACTATAGATTCTTTCGCGAGCACAACACAAGGAAAATGTCCAGATGTTGTACTAATGAAGACCTTATCACTATTTGGTTGTGCTCTTCAGATCCATATATGTCCAACATTCGCCAAAAATGGAAAACTATCTCTATTAAATTAGACGAAGAAGCTAAACAACTTCTAGAAGATGAAAATCAAGGCTATTTAGAAAAAATTTTTACTAAAATTGGTTGATTTAAAGCACTTTTTCATTACACTAACAATAAGTTACACTTTTTTTTTATATAGTTAAAAAATTTTCTTGATTTAAAAATTTATATATTTCATAAATTTACCATAAAAATTGATATAGAAATTTTTAAAAAGACAATAAAAAAAAATTTAACTAAAGCAAAAACATACGAGTTTTTCATTGAAACTTCTCTATCTTGAACCAATATAAGGTAACTTTTACGTTCGCTGCTTAATAAATTATATTTTAACTCGGGATCTTTCAAAAAAAAAAAAAAAAAAAAAAACAACCTTTGGCCCTTGTGCACATTAGGATTAAAAAGTTTACGGGGGCCAAAGTTTGGCATTTTCTGAAAAAATTAACTTAAAAAATTGTTAAAAAGTATTAGTTGTAAACTTGAAAAATAAGACACATTATTTAAAAAAAAAAACTTTTTTTACCTTTTTACACTTTACTTTTGTACTAAAATTCAACTACAAATGAAAATGTATTTTAAACCCTCCGTAACTTTTTTTATTTTCGGTCGAGAATTAAGTTTTATAGCAAAACTTAAAGGCTAAAGTCTCACCTATCAAACAAAAAAAAACCGCATATCAAAATTCCAATCCAATGAAAAGTTATTGATTTTTGACCGCCTTCTGGTCAAATGGTCCACTGTGCGTCGCCTTAAACTGAGACAAGCTAATATTCTAGCGCCTGATGTTAAGGTATATGGATCAATCGGTCGTCATCGTCAATTTACAACGATCATAATTGGAAAATTTGTGCTGACTTAAAAGTGATAGCTTTTTTAAGAGGTATGCAAACGGGTTACACTAAAAATATGTGCTTCATGTGCTTATGGGATACCCGATATAAAGGTGATCAGTACGAAAAGCAGGACTGGCCTCAACGTGAAACAGCTAAATTACGAGTGAATAACATTGTTTAAAATCCACTTGTATCAATTGATAAAGTATTGTTACCCCCGCTACATATCAAATTAGGGATTGTGAAAAACTTCATTAAGGTCCTTAATCCGACTGAAAAGGCGTTTAACGAGCTAAGTCTCATTTTTTCCAAGATTAAGTAATATTAAAATTAAAGAAGGTTTGTGTTAGATTATTCCATACTAATATGTTAGAAATTTTAATTTATTTTGCGTTTTTTAAAGGACTACTTAATGGACCGGACATCCGTCGCTTGATGAAGGACAAGTTATTTGAAGATGCACTTAGTATTGAAGAGCTTGAGGCATGGAACTCTGTAAAAGGGTTAATTGACAATGTTTTAGGTGTTAATCGAACTGATGATTGGCGTATTTATATAGAAAAAATGATTTCCGCTTTTCACCGTATTAATGTAAAAATGTCTCTTAAAGTCCATTTTTTGCATTCTCATGTCAACAAGTTTGCTGAACAATCACCAGCTGAGTCTGATGAGCATGGCGAGAGATTCCATCAAGTGACGGCTAGACTTGAACACTGGTACAGTGGTAAAAAGTTGGATTCTCTGTTAGGTGATATTTGCTGGAACTTACAAGAAGAAATGCTTGAAAATGATGAATAAATAATGAATAAAATATAAAATGTATTTAACAAAGTTGGATTGATTAAAATTCAAAAATGATCCCAAAAATATTTATTTATTTTTTTTTTTTTTTTTTTTTTTCTTCATTCTTTATTTACAATCTATTTTACAATATTAAGCAAATTTGATAAAATAAAAATAAACTAACATTAGTTATTGATCTTCATTAAGATCAATAACACTATAAGTACATACGAGAGATCATAGTTAATTTATTTCTAATTAATATTTTTACAATAGAATATATATTTATTATTTTTACAATATGTACAAAAATCTTTATGTAATAAATTACATTTTTTGAAATTAAAAAATAAGTTCTGAATGGCAGATCAAGTACATGATGTCTATTTAGTCTTCTGACTTCTTCGCTTTCATCAAACAGCGATATGGCTAAAGGATTAACATGATCGCTTAATCTTTGTAAATATCGTTGGCTATAATTTCCTATTTCAGTTTTTACTTTCGGGATATCAAGGTCATTGTGTATGGTATTGTTAGAAACAAACCATGGAGCATTCATAATCATTCTTAAAGTTTTTGATTGAAATCTTTGAATAATTTCAATATTGGAATTACTTGTAGTTCCCCAGAGTTCAATCCCATAAGCCAAACAGGCTTCAAAGTTGTTTTGTAAAGCACAATTTTATTTTCCAAACTCAATTCTGATTTTCGACCAAGAAGCCAGTACATTTTTTTCAATTTGTTGTCAACTTGAGTTCTTTTGGCTTTCACATGATCCTTCCATGTTAGCCTTCTGTCTAAACACATGCCCAAATATTTTACACTACTTTTTTGTGGAATTTGTGTACCATTAAAATTTATTTTTGGACAATCGCCTCGTCTTAGAGTAAACGTTACATGTGTAGATTCCCAAAAATATAAAAAATATAGTTTTTTGGTACTCTCTTATTGAAATTTTAAATCGCGAATATCGCGAATATGAGCGCTAACTTTGAAAAACCGCTATCACCATTGAATTCAGCGTACGCGAATTAGCTTTGCCAGTAGGGTGCCTAACTTGTTACGAACAACAATGTCAAATTCGGCTTCTTATATGTGTACAGCCGAACGAAAACGAAAATACTTACCAAAGAGTAAAAGTAAACAACAATTTCATTTTGTCTTATGAAAGCTTTTGAACAAAGCAAATGTATGTCGCATTATCTTGTGAAATCTTACATTGTTTTTATACCCTATACCACTATATGGTTTGGGTATAATGACTTTGTGCTGCTGTTTGTAACAACCAAAAATATTTGACCTACACCCATCTTTAATTATACCGATCGAATCAGAATCACTATCTGATTCGATTTAACGATGTCCGTCCGTCCGTTCGTCCGTCTGTGTGTCCATGTAAAGCTTGTAATCAAACTGCAGGTCGCAAATATGAATATATTTTGATGAAATTTGGCATTAATCTTTTATCGGCCATGGGATGAAAGCTATTGAAATTGGTGAGAATCGGTCCATGTTCAGCCCTAGCCCCCATACAAATGACCCCTATGAAATCAACATACATATATTGCCATAAGATCCAAGCTTTCATACAAATCTTAGTCAAATTGGATTTGTATGTATATATTACATCCATTAATCAGTAGTCCAGAAATATTGCACTGATTCTTCTCAAATTTTGTTTGTATATATTTTTAGAAAATACAAGAGACTTTACCAAACATGTTCAGGATCGGTCCCCATATAGATATAGCATCCGATATGAACTTTTTCATATCTGCAGCCAAAAAAATTAATAAAAATCCCACTCAAATTTGGTTTATGCTTATTTTCTATATCCAGTTAGTTGGGCCTGAGAGATAGGGTATATAAACGCATGACATAGGGTATCATATAGTCGGTCTACACCGACTATAATTTTCTTACTTGTTTTAATATGTACCAGTGTAATGCCAGGAGATCTTTTCAGAAATCTCTACGCTAATTAAAAAAATACATCTTTTTCCCTACACCCACTTTTTTCTACCTACATTTTTCCCTACAGTACTTTTTTCAATTTTTCAAAAAATGAAATTGTTTTTTTTAATTTGAAAATTTTCTATTTCAATAATGCAAAAATAACATAAACACGAAGAAAAATAACATAAGAAATAAAATAAGAATATCATAAGAATTACATAAAAACAACATAAAAAACCAACAGATATTATAAAAAAAATTTTTTTCTAATTCAGTATAATTCATCATTTATATGGCTAGGTGTGCGTGCATTTAAAATTTACACAACTAATTAAAATGGCTTGCAAATGGGATCTTATAACGCAAACAGAATTTTGGTTCTTGCTTGCAAAAGATATTTTTTTAAGACATAGGATATTAGCACGTATACTTAGATCTAATTTATCGCTATTTAATATTTTTGCACAAGCCTTGCATCTGCATTTAAAGTAATCATCTTTTACCTGTTCCATCCCATTAGCTTCTCGTCTCTCAGCGAACTTGAGTAAAACCTTTATTTTCTGTATTTCTTTCATCGTAAAACGAATCGGACATTTTTCTAAAATTAATTATGTTTTAATTTATAATATTTTAATGTTCTTCTTATTTACAAACTTTCTTAATAAAATCGAAGAGATCTACAAAAATGGAGTACTTATGTATAAAAAAAAAGATGCACAGCACAAAACAAGTAGACTGCACAAAAAAGTGTTTTTTACTTGTCATTGTTATTAAAGAAGCCACATATTTACATCCTCCATATTAAAGAGTAATTACCAGACTTAAAAAAGGTATATATTTTTAATGTTAAAGTTTAAAATTGAAAAATAAATAATATTACGTTGTTAAAAAAAATCTGCTAAAAAACCCTACAATTCAACAAAAGTAAGAAATCTTTTGCTTGAAACACATACATAGACGCAATTTCATTTCGCGATGCGTTACAAACGGAATGACAAACTGATGTAGTAAGATCTGAAAAATAAAACTGATTAACGCTAGTGCTTTTAAAATATAACACAAAGACAAGTATTCCGAAAAAGATCCGAAATTAAAAAATATACTTTGTTTACTATTTTGTTTTTTATTGACTTTAAAATTGTTAATTGTTGTAATAATTTAGTAATAAGTAATATGTTGATCAAATTGTTCACATCTGTTACAAATAGTGCAAGCAAATCTAGCTGGAGGGTATCAAAGATTCGGCATAGCCGAATTTAACACTCTTAATTGTTAAAAATTTCTTTACATTTTAGCGTAACCCCTTGAACAATAATTTTTCTTTTTTAAAAATTTTCAATATTCTCTTTTTAAATACAAGAAAGCTTTATCTTCTCAATTGTTGTTTCCTTACAAAATACAACAAACTTTTTAAAACAAAATAAGGATTTTTAAGC
The DNA here is from genome assembly GCA_963682025.1 of Cordilura impudica. Lineage (NCBI taxonomy): Eukaryota > Metazoa > Arthropoda > Insecta > Diptera > Scathophagidae > Cordilura > Cordilura impudica. The sequence continues at coordinate 44,584,146 of OY821517.1, forward strand.
ACAATGAAAATTTTGTTCTGTTTATCACAGCAATTTTTAATTCCAAAAATAAATTCAGAAAGCTTTTCCGCCACACTTCACTAAGTTACGGCTTCTTCAAAAAAATTTTTTTTTGTTTTGTTTTGTTTTTTCCTTAATAGCGATTCCTTTTTTTGTACGAAAATTTTCTTTGTATTATTTAAACTGGTGCTTATATCACTTCTTTTTTCTAATCTAAATCAAGGTTGTCCTTTTCATTAAACATTTTTGTAACATTCGCGGAAACCTTTTGTAATAAAAGTTTTCAAAAAAAATAAATTATGTTTAGACTTTAGCAAATTACCATTAATGTTAATTGTGGCCGCAAGAAATATCAAAAAAAAAAAAAAAAAAAATGCGTAGGACTTATCTAATTTTGATCAAGCCATAAAATAATTGTTTAATAATATTTCAAGCCGAAAATAATGCACACAACTACATATATGTTAAGAAAGTTAAAAGTAACTACTGAAATATGAAAACAATGTAGAGCAGAGTGAAATTACACGATCAATGATAGTGATTGAGAATAAAGTTCACAATAACTTGGTAAACAATCCCATAGCAATTTTGGGAATTTTGGATTCTTTTACTATTAGAAGTCTTCTCATAACGATTTGTAGAAATACTTTTAAAATTTACACATATTTCTGCTTCGTCACTTGATTCTTTTTTTTTTTTTTTTTTCTTAAAATTTAATATAATCATTATTTTAATTTAAACACGTCTAGGTAAAACTAATTTCTTTTTTTTTTTTGTAAAGAAAAAGTTCATCGTTATTTAGATTTCAAATACTAATAGTTTAAAATGTTTCACAATAATAGTCATCTCTCAAAAATGTGGCATTTCATTAATTTTTAACATCGAGCGTACATACATACTCGTACCATTTAATCGCCAATCATTTTAAATGCTTGAGATTATAAATTTTTGTGTACTTCGTATGATGCCACAAAATGTTCGAAACACATATGAGGCTTCACACACCAATTGGCTTGTAAAAGAAGGGAAGAAAAAAAAAGAAAGAAACGTACGTGTAAACATTGTCCATCATTATTGAGGTATTACGTTGAAAGATTTTTAAACAGTTGAGATAGAATTGGTCTATGTGACGGTCCACTTTCCATTAGTGGAGAGAATGAACCATATTTGTTTGTAAAAATGTTTTAAGGTTGTTAAATTGTTGGATCGAATATATTTTATACCCTCCACATATATATAGGTTTGTCATTCCGTTTGTAATGCATCGAAAAACTAATTTCCGACCCCATAAAGTATATATATTCTTGATCCTTATCACAGCTCGAGTCGATATAGCGATGTCCGTCTGTCCGTCTGTCCGTCTGTCTGTTGACATCACGCTCATTCACAAAAAAAGCCATCTAACTGAATAAGGCTACAATAATGTCATTTGCCATAATTCCCAGCAGGTTGGTATTAAAAATGGGCTAAATCGGGCTTCATCGTGATTAGAAACGAGCAAAAATATGTAGATACCTCTAAAAAAAACATAAAACCCAGTGTGTTTGTTGTAACAGTTTAGTGGTTGAATATTATAATTGTACAACAACAGAAAAAATGCCACAAAAAAATTATGCATAAACATATATTAACAGTACCAAGAACACAATAACATAGCTCATGTTAGTAGTATTGCCACATATTTTTTTTATCGTTATCACGTTATAATAAAAAAAAATCGCCAATATGAAAGAAAAAATGAAAACGAAAAGAAAACGAAAAATGAAAAATGGAAAATGAAAAATGGAAAATGGAGAATGGAAAATGGAAAATGAAAAACAGAAAATGGAAAATGTAAAATGAAAAAAGGAAAATAAAAAGTGGAAAATGAAAAATGGAAAATAGAAAATGAAAAATGGAAAATTGTAAAATTAAAAATGCAAAATGGAAAATGGAAAATGAAATTCAAAAATGGAAAATGAAAAATGAAAAATGGAAAATGCAAAATGGAAAATGGCAAATGGGAAATGTAAAATGGAAAATTTAAAAATTAAAAATGGGAAATGAAAAATGGAAAATGAAAATTTGAAAAATGAAAAAATAGAAATGGAAAATGGAAAATGAAAATTGAAAATTGAAAAATGAAAAATGAGAAATGGAAAATGGAAAACACAAAATGGATAGATGGAAAATGGAAAATGGGAAATGAAAATTGAAAATTTAAAAATGGAAAATGAAAAATGGAAAATGAAAATTGAAAAATTAAAAATGGAATATTAAAAATGAAAATTGAAAAATGCAAAATGGAAAATTGAAAATGAAAATTGAAAAAGAGGAAATGAAAATTGAAAAATTGAAAATGGAAAATGGAAAATGAAAAATGAGAAATGAAAAATGGAAAATGAAAATTGAAAATTGAAAAATGAAAAATGGAAAATGAGAATTGAAAAATGAAAAATGAAAAATGTAAAATTTTAATGGAAAATGAAAATTGAAAAATGGACAATGGAAAATGAAAATTAAAAAATGGAAAATGGCAAATGCGAAATGGAAAATGGAAAATGAGAATTGAAAAATGGAAAATTGCAAAATGAAAAATTAAAAATGGAAAATGGAAAATGGAAAATTGAAAATTGAAAATGAAAAATGGAAAATGAAAATTAAAAATTGAAAAATGGAAAATGAAAATTGAAAAATGAGAAATGGAAAATGGAAAATGAAAATTGAAAAATTAAATTTGAAAAATGGAAAATGGAAAACGCAAAAGGGAAAATGGAAAATGAAAATTGAAAATTGAAAAATGGAAAATGAAAAATGAAAAATGAAAAATGAAAAATGAAAATTGAAAGTTAAAAATGGAAAATGGATAATGAAAAATGGAAAATGAAAATTGAAAAATGGAAAATGCAAACTGGAAAATTGAAAATTGAAAAATGAAAAATGGAAAATGAAAATTAAAAATTGAAAAATGGAAAATGAAAATTGAAAAATGAGAAATGGAAAATGGAAAATGAAAATTGAAAAATTAAATTTGAAAAATGGAAAATGGAAAACGGAAAATGGAAAATGGAAAATGAAAATTGAAAATTGAAAAATGGAAAATGAAAATTGAAAAATGAAAAATTAAAAATTAAAATTGAAAGTTAAAAATGGAAAATGGATAATGAAAAATGGAAAATGAAAATTGAAAAATGGAAAATGCAAACTGGAAAATCGAAAATGAAAATCGAAAAATGGAAAATGAAAATTAAAAATTGAAAAATGGAAAATGAAAATTGAAAAATGAGAAATGGAAAATGGAAAATGAAAATTGAAAAATTAAATTTGAAAAATGAAAAATGGAAAATGGAAAACGCAAAATGAAAAATGAAAAATGAAAAATGTAAAATGGAAAATGAAAATTGAAAGATGGAAAATGAAAATGAAAATTGAAAAATGAAAAACGGAAAATGGAAAATGAAAAATGAAAAATGGAAAATGAAATAAATAGATATGATAAGTTTAAATTTCTATATTGAGTTTCTTACCTGTTATTATTATGTATTTTTTTTTTTTTTTGTATTGAATGTAATGCAGATAAAAATAAAAAATAATTCAGATAAAAATATTTTAAAATTAGCTTACTTTTAATAATAATAATTTTTAGCCAAGAATCATTTGAAATTTTTTATTCGGAATTAATGTTTCAGTATCGGCAAAAGTTTTAAAGTACAGTCGTACTCAACATTAGGTGTAACATTGAGTTTAAGACTCAGGTGGAAGGTGTCAAAAAATTCGGCACAGCCGAATTTAACACCCTTACTTGTTTTATATTAAAAAAAGATTTTTTTTTTTTTTTGACAAAAGTTAATTTTGCGTAATAAATTCTGATGTAAATTTCAGAACCAAACTACTAAAATGAATAGTAAAAAGTTTGACCAAAATTTGATAATCCCAGCCAACCGTGGTCGACATTTGATTTTGTGATTTCCAAATTTTGGCTTTTTAAAAAACATTAGTATAAAATAATAATCTTTGGCTATAGAGAAAACTATAAGGTTGTTCTGTAGCGGTTATGTGATATATAAACTGTCCGGATCGCCATGTAGTGAGTTGTGGTCCTTTATATGGTTTTTTAACAAGCTTAGTTTGCCGTTCTTACAGAGCAAGGGCATATAGAAATTTAAATTAAAGGAAAACAAAGGCAGTTGTTGCCAATTGAGTTATTTAAATTAAAATCTTATTTATTTTTTGGTTTTAGCCCTTTTTATACTAAATTTGATTTAGCTTAACAAACCTATATTACTTAGGTTACAGATACTATTTATTCTATTCGATATCATCAAAGATTGTATTACTTATTTACATTGACCAAACAAATATTGCATCACACTATGCATAGAACAGTTTGACTGGTAATTGACACTATTGATTGTCTGTGAGATACACTACAGTTCTTGCATCTCATTTTTTAAGTGTCAGTTACCTTTTTTTTTATTAATTTTTTATTTTTTTTACAAACTAATTTGATTCGATTTATATTAGGAAAGCATCTGACTATATAGAATGTTACAAGGTTGTTATTTCTTTTATGTTATCGAGTGTATATTTCAGGGTTAGGTAATTAATTTAATGGTTACTGACTGAGGGGGGAGAAAAATTCCACATCAGATGGAAAGTACTAGGCCAGTTTAGTACAAACTCCAAAGATTTTAGCGTTCTCAGGCCAAACTATTTTTTTGTGACCTTTAACATTTTTTTCCTTATCTTGATGATTGTTTGCTGCATTTTTCAGCTATTACTCGAGAACCACTGATGATTCCTCTTTTTATCGAGTGTTTTAATACCCTCCACATCACAGTGGCAGAGGGTACATATAGGTTTGTCATTCTGCTTGTAACGCATCGAAAAACTAATTTCCGACCCCATAAAGTATATATATATTCTTGATCCTTATCACAGCTCGAGTCGATATAGCTATATTCGTCTATCCTTCTGACTGTTGAAATCACGCTCGTTCACAAAAATTACCATTTTGCTGGGTAAGGTTACAATAATATCATTTGCCATAATTCCCAGCAGGTTGCTATTGAAAATGGGTTAAATCGAGCATCATTGTGCTTAGATACGATCAAAAATATGTAGATAGCTCTAAAAAAAACATAATATTTTAGTGGTTGAACATAATAGTTGTACAAAAACATTCACAGTTCAAAAAAAGGGACAAAAAAATTATGCAATCGTACCAAGAAACAAACTACCATGAGCTATGTTTGTGGCATTGCCGCATATTTTTTTTTTTATCGTCATCACGTTATAATAAAAAAAATTTTTTATCGTCATCACGTTATAATAAAAAAAATCGACAATATGAAACAAAAAATGAAAACGAAAAATTGAAAATGAAAAATGAAAAATGGAAAATGGAAAATGAAAAATGGAAAATGAAAAATGAAAAATGAAAAACGGAAAATGGAAAATAGAAAATTAAATATTAAATGTTTCAATTTCTATATTTAGTTTCTTAACTGTTATTATTATTGTGTAGTTCTTGTTTTGTATTAAATGTATCCTTAAACTAACACACTACATATGAATAATTTTTAGCCAAGAATCATTTGCATTTTTTTAATTATCGTATAGCTTTTAAGGTCTCAAACCATTCTAAGAGGGATAAAACTTTATAACGCCGGCTGTGTTAAATAATGAATTTCATTAGTGTTCTATGAAGGACTTAGGGTACTTATAGGATTTCTGCTCTAGTAATGAAATAGTAATTAATTCCTTCTATAGAACACACGATCATTACTTTTTATAAAAAGAAATTATAATAGAAACTGGCCAAGAAGAAAAAAAAAATTAACTTTAAATTTGACTGGTATCCGGAATTAATGTTTCAGTATCGGCAATAGTTTTAAAGTGGTAGCCGTACTCAACATTGGTTGTAATATTGAGTTTAAGATGCAGGTGGAGGGTATCAAAAAATTCGGCACAGCCGAATTTAACACTCTTACTTGTTAGTACTCGATAATATTGATATTATTTGATTCAGTAGCGAAGCAATTACAGAATTTTGATCAATCAGGTTAAACTCGCATCACAGAAATAATATACTCAATTCATAAATTTTGAATTTTGTTGAAATAATTTTTATCTTACGACGCACAGTGGCGCCCGTAGAGCAAACGAGGTTGCAAAAATCAAAATTTTCATGTGCGCCGACGAAGTATTGAATAAACCCATGTTATAGGAAACTTTTCAACGATTTCAAATATGCTACTCTTAATTATATCACATTTTTAGTTCAGAAGATATAACCGTTCAAAGTTGACCGACTTTCGGTTTTCAAAAAAACACACAATTTTTAATCAATTTGTTGCGATTTCAGGTGTAGTATCACGAAAAATAGGTAATGAATTGCCACATTTTTTGTTTGTCTTGATTGATGTATTTATTAAATGTATAATGATAAAAAAAATTAACTGTTTGCTTTGTTTTTCTCCTGGTAAATCACTATTTAAAAACTATCCGTTTTTTCACTATTTTTAAACTTTGACGGAAAATAAAAAAAATCTGTATTTTTCTATATTTGCCATATTTGCAAAACATGTTCTTTGATTATTTCTTTACATAATTCAAAAGGTTTTACCAGCCCGTACGTGCCCGTTTGGCTTCTAGAGGTAAAAAAGTTTAAAAAGACATGGTTGCAGAAATTGTATGGCGTGCATCCCTTACATGTTTTGACTGACAGTAGTTTGATCTAATAGTTTGAAAATTGCATTTTAAGTCGGTTGTCTACCTGTGAGCCTCTGCCAAAGTCTACTCCCAATATTCTGTTACAGACACAGGATGCACAAAAAACTACCCATTGAAATTCGCAGGTACGCACCTCACTTAAAAATTACTTTGGAGTACAAATGGTCAAGAACAGTATTGACTTATGGTCCCTCCAGGTAAGCACAAATCTTATTTAGACACGAGCATAATATCAAAATTGCATAATTCAGCCTAAATCCATATGTATGCAGGGAACAGGTAAATTTTTAGGCATGGTAGCATAAGCCTATATATTGCAAAATAAGCATAATGCCTGGATTAGTCTACGACTGAAAGTTGGCGCAACAAGTACTGAAACCATGGCGTTAAACAATTTAAAATTATTTGAACTGTTTAGAAGGTCAACCACACCAAAGTTTTTCACGGAAGCTGCCTTAGAAGAACTTGATAGCTTATACGAAATTATAAAAAATAATTTTTATCTGATATATGCAAATATTAAGGCAAAATGGGTGAAATCTAATCGAACCATTCAGAACTTCAACTCCAATTGCGAGGACTGGCTTAATGAAGACAGCATCCTGGATATATTGGCAGTAGATAAACCCACCACATCAACCAGAGGAGCAAAAGGAAGGCTAAAAAAAAATATTGTGGAGTGTTCAATTTTCACAAGAAAGAGGAAACTTGCCGATGCCACCAATGACTTGACCACGAAGCATTTATCGGACGCGCTGTCTATTAACTATACAAAGGATAGTGAAAGAGTGAGGTCGCAGATTACAAAATCTGTTGCTGATGCAAGCCCACTGCGACTAAAAAGGATTAATGAAAGCATTCCCGCGCCCACAAACGCACACATTAAAAGTATGGTTTCGAAGAAGCCTTGGCCTTGTTTATGGACTTACAACTTTCCAAAGAAAAATATGAGATACTACGGGCATCCTTGATGCGCCACGGGGCCGATGTTTTACCAGGATACAAGCATATTACGCAAGCCAAACTAAATTCACGACCACTGTATACGGAGTTTACGGAAGTCTCTGTGAAAGACAATCTGCAGGATCTCATGGGCCATACAGCAAACCGGTTGTTGGAGAGTCTTCCTGAAAATGAGGCGAAAATTCTTCCTGAGAAACTGCCATTGATCAGCAAATGGGGCTGCGATGGATCATCCGGACATAGCGTTTATAAGCAAAGGATATCTTCCGATGAGGCTACAATATCGGACGGAAATATGTTTATGGCATCTGTTGTTCCTTTGCGGCTAAAATCTGATGTTTCCCTACATTGGAAAAATCCACGTCCGTCATCAGTGCATTATTGCCGACCAATAATGTTTCAGTTTGCAAGGGAATCGGCAGAACTCATAAGGACCACGGTGAGGGACATTGAAGAACAAATAAGCAAGATTAGCCTACAAAGCTACAAATTGGAGGAGGAAAATATATTGAATGCAGTTACGAGTTCCACCTGACCATGGTTGAAGGAAAAGTCGTAAACGAACTGACCGCAACAACCTCAACGTTGTCATACCCGATTTGCAAAAAGAGTCAGAAGAACTTTGGTAATTTAAACGATTCTACAAACGAGGAGAATTACGAATATGGAATGTCACCATTGTACGCAAGGATAAGGTGTATGGAGTTCTTGCTAAAACTGGCGTATACCCTACCACAAGAGGAAGAAAACATCAATAAAGGATAAGGAAAAGATCAGAAAGAAGCAAATACAGGATGCTTTTTTTAAACAAGTTGGACTAAAAGTAGACTGTCCCAAGCACAGATACGGTAACTCAAACGATGGAAACACTTCTAGGAAATTTTTTGAAAATGATGAGGCAGTAACTAGAACCACTGGAATTGACAAACAAATCGTGAAAAGTTTGGGAACGATCTTGAATGTTTTAAACTGCAAAGAAAATGTCAATTCTACAAAATATGGAGAATATGCATCGAAAACTGCATCTCTTTTAGCAGAAATGTATCCACAGAAGAAGTTGACACCGACCATCCATAAAATATTGGCGCATGGCAAAGATATAATTGAGTACCAGTCTTTGCCAATTGGAGAGCTTTCTGAAGAAGCACAGGAGTCTCTTAACAAATTTTATAAAAAAAATATAGATTGCAGAACACATTCAAAGCATCAAGGGTAAGGCAAAATGAGGACCTCTTCAACATGTTGGCAGCATCTTCCGATCCACTTATTTCTTCCCTGCGGCTTGTGAAGTCACGAATAGAGTTAGAAAATAATTATAGTTTAGATATGATTAGTCTTTTAGATATACCTTCTCTTACGAATTGTGATCAATATTTAACAGAAAATTGAAAAAATAAATTTAAAAAATTTTTTGGGTAATAATTTAAAACATAAAACCCTAAAGAACAAAAATAAAAACAATCTAAAAATGTTAAAATAATTTTTTTTTAGTTACCATAAAATTGATTTTTCTACAAATTTTAACTTTGATAACCCATAAGTAGGCCCCAGCAAAGCGTAACACCCTTTCCTAACGCTCATTTTATAGGCTGAACAGTTATCTATCATATGCTGTTTAAACTGTTCAATTATGTTATTCGGTTCAAAAGATATGATTTTTGCAACGACAAAACTCAAATGGCTCCACTGTGCGACGTAACGGCATTCTCTCACATTTTGATATGTAAACATCTATACGCGCAGCGGGCTAAATTTCTATTTCACAATACAATCACAGACACAGCGTAACATGTGAGCTGTAAGACACAATCAGTGTGACTTATGATTGTATTGGTGAAAAATTATGATATGTAATAACCTGTTTTGAAAATGAAAAATTAAAAATTAAAAATCAAAAATCAATAATGAAAAATAAAAAATTAAAAATGAAAAAAAAATGAAAAATAAAAAATGAACAATAAAAAATGAAAAAAAAAAATAAAAAATAAAAAATGAAAAATGAAAAATAAAAAATGAAAAATGAAATATAAAAAACAAAAATGAAAAATGAAAAATAAAAAGTGAGAAATAAAAATGAAAAATGATAAATAAAAAATTAAAACTAAAAATAAAAAAATCAAAATAAAAAATGAAAAAGAAAAATGAGAAATAAAATATGTAAACCAAAAAAAAAAAAAATAGAAAAATAAAAAATAAAAAATGAAAATTGAAAAATAAAAAATTAAAAATCAAAAATGACATATTAAAAATGAAAAATAAAACATTTAAAATAAAAACAAGTAAGAAAATTATAGCCGGTCTAGACCGACTATACGATACCTTATACCATGCGTTCAGAGACCCTATCTCTTATGCCCAACTAACTGGACATAGAAAATAAGCAAAAACCAAATTTGAGTGGGATTTTTATTAATTTTTTTGGCTGCAGATATGAAAAAGTTAATATCGGATGCTATATCTATATGGGGACTAGGTCCAAAAATGGACCGATCCTGATCATGTTTGGTAAAGTCTCTTGTATTTTGCAAAAATATATACAAACAAAATCTGAGAAGAATCAGTGCAATATTTTTGTTTTTTAATAGATTTAAGTGAAGATCGGGAAGCAGCTCTATATGGGGCCAAACGGGTCATTTTTGGACTACTCATTAATGGACGTAATGAACGCACACAAAACCCAATTTGAGTAAGATCTATATGACAATGGGGATCTTATGGCAATTTATGTCGATTTTATAGGGGTAATTCGTATGGGGGCTAGGTCTGAACATGGACCGCTTCTCACCAATTTCAACAGCCTTCATCCCATGGCCGATAAAAGCTTATATACCTAATTTCATCAAAATATATTCATATTTGCGACCTGCAGTTTGATTACAAGGTTTACATGGACACACAGACGGACGGACGGACGGACGGACGGACATTGTTAAATCAACTCAGAAAGTGATTCCGATTCGATCGGTATAATTAAAGATAGGTCTAGGTCAAATATTTTTGGTTGTTACAAACAGCAGCACAAATTCATTATACCCAAACCACATAGTGGTATAGGGTATAAATAAAAAATTAGAAATGAAAAATTAAAAATAAAACATGAAAAATTAAAAATAAAAAATGAAAAACAAAAAGTGAGAAATGAAAAACGAACAACCAAAAATAAAAAATACAAAATGAAAAATAAGAAATGAAAGATGAAAAACGAAAAATAAAAATGAACATGAAAAAAAAAAATTAAAAATAAAAAATTAATAATGAAAAAGGAAAAACGAAAAACGAAAAATGAAAACATTAAAAATGAAAAATTAGAAACGCAAAACGAAAAATTAAAAATAAAAAATGAAAAATAAAAAATGAGAAACGAAAAATGAAAAATAAAAATTAAAAACGATAAATTAAAAAGAAAATGAAAAAAAAAAAATAAAAAATTAAAAATAAAAAACGAAAAATGAAAAATGAAAAAACGAACAACGAAAAGTGAAAAATGAGAAATAAAAAACGAAAAATTAAAAATTAACCTCTTGAAATAATAAATAATAATAAATCAAAGAACGAAAATAAACCGAACGGTAAACGTACCAATCCCACATTTTACTAATATTCTTAGTGGTTCTTTCATGGTACTGTTCGTGAAATGGAACTTTACACGAAACGCTTAAGTTCCATATGTAACAAACATTATGTTTTGTGTAATAGCTCTAACACTTGTAATGTATAGTTTGTTGTTAAATTTGTGTTCATTAAAAATTACGGTACAAAACAAACAAACAAAAGAGCAGAACAACGAAGAATTCCTTTAGCTTTCTTTGTTTGGTTACTTGTTTGTCATGTACTTTGTTGAAATTTATATCATATACTCGAAGAAAATTATTGCAACAATAAACATCTAATTTTAAGTTTTGTTAATTGAGCGGTTTTCTGTTTTAAATCGAGCTCTAAAAATAAAAATAACAATAAGTATACCACAACCACAAATTAACATTTTATGTGGACTTTTTGAAATTAATTCCGCAAATAACATACTGTGTAGAAATGGAAATTTCAATGGTAAAATTTTAAGAAAGCGAAAAGTTTAACAATGTTTCAAAGGGTTTCGTTTTTTTGTTTGTTTTCGTTCTCTGTAATAAATATTTTTATATTAGCAGAGCCCCTACAGTTGATTGCTATATGGGATATATAGATGACGCTTTTCGTTTGATTTTAGAAAAGTGCCATAAAAAAATCTTTAGTTACTAGATGTGTACACGTCTCCTCTGTGATCGGACTTAATATTCCTATGCGACTACAAAAGAACTATTTTTCACGTCTCTTAAAATTTTCATTCAAGCTATTTTAACATCGTCCTTTATTATTTCACGTAATAACAAACTCTTCAACTAAAATCAAAATACAATGGACACCTAAGGTGAACGTGGTCGCGATTTCAACAGATAAAGTCTAATGAATTCAAAAGCTATATCCACATTTCGACAATTTATTTAACTAACTTAAGTAGAGATTTTAGCATGTAAAACTGTCTGTACCAAAGGCCACAAGACATTGTAATTAACGTTGGAACGTCGAATTGTTATTTACATAAAAGAAAATTAAAAATACTGTAACAACTTTCAAAACCAACGTTTTAAATGTAACAGCAACAAAAAAATTATTATATTTTTTTCATTTTTTTTTAAGGCGCAACAAATTTTATTAAATAAATATATATATCAATAAAACATACTGAGAAAAAAATTAATTAAATTATTGAATTAGGAAATCTGTTTAGAAAATGCTACAAAAAACAGTCATAGTTTTCTTAAGGTTTCAGCTCAAAAACAATAATAATCGAAACTCTAATATTTATAATTAGTTCTGAAGATTTATAAAATTTAAGTCAACTATTATACCATGTTGTGCTTCGTTACGACTTACCGAGACAATAGGTCTGTATTTATTTTTCATAAACAATTTTTCCTACAAAGTTTATGTAGTACAATTAAAACAATTTATTTTATTTATTTTATATACATTTTTTTTTTTATTTGCTGATATTCAACATATGTTGTTTTTTCATTAGGTGCAAATATAATCAAATTTAACGTCGCTCCTACTGTGGAGCAAGCCACATATAGCTGCCGGTGAGAAAAGCATGGAGTTTCCAAATTAAATCTGGCAAAACTTAACGATTGGCGTTGAGTTTACAATATCATTGGGCAATTTTTTTATATTAGCGATTTTTGGTTTTGTCGATTTTTGTTTTTCGCGATTTTTGATTTTGAAAATTTTTTTTTTGGCGATTTTTTTTTCGCGATTTTTGATTTTGGTGATTCCACGTATATTTTCTACGACTACATTGGTAATTAATGAACTTGCCTAAAGTTTCAAGACTGTCCCTTTCATAGTACTTCATATTGGTGCCACGCCCACTAAACCTATGCCGACCCTATTTTACCTTAATACTCACTCACATTAAATATAATGGAGTCGTACGAAGTGTTAAGGCTTTCCCTTTATAGTACTCCAATTATATGATATTATATATTCACATATGAGTTTAGATAGCTATTTATTCAATATTTCGGAAAAAAATACTTAAAAAAAAAAAAAATTTTAGACTTTTTTTTGCTAAATTAAAGCATTTTTTGCCTTTTTTTCAAAAAGGGCATTTTTTTTTTTTTTTTTTTTCATAAGAAAGCTTAGGATTTTTCCTTTAAGAGCTTTTTGGTCGCTTAGTGGGATGGGAGTGGGATATCTATCAAAATAAATGTTTTGTAACTCAAGACAACGGTTTTTCAATTTTTCACAAATGCACTATTTTGAATTTTTTCCTATTTGTGTGTAAAACCTTACAAATAAAACTTATACTGAGAAACTAGACAAACTAAACTTTCCGAAGGTATGTAACATAGCTTCATAACATAACAGAAGAGAATGGTTATCTGTAACCTGAAACAGTTATTTGCAACATTTCAATCTGGCTTCACGAAACTAACCCAAATTTACCATGAAAATGTTAAACTGATGTGGAAGGAAATCAACTTAAAGTATTTAACAGATGATTCGGCAGAAGATTTTCACGATTACCGCGATTGCCTTAAATTGGCTATGTGTCCTAATGCAACAACTTCTTGCCACTTAGGTGAATGTACCAATTGCCCGAAAAACACATTCATCAAAGAAAATTTAATCAACTCTTTAGATCGAGAATATATAGAGGAGGTCAAATTTGATTCTTGGATTCAGACTGACAGATGCACATTGAAAACAATCATTTTAAATGTGGATGATTTTGTGGAAGAAATGTGTACAGGATTGCAAACTTGAAAAACCATGACTTTTTAGTCAAAGAGCAATGGTCATTCTTCAAGGATTTGAAGATACATTTGAAGTCTGGTGAATTCGTTATTTCATTTGATTTCGCAGAAAACTATAAATATGTTCTTCAGGATGCCATACAAGCATTCCACTTCAATAACGACCAAGCAACTATATTCACAGTAGTTATTTACTACATGAAAGATGAAAAACTGCAACACAAAAGTATGACAATCATATCCTACGATTTAAAACATGATAGCGTTGCAGTTTGTGAGTACCAGAAGAGAATACTAAAATTTCTAAATTTTAGATTTACAGTAAAGAAGGTATACTACGTTTCGGACGGAGCTCGTCAACATTTTAAAAACAAAAGTAGCTTGGCAAATCCTATGGCCCATGAAAAAGATTTTGGAATGCCAGCTGAGTGGCATTTTCATCCTACTGCTCATGGTAAAGGAGCATGTGATGGTATTGGAGCAAACCTTAAAAGAAATGCAGCGAAGTATAGCCTCCAGTGCTCTCGTCAAGATCGCATCTTAGATGCGACTGCTTTATGCCATTGGGCAAAGAGTTATTGTAAAGAAACTAAATAGTTTTTAGTAGCAAATAGGATCATCAGGAAACATTGAAAACACTGAACAGCAGATTCGATGCTGCGGTAACAATCGATGGCACCGCTCAATTCCATGCTTTTATACCGCTTGTCGATGGAAGACTCGAGTTGAAAAAGTTTTCTGCCTCTATTTAATGCGATTTCTTTCCAAAGACAACCAATAAACCAGCAGCGAAATCAACAGCTGAACCTAGTAACGCCAAGAAAGGATTGACAAAAAAAAAACGCAGTAAATAAAGGCGACAAAAACGCTGGATGAAAGACTGGGTATTTAAAAATTTACAAGACTTAAATACTTCATCAGCTACAATAAATTAAGTATAAAAATAGTTATGATATAAATGGATCTAATGCAATTAAGATTAAATTTTAATAAATTATTTATCTTTTTATTTTAAATATTATTATTATACATTAATTTAATTATTATTGAAAATAAATAAAAAAAATAATAATTTTTCAACATTTCTATAGAAAAAAAGCGATTTTTTTTCCTGAGGGTAACATATTCTGGGTATTACAGTATCGAGGGTATAAAATTTTAGTTAGGTATGTTATATACCTTCGGAAAGGTTAACTTGTCTAGTTTCGCAGTATAAGTTTTATTTGTAAGGTTTTACACACAAATAGGAAAAAATTCAAAATAGTGCATTTGTGAAAAATTACAAAACATTTATTTTTATAGATATCCCACTCCCATCCCACTAAGCGACCAAAAAGCTCTAAAAGGAAAAATCCTAAGCTTTCTTATGAAAAAATAAAAAAAAAAAAATGCACTTTTTGAAAAAAAAGGCAAAAAATGCTTTAATTTAGCAAAAAAAAGTCTAAATTTTTTTTTTTTTTTTTAAGTATTTTTTCCCAAATATTGAAGAAATATCTATCTAAACAATTTGGGAGAAAATTTTCTGAGAACAATAGGTAATAAGTTACATGGATGAGAAGAAACACCTGTTTGGCCAAAATGTCAAATTTTGATCCCTCTAACTCAGAGAGATCTGGACCGATCTTATTGAAAAATTGTGTCTAAATTACTATCCAATAGGACTAACCTTGGTGCAAATTTCATCCCGATCGGAAGACATCGGTTTCAAAAGTTGGTGCACTTGACATGAAATCCCCCATATAAATATCAAAAAAAAAAAATATAAAGCTTCCAGATATACAGTAAGGCTCTGTAAAAATTTCGCAAAGACCAGTACATTGGTTTAGCATTCTATAAGCTACGAAAAAAAGAAAAAAAATACATGTGTTGTTGATACATTTTTATTAATAATTTTTAAAATACCTTGTTCTTTTTTACTTTAAATATTTTATAATATTTTATAACTTTAATTCCATTATGCTTTGATTTTTAGTTTTTAATGTTAAATAATTTTGAATATTTTTCATTGTATATTTGTCGTTTGAACTGTGAAGGTAAAATTAACGTAAGTTTCTTTTAATTTTAAAACATAATTCAATTTTGTAAATTTAATACTTATTATTTTTATAGAATAAAACGCAGTTTTAAGATTGTTATTGAGAAAAATTACTGGAGTTTTATTGAAGCTGGAGTTTTATTGAAGCGACATTTATATATTTTTATTGTTAATTGTGTGCTGTTTCATGGTTAAAAATCCTAGAGACCTGAGTTGGTAGGATTTTACGCTCGTAGGTTAGGATATCAACAGCAATTACGTGTTATCAGTGGAATTTTTGTGAGAAGCCTTGTATTCTGTGATTCACCCTTTGCTACTTGGAGATTACCAACAATTTTAAGTATGCCAGCTCACCGGACGCCTAGAAAAGGCAAAGGAACATTGACAACTGCTGCATTAAATAGAGCCCTTGATGAATCCGAAGAACAATCAGCTGATATGGAAAATGTTCCGGTTAATCCGGCTCCAAGAGAAGTTATTTCGGATAGCATCTCACAAGAAATTGAAAAGAGATTAGAGATTATGCGTAGAGAATTTCAACAACAGATGTTTGATATGCAGGGACTGATAGTGTCACAAATACAAGAATCTTGTCGTCCAATAGATTCCAATGTTGAATCTCGTTCAGAACCTTCTATAAATAATCGAAATCAAGGTATAGAGTGTGAGAGGCCAGTCATAAGTCAATCAGTTGTGGCAGTACAAAAGCCAAAGAAGATTTATCCATTACCTGAATTTAATGGGTTTCCTGAAGAGTGGACCATATTTTTTGAAGAATTTCAATGTACTACAAGAGAGTTTGGTTACTCTAATTTACAAAATATAATGCGTCTCCGAGAAGCTTTGAAAGGCCGCGCTAGGGCGACTGTAGAAGCTCTGCTATCGAATTCCGGTAATGTTGAAATCATCTTAGAAACTTTACAGGAAACCTTTGGGAGATCAGAGCAACTTATTAGAAGCCAAATCGATAAGGTGCGCCAAATATCGTCTGTGCTTGAAGGAGACTTAGAAGGATTGGTAATATTTGCCAACAAAGTAATTAATATGGCTGAATTTTTGAAAAATGCTCGAGGTTTGTGTCATTTGTCAAATCCGTCACTTCTCAGCGAGCTTGTATGCAAGTTACCAATTTCTCGCCAAATACAATGGGCGGAGAAGAGTTTAGCATTAGAAACTCATCCAACTATTTTGGATTTCAGTTCATGGATTAATGCGGTACGCAAAGTAACAAATGTTGTAATGGATACACTTCCTACAACAAGCCAAGGTAAATTAAAGCCGTACAACCAATTTAGAGGTATTCATCAAACAACAGCAACAACACCGAAATGTGTTTGTTACGAGGGTGAGTGCAAAAATATTCAAGAATGTAGACTGTTTTTAAATTTAAATGTATCCGATCGCAATGAACGAGTGAAAATCCTAAAATTGTGCTACTGTTGTCTGAAGAAGGGTCATGTTATCTCAAAGTGTTTTTCTAAAAAACGATGTGACAAATGTGACAGAAGACATCATCCTTTACTTCATGATGATAATGCCAACGTTTCAAATCCAGAACGTCGAAGCTGTCTTTTAGATACATTTGGTGATGGTGTTCTGTTCCAAGTTGTTCCAGTAAACTTATATGCGAATAATAAAAAATTAACAACATATATAAATTGATATATATTGATAAAGAACCTGTACGACAGCTTGGTATTGAAGGAAATCAAGACTTTTTGGAATTAAAGTGGTTAAATCAGCATACCACGCAGGAGGAGTGTGAGGTAGTTCAATTAGAAATAAGTGGCACTCACGAAGGCGCTGAAGTTTACTATATGTCAAATGTATATACTTCAGAAAACTTATCACTACCAACCCAATCTCTTCAGAGATATGACATTCTACGTCAACGAAATTCTGCCATCAGTCAACTACCCATTGCTTATTATGGACAGATTCAACCTCGTATCATCATAAGTCTCACTCATGCTTATTTAACAACACCTTTGGAAACTCCAATATCATCTGAAGAGCCTGGATTAATTGCTATTAAAACACGTTTGGGATGGATTGTATATGGATCAAATAAAAAACAAGTAAAATCTAGTTCAAAACAGTCGTTGCTAGTGAATAAGCTAAACGATAATGATGAAGAAAAAAAGGAGTGACATGGTGGCAAGATATTTTGATATGGAAACATTTGGTATAAAATGCAATGTGAAACCTCTATTAAGTGCTGCAGAAGAACGCTCAATGCAGATTTTAAATAATACTATAAATAGAAAAGACAAAAGATTTGAGTGCGGTTTACTATGGAGGGAAGATTTTTTAACATTTCCACGAAGTTTTTCACTGGCTTATAAGCGGCTTTTAACTGTGGAGAAAAAAATGGCACGTGATTCTGAATACGCTAAAAAATATTGCGAGAAAATTGAAGATTATGTTGCTAAAGGTTATGCAAGAAAGCTAACTAAGGATGAAATCCGGCAAACGTCGCCAAAAACATTTTATTTGCCGCATTTTGGTGTCATCAATCCAAATAAACCTGGTATTCGTCTCGTTTTTGATGCTGCCGCAAAAGTAGATAGCATTTCTTTTAACGATGCTCTATTGCCCGGACCTGACATAAATAAGCCACTAATTTCTATTTTGCTAAAGTTCAGACAAGCTCCATATGCTGTAGTTGGAGATATAAAGGAAATGTTTCATCATGCTATAAAGGATGATCAAGATTCTCAACGTTTTTTATGGAGAAATGGTGACAGTTTAAGACCTGTGGAAACATATGTAATGGACAGAATTATTTTTGGTGCGACTTGTTCTCCTGCTATAGCACAATTTGTAAAAAATTTTAACGCAGAAAAATTTAAAGAACAGTTTCCTCGGGCGGTGGAAGGTATAGTGGATCGCCACTATGTCGATGATTATGTCGATTGCTTTAATTGTGAGGAAGAAGCTCTTAAAATAGTTGGAGATGTTATTAATATACATAAAGTTGGTGGTTTTGAGCTAAGGAAAATTCAATCCAATTCTCAAAAGGTTATGTTAAAATATGGCGACGCCGATGCAAGTGGTATTATTAATATTGAAGGTAATGATAGCCGAATTCTGGGTATGTTTTGGTCTTCAAAATCCGATACCTTTTCCTTCCTTCTCAAATTGAATAAAGTTAAGCCTGAGATACTGAACTTTCAAAAGCGACCAACGAAAAGGGAGTTGTTATGTCTTACGATGTCAGTTTTTGATCCTTATGGGTTTTTAGCAGATTTTATGATTACAGCAAAGCTGTTAATGCAAAATGTTTGGAAATCAGGAATTCAATGGGATGATGAAATTCCAAATGAACTGTATAAAAATTGGAAGTTGCGGATTATTGAGTTGCAGAAAATACAAAATTTTCGTATTAATCGTTGTTATTCAAACCTTTTCGAAGTTTGTGGTGCAGAGTTGCATGTATTTGTAGATGCTAGTGAAAATGCCATGTCTGCCGTAGCATATTGGAGAATTAAAAGTAACGAAATAAAGGTGGCATTCGTGATGGGAAAAACTGCGTGTGCTCCTACTCGATATCATACTATTCCAAAGCTAGAATTGCAAGCTGCTGTGATGGGGGTACGTCTTAAACAACTCATTAAGAAACATCATACAATCGAAATTGGAAAGGTATATTTTTGGAGCGATTCAAATTCAGTAATCCTATGGATTCGTTCTGACCATCGTCAGTATAAGCAATATGTTGCGAATAGAGTTGCGGAAATATTGGAGAGCAGCCAAATTGAGCAATGGCGTTGGTTACCCGGGAAAGAAAATCCTGCCGATGAAGCAACACGAGCAAAAATACCTCCGAAATATAATCCAAATGGCAGATGGAAAAATGGTCCCGAATTTCTAAAGAGAGGAGAAGAGTTTTGGCCAAGTGTAGATGATATGAAAAATAGTCCTAAAAAAACAAATGAAGAGTTACGTACAAAGTATACTGTAATGACGACAACACAAGTGAGTATTATTCAACCTGATATCAAAAGATTTTCAAAGTATGCAAGATATAAACGAACGATGGCATGGATTTTTCGATATTTATCCAATATAAAAAGAAAATGCAAAGGTGAACCAATTTTTTGTGGTCAGTTATCATGCTACGAAGAGACGGAAGCCGAAATGTATTTAATCAAAATTGCTCAAAATGATATGTTTAGAGAAGATTATGCTAATCTAAAATACGATAAAATCGTATCAAAATGCAGTTTATTAAGAACTCTTAATCCATATTTAGACAATGATATTATACGAGCAAAAGGCCGAATTGACAATGCCGAAGTTCTTCCTGTTTCCGCTAGGAGACCAATAATACTTGCAAAAAATAATTCATTAACAACACTTTTAGTTGATTCATATCATAGAAAGCTTCATCATATTAATAGGGCAACCATAATAAATGAAATTCGGCAAAAATTTTGGATTATTTCGATTCGAGCTCTATTAAAATCTGTTGAAAATAATTGTCAGTTTTGCAAAAATAGAAAATCTCGTCCAAATACTCCACAGATGGGACTACTGCCAGTTGATAGAGTTACGCCTTTTGTTCGTCCATTTACTTACTGCGGTGTTGATTTGTTTGGACCATGTAACGTTACAATAAGAAGAAAACAGGAGAAACGGTGGGTGGCTATATTTACTTGTCTTACAATAAGGGCAATTCATCTTGAAATTGTAGCAAACCTTTCAACTGATGCTTTCTTGATTGCTCTCCGTAATTTTGTTAATCGACGTGGAGTTCCAATTCAATTTAGGAGTGATAACGGAAAAAACTTTGTTGGTCTTCCGAAGGAGTTAAAAGGGGAATTTAAATTCATTGATTTTGATGACGTAACCAGTTATTTAGCTCCCCTCGGCGCAAAGTGGATTTTTAACACACCTTTGAATCCTAGTGAAGGAGGTGCTTGGGAAAGACTAATACAGTCTGTAAAAAAAATCTTGGCTATAGCTCTGAAAGAGAAATCACCACACTTAGAAACTTTCCAGAGTTTACTTAGCGAAGCCGAAAATATTGTAAATCCAAGACCATTAACTCATTTACCTTCTACGATTGATGAACCTGAACCGCTAACACCAAACCATTTTCTATTGGGTTGTACTAATTCTACACAAACTCCGTATCCATATGATCCCAAAAGTTTGTGTCTTCGTAAACAATGGAGAATTCTTCAAAATCTAAAAAACTGTTGGTGGCGAAGATGGATTATAGAATACCTTCCTGATTTAACTAGAAGAACTAAGTGGTGTTTTCCATCAAATCCAGTTGCAGTTGGAAGTATAGTTTATATATGTGATCCTGATATTGCGAGATCAAAATGGAAGCTTGGAAGAATTACACAATTATTTTATGGAAAAGACAAAATAGCACGGTCAGCAGAGGTAAAGACATCGGATGGTTTTTTGAAAAGGCCTATATCGAAATTGGCAATTATTGACGCAAATTAGTTTATCTATATTTTGGTAAATCGTTCTGTTAATCGATTTACGGAGGGCACGATGTTGTTGATACATTTTTATTAATAATTTTTAAAATACCTTGTTCTTTTTTACTTTAAATATTTTATAATATTTTATAACTTTAATTCCATTATGCTTTGATTTTTAGTTTTTAATGTTAAATAATTTTGAATATTTTTCATTGTATATTTGTCGTTTGAACTGTGAAGGTAAAATTAACGTAAGTTTCTTTTAATTTTAAAACATAATTCAATTTTGTAAATTTAATACTTATTATTTTTATAGAATAAAACGCAGTTTTAAGATTGTTATTGAGAAAAATTACTGGAGTTTTATTGAAGCTGGAGTTTTATTGAAGCGACATTTATAACATGCTTTCGATTTTATACATACTAGCAGATTCCAGCCCTCGAAATTCGAGTGCAAATTCTAGGAAATTTTATTTTTTCATTAAATAAAGACCCTAAAGGTATGCTAATCAATTATAGCCAATTCACAAATCAACACAAAAAAAAAACCATTTTTATTAGAAACACATTAGCACATACACACACATATAGCATTGTATACTTTTATGTATGTATTAGTAGCAACTTTAAATGCAATTTAAAGGAAAAAATTTAAAAATCTGTAAATCTGCAAAATGGCTAAGAAGAAATACCTTTAAAATAATATACGTTTGATCAAAATCGGGATAAAATGGTAGAACAAAACAACGGTCACAAAAAATCGCCAAGCCAATTAATAATTAGTTTCTCTGAGTGTAGCATATAAATTTAGAATTTAGAATTTATTTGCCTATACTTAAGCACACAAAATCCGTAAACATACAAATTTCAAATTTATGACGACAAAACATATTGCACATACTTACATATATACGTATATATATATATAGATATTGCTATATTGCTAGTATTGCTGCAACCCACATGTGTAATAGGGGCAGGAGATGGACGGGAAACTATCTATCTCTCTATCTATCATGGCTGTCACTAACATATTGTGTATATGATTCATGAATACAGGTTAAAAATGATATAAATGCTACTAAAAATCTAAATAAAAATCCATTCATCCATCTATCCTAACATTAACAATAACAGCACCAACAACATCATCATGATTGTCATTGGACACGTTGTTGACTAAACATATTTACTATCCTTGTTTTATAGATCTTTCCACAACCGTAAAATTGTTTTCATTTTGGAATTCAGTTGTTGAGTTAGCAACACAACGAATCAAAAACAAACAAACAAAGAAAAAAAAACAAAATCAAACAGTGTAATAATAATAATAACAATCTGGGCAATAGCTTTATCACTTGCTGTTGCTACTACTGTTGCCTGCTGCTCTGAAGTGTTACTTGTTCTAAAAACCTGCTGTCATCGTGTTCAGGCAACTGCCATAGAAATACATCATGTATTAACTGTATTAATATTTGATACTTCCACTAGGAAATATTTTTTGGAATGACTGCTAACTCATGCCACCCCCTCTTTACGAGAGTTGCCAGTTAATACCCAATTGAGGCATTTCTTTTTTTTTTTTGCTAAAATAGGCCAAAAATCTTTACAAATTATCCATTATTAGCAAAACAAATTAAATTTGAAAAATCATATTTTTTTTTTTATTTCATAATGTGAAATTAAACTTTATAATTAAATTAATTTTTGAAAATAATAACAATAAAATTTTTTTAATGTAATAAATGGTGAATGACGATGAAATGTAACGGGTTTGGTAGGAAAGTCAGCTGGCAACTCTTAACTTCTAACTGAATGTAAAAAGTTTTTATTTGACTTTTTTGAATTTTGTTATTACGATTTTTCAATTGAAAAATGATCAGGAAATTAAACGGGGTGGTTATAACTGGCCATTGCCATTTTAACGAATACTCTTTTGTAAAACTATTCCATTTAAAACCTGCGCCTTATTTGAATAAGTAGAAGTTATTAGTTTACACTAACTAAATATAGTCGGGTTACAATAAATAGAAACTGTTACGAGTTTATGATTTGAATTTGAACAACGTAAGGGGCATTCACAGAAGTAAAGCAGATGCTATTTTCAGAACATGGATGTGGTGAAAAGTTGTCTAGTCCCCAACGCACTAATTATGAGTTGTTCATGATAAACAATTTTTTTATTTATTTATTTATTGTGCTTTCTTGTACAACAAGAATATTATTCTTATAATTATAGTACAGGATTAATTAATTATAAGGGTACAATGTGCTGATATAAATGAAATTAATTACATAAGTATATTAATTATTTATAAAATAAGATAACAAAAAAAATAATAAAAATAACAAAAATGAAAAATTTCAAAAATTCTACTATGTAAAATAATCAAAAATTAGTTTTTTAAAAAGTATTGCGATGCTTGTTAGTTGATAAGTTTGTGGAAGTGCATTCGAAAGACGAACTCCGTGCACAAAGAATTGCTGTTCTGAGACAAGTGTCCTGTGAATAGGAATTATGAGCTTTCTTCCTCTATCAGATCTGGCAAATTGGAATTTTTCGAATAAGTAGCTAGGTTTTTTGTGTAAATAATTTTTCTTACAGAGAAGGGAGTTACATGAGAAAATCTTCTTAAACCAAAAACATAACGAATAATATTATTGTATGCAACATTGAGTCGACGTTTTTATACCCTATACCACTATGTGGTTTGGGTATAATGACTTTGTGTTGCTGTTTGTAACAACCAGAAATATTTGAACTAGACCCATCTTTTATTATACCGATCAACTCAGAATAACTTTCTGAGTCTATTTAGCGATGTCCGTCCGTCCGTCTGTGTGTCCATGTAAATCTTGTAATCAAACTACCGGTCACAAATACGACTATATTTTAATGAAATTTGGCACATAAGCTTTCGTCGGAATTAGGATGAACGTTATTGAAATTGGTGGAATTCAGTCCATATTCAGACCCATACAAATGACCCCTATGAAATCGACATAAATTGCCATAAGATCCATATTATCATATAGATCTCAGTCAAATTGGGTTTGTATGTATTTATTATATCCATTAATCAGTAGTCCAAAAATAATCCCTTAGGACAATTCTAAGTCAGAGGCCCCATATAGAGCTGCTTCCCGATCTTCATTTAAATCTATCAAAAAACAAAAAAATTGCACAGATTTTTCTCCAATATGGTTTGTATATATTTTTTCGAAATATAAGTGACTTTAGCAAATATGGTCAGGATCGGTCCATTTTTCGAACTAGTTCCGATATGAAATTTTTCATATCTGCAGCCAAAAAAATAAATAACAATGCCACTCAAATTTGGTTTATGCTTATTTTCTATATCGAATAAGTTGGACCGAAGAGATAGGGTCTCTAAACCATGGTATAGTGTATCGTATCGTCGGTCTAGACCGACTATAATTTTTTACTTGTTTTCAGTTTCACGATTACAATTTGTAATTTCCATTTCCATTCTGATATTATGAAGTTTTTAAATTAAAATTTTTTCTCAATAAACCGAAATTTATGTTTTTAAAAGTTCTACCACATTCAATTGACAAAAAATTTTATGAGAATTAAATCATGAGTCAAAATGACTAACCTAATTTTAAGACGAAATAATTTAATAACAAAATAATTTTTGGGCCGAAATAATTTTCTAAACTTATACAACATTCATATGAATAATTTGGATTAAAACAAGATTTTGGGTCGAAAAATATTTTGAGCGATACTAAGGACTCAGTTTGAAAAACCTCAACAACCGTTTTTCTTTGTATCGTTTGTCGCAAGCATTATTTTAATTTTTTTTATCAACCCTACTCATTTGTTGTTAGTTTGATGAAATAAATGTACGTACTAAAAATATTAAATATTTTCTACAAAATCCAACAAATAATCAAAGAGCTGCCGTCAAACTGTTTCCAATCTTATTAGAGAGTATCACTATACATGTGATAGAAAGCAGTCCAGTTAGCTTAGACCATTTGGTGCGAAAAAAAGGCCAATGCAGGTTTGAACACATAAAGTCAAAATGTTTTCGACAGACATGCTGCAAAAAATTTAGAAATCAAAGACAGAGCACGGAAATTGATATTATGTTTCATAAAAAAATTCTCCTGCTGCATAGTGGACGATTAAACGTATATGCTGGCAGATTCTTCGCAGCATGTGTATGTTGCTAATGCTGGAGGATATGTCGACGATAAGTTTAGGACCAAAAATCTCTATACATACCGAATTTGATATAAAGCAGTGCTTCTTTCAGGAGCACATATTTATGACCCTCTTTGGTATTCTATCACTCTAAAAAGAAAGCTTTTGAGTCGTACAAGAACAATAACATAGCTTTGCTGCAAAGAGAGACCTCCAAATTGTCTGGAATTTAGGCCGCACACTGGCCGAACTTTCGAAACGATCAAAATATTTTTTTAATGGATATATATTTCGCTGAACTTGAGTTAGTTTAAATTTCATTAAAATTGATTGAGCGTTTTAAGGAATTCTAGGCAGAGTTCAGAAAAAAACACACACTGAATAAAAAACTCGTACATATAATATGTAAACAAACATAGCTCAGACCAATAAACACATATTTTCATTTTCATATCAATTATGTGTATCTCTAAATTTTGTACGGTGCCCGACACAAACACCACAGTATTTCGTTTTAATATTTCGAACAAACATAAACCACACAGATTCGAGTGTAGCTTCATTTTAATTTCGTTTTCTTACACGTGTACTGCTAAAAAAAAACAGAACAAGTTCTTCAACGCGTTAATCTAAAAATTTAAACATTATCCACTCGCGATCGGAAAAATGTGAAACACACCTATAACAACGACAACAATTGTTTCAACCATATTTATTTAAAAAAATCTAAAATAATTCATTAGCAGTTATAAAAAAATAAAAATAAAAATATAAATACATATAAAAAGATAGTAATAAAATAGAAAACCGAGAAATTTTATATGTTGTTTATGACCTAATTTCATTTTTTTCCGATCGCGAGTAGATAATGTTTTAATTTTTAGATGTACGCGTGGTAGAAAAATATTCGTGTAGATAACGAAATATTTAAACGAAACACAGTCATGATTGCGTTGGGCACAGTACAAAATTTAGAAACACAAATAATTAATATGAAAATAAAAATATGCGTTGGCTGCTTTAGAACAGAACATTGTGTGTTTCATGTGTATATTTTCTGAACCATGATTCTAGGTCAAAGTTGAACTTTTAGCAATAATTACAAGCATTTTATGTAATAATGGTATTTTTTTTATGTTTAAACTCAAAAAACTTTATACACTCAAAAATTAAAAATTTTTTGCCGTCAAATTTGCTAATTTGTTTACATTCAAAGAATATTTCCACCTAAGAAACGTTATAAATCTATAATATTAATAGGCGATTTCTTGTGACCAATGTTTTGTTCTACTATTTTATTCCGATTTTGACCAAACGAATTTTACTTGAAGGATATTTCTTTTTAGACGTTTTTTAGATTTACAAATTTTTAAATTTTTTCCTTTATTTTGAGTAAATTGCATTTCAATTTCCTGTTAACACACACATAAAATTATACAATACGCTTTATGTGTGTTTATTAAATTTGTTAATGTGTTTGCAATAAAAATGATTCTTTTTGTGTTGATTTGTGAATTGGTTATAATTGATTAGCATACCTTTAGGGTTTTTATATTATGAAAAATAAAATTTCCTAGAATTTTCATTTGAATTTCGAGGGCTGAAATCTGCTAGTATTGCTATTACTACAGAAAATTTTTTCATTTTTTGCTGTCAATTTTGTTAATTTTTACAAATTAAGTCTGCTGAATATTACGCAACGATTCTAATTTTTAAATGAAAATAAGGGTTTTATTTTTTGAATCTTTCTTATTTATTAAAATATTTCATACATATATGGGTAAAAAAACATTAAAAAAATGCAATAGATTTTAGTAGCATTTGCAACAATGGGATGTTCTGGTGATTATTATTTTTTACTAATACTATGTTTTTGTGGAATTTCGTGTCATTTGTGGAATTTCGTGAAATTTTTCTAGTGTTGTGCTCTCTACAAAAATCTGTAATCCTTATTCCATCTTTCCCCAGCCTCCTCTGATAGATCTCCAAGTGGCACCAAATGATATTTAATGACATCTTCTGCATGATAACGAATTTTGTGGACTGTTGCAGACATATTTCTTTGTTGTATATATTATTATAGCCTGGCCTTCTTTTCCATCTATCATTGTCAGCATTAATTGGTAGCTTACTGCAATTAGCTGCCCATCTAGCTATAATTTTAATGGCTGTAGTATTGCAATTTGGGCCTTGATATCAATAACTTCTTTGTTAATGGCATCATGAGTTTCTTTTTTGAATTCAAATTTGATTGGCCGTTGTACTAGTCGAAGGCTCTGAATCTTTCAAAATCTTTTTCAATCTCAATGGCAATGATACCATGAACATTAGAGTGGTCCTTAAAAAATTAAAATGCGATTTTGGGGATAGGCGGGGTCCAGTTCGTTACCTTTCCATACAAAACTAATAAATGTGAGGATTGGGGACAATCGGATAAAGAAAAATCGCGCCGGAAATCGAATGAAAATTTCAAGCGTTTTTATATGGGTAAAATATGACTTTTTTGAGATTTTACGAAAATTTCGTTCTATAGCTTAATTTTTCCGACAAGCTGTAGTAAGAATCGGGATCAGTATTAAATTGTCTATTCTAAAAGCTACATAAATTCAAAATCGAGTAAAAATTAGACAAGAAATAGCAAATGCCCCAGACCACTTTTGTGCCAAAAAAAAACAGGTCATGAAATTTGATAGCATTTTTTTCAACATTCAGTAATTGATTAAAGCCAAAATTTTTTTTTTGTCTCTAGACTTATGGGGAATCAGATATGAAGTATTGTTTTACTAACGCGTTGTTAACCTAAAATGGGATATTTTTTTTGGTAAAACTTTGAAAACTCCTTTTTCAAGTTTTAAAAAATTTTCTTAAACAAAATTTTAAGAAATGGATCTGGAACTTTAAGGTTTTATCAAATACTTATCAGAGATTAGCTGAGTGAATTTTTAGGTAAATCCCTATCCTAGAATTTTTTTGACAATGATTTTATTTTTGCGGATTTCGAGAAAGATGGGTTTTTTGTAAAATATTCTGTAAATGCACTATTTCTAAATACTTTGTATCAAAAATTCATCACTTTTATACTTTTAAATGTTATATTTTATCTTAATAGGTTTCGGAAAAAAATAATAAAATAAGAAATGACACAAATGAACCAAAGTTAATAAAAGACAATTTATTCAAAAGAGTATGAAATATAAAATTAATTCAATTTATTTTGGTGTATTTAAGGATTATTTAATTTGCGATTCAAATTGTTTTCTGTAATCGCTTACGACTTGCAATAACTATTGCTTTTCTTGTTCGTACTTTGTTAATATGTTATTATACTCTTCAATCAAGTTAACACCGCGTTCTGCTGTATCATTTACCACTTTTATTTTTGAAACAATATCACTTCTACATAAAATAATTTTATAACAAAATTGGTTAAAAGTTGCTTTAGTTCATATTCGCAAGCAATAAGCAGCCAGTTGCACCAGAGATATATCACAATCTATAATTTTGATTTCAGGAGCACTGAAGGGTTAAATAAAAAAAAAAATTACCGAATTATATTTCTTAAATTCTAAATAGTGGATTTATCGAGTGGTTTCAACTCGTTTTCGGTAATCTTTATATAAAAATATCTTAAAATCCAAAGCTTGGCAAATAATGGGTTAACGTGGTTCACTTTTCTTAAATTTTGTTTAAGAAGATTTTTTAAAACTTGAAAAAGGAGTTTTCAAAATTTTTGTGAAAAAAATTTCCCATTTTCGGTCTCAATGCGCAATACTTTAACAACGTGGTAGTAAACGGTTTTTCAATAAGAGCGCTGTGAAAGTACGTTCGATACCATTATGTATGGAAATCGATCTCTTTTGCATGGCCACTACGGGCACGCTTGCAGAAGTCCAGACGCTGAACCCAATTTTCGACGGTTTTCAAGCATAAATCGGCCGATACTGCTGCAATTTCACGTTCGATATTCGTACGAAGTTCATCAATCGTCGCTGGCTTGTTGGCATAGACCGTAGACTTGACGCAGCCCCTCAGGAAATAGTCCAACGGCGTCAAATTGCACGACCGAGGCGGCCAATCGACTGGACCATTTCGTGAGATAACACGTTCTCCAAATTTGGTTTCCAATAAATTGATTGTGACATTCGCTGTGTGGCTTGTGGCGCCGTCCTGTTGGAACCACATATCCTCCAAGTCCATATCATCCAATTGGGGCCAAAAATATTCGGTTATCATTGAACGGTAGCGATTCCCATTCACAGTAACGTGCCGGTCTTGATCATCACGGAAGAAGTACGGCCCAATGACGCCGCCGGCCCATAGACCGCACCAAACCGTAATTTTTTCGGGATGCAATGATGACTCATGGAGTACGTGTGGATTGCTGTCTGGCCAATAACGCATATTTTCAATTCAATTCACGAACATACGACGAAGCCATTCAACCAGAAATGAGCCTCATCGCTGAAGATGATTTTTCGATGAAAATCCGAATCATTTTCAAGTTGTTGCTCACCCCAGTTCACGAACATACGACGTTTCTGGTGGTCAAGCGGCTTCAGTTCTTGCGTCAATTTGATCTTGTAAGGATATAGGCCAAGATCTTTTCGCAAAATTCTCCACAATGACGTCACAGAGATGCCCAACGCTTGAGAACGACGTGTGAGAGACACATTTGAGCTTTCTTCAACTGAAGCAGCAATACACTACGGGCACTTCTTTGTCTCACTGGTACGGGAACATTTTGCACTGTGCCTGTGGATTCAAATTTTTCCACTAGACGCTCAATTGTTGATCTGCTAGGACGCTTATGACGACCATAAATTGGACGTAGCACTCTTAACGTTGAGGCCACTGACTCCGAATTTCGGTAGTAAATTGTAATAATTTAGACTCGTTGTTGGCTCGTATATCTTTCTACTTTTGTAGCGTCTCTGTTGAAAAACCCTTTACAACTATACTTCATATCTGAGTACTTACAAATATAGAGACTGAAAAAAAAATTATGGCTTTAATAAATTTGTTATAGTTGAAAAAATGTTCATTACATTTCATGACCTGATTTTTTTTATTTTGCTATTTCTTGGCGAGTTTTTATTCGATTTTAAAGCTTAATAGGTTTTTACAAAGATAATTTAATACTGATCCCGAATAATACTAATCGGAAAAATTAAACTATAGAAGAAATATTCGTAAAATCTGAAAAAAGTCATATTTTCCCCATATAAACATACTTGAAATTTTCAGTCGATTTCCGTCGCGGCTTTTCTTTATCCGATTATCCACAAACTTCACATTTATTATAGAAAGGAAACAAACTGGACACCACCTCCATCCATAATCGCATTTTCATTTTTAAGGACCACTCTAATATATATGTATACATTATTTAATCTGTAGTTTATCAGTGATTTAGCCAACTATTAACAACTTCCTAGCTTTGCTTTATTATCGACGGAGACGTAATCTATATTTCGGCGGCTTTGAGATTATCCACCTTATTCAATTGCATTGTAGTATACAATGCAAAATTCATAGCTTAGTAAAATTTCATATAATTTTTTTTTTTTTTTTTTGACTAATGGTGGACAAACCATTGTTGTCATGCATCTAATGTGTTGTTTTGCTGTTATTGCTGCTATAGCTGCAATCATGTCTGTAAATGAAGCCGTTTTCATGGTTTCTGTTATGCCTAGCCGGCCATGGACTCAGCGGTTGGTCGTCCTCTAAAAACCAACGTTTTTGTGTATACGATGTATGTATTTGTAGATATATGTATGTATGGTAGGTTTTATTTTTTTCCTCTAGATTTTGGTAACTACTTTTTCATCTACATATGAACGTGCATATGAGTATCTATGGAAATATGGTTTAAGATCATAAATTACATAAAAACTAACATTAAAACTGTATGCGTTTGTCTATGTTAGGTCTATGTATGCATGCGTATCTGTTATTGTGCATATGTGTGTGTATTTATAATTATGCATGTTCATGGAAAAGCTCGTACGCAATCAACATTAATATGACTTTATTATATGGAAAATGAAACATTTTTCAGTTTAAGCGTTAAATTAATGTTTTGCTATTATGAATATTAAAAGATTTTTCAGTTTAGAATAAAATAGCTTTAAATAACAAAAGAAGAATTTGTTTTTGTGTTGAACAAAATCATTATACGAGCATTTAGTTTAAATGGAAAATTTATTTTTTTGACAAATAAGTATTCAATTAAATTCTGTCTTTCTTTATATATTTAGTACAATGTGTATGGCTGTTTTAGAAGGAACAGATGTAGAGTATAATAAACACATATACAAAAGCATCAAAGAAGAGACGGAAGAATAAATTACACATTGCAGTAAAGGGTTAATTACTCAACAGAATTTTTATGGATAAAAAATTTCAAAGTAATTTCGATTTTCATGAAAGTCCCTTTAAAAAAATACTTTCAAATATCGTTAATTCAAGTACATAGTTAAATTTTCAGATTTAGAAAATTCTTAAATGTCTTTAAAAACACATAAAAATTGATAGCAGATACCTCAGCTGTGATTTTCTTCTTAAAAATTTACACTTTTGGAGGATATTCTGAAACTTTTTAACCCACGTCTGGTTATCGCCAAGGTCGACATATTTTGGGATCATAAATCACAAAAAAAAAAATAAGGTTATAGTTTTAGGCTACAATTTTATTGAAGAGTTAAACACGTTTGCATTTTTAGATCACGAATTAATATTAATTAATTAATTTGATTTATTTATTTAATCTAGAACCTAGATTATATTAATGTATAATTACAGAAATGGTTAAGCGTATTTTATATGAATTGCTCTCTGTTCGTGTTTCGTGTTTGCTTTTCGGAGTCTTTAGTTAGACTAATGATGTCAAGTTAGCACTCTTCACACTAGATTTAGCGGTTTTTCAAAAGGCAAAAAGCAATTTTTTTCCATTTAGCAGTTTATTAAAAGGTCCAGTTGGCGCTTTTTTTTTTTTTCTTTTTAATTGCTTTTAACATCTTTTCATTATAACAGTTAATGTTAAACAAAATTGCATATATTTGAACTTGGTATATTTATATAAAGTTCTTGATTGGCCTAAGTTATATCAGATGTAACAAAAGTTAAAAGTTTTCTAAGTAGCATAATTACATGAGCAGAATGTGATCGATTCTGTATTTTACTATTTAGGTTATAATTTCGAAGAGGTGTTTTTTTTAACAGCAATATTGAAGAATCAGACAAACAGGTTATCAAACAAGAATTAATTGAGCCCCCAAAATTCTTTATTATCACCATAAAAATTTCATAACTAATTTTCATTTGTTACAATGATCTTTAATATTAATAAGATGTTTTCGTGCTTTTCTAATTGAAAGCAATTATTAAATGATATTACCATAAATGAAAATACATACATACAATTACATTCTTGTTTGTTTAATGACAGTAAGAGCATAACCATCTTAATACGTAAGAGCATAACCATCTTTTTATGTTCTTTAGGTTGGTCCTTAATAAAAAAAAGTTTTCAAACTCTCGGTCTCACCCCCTAGAAATATGCAAAAAAGCTGAGAAAAACAAAAAACATTTAGTCGTGCCTCAACGCGATTGAAAACTTCAGTGTGTTTATATGGGGAAAATATGACTTTTTTCAGATTTTACGAAAATTTCGTTCTATAGTTTAATTTTTCCGCCAAGCTGTTATATAATTCGAGATCAGTAAATAATTATCCTTTCAAAAAGCTATAAAATTTCAAAATCGAATAAAACTTCGCCAAGAAATAGCAAATGACCCAGACCACATTTGTGCCAAAAAAATCTAGATCATGAAATTTGATGGTATTTTTTTCAACTTTGAGAAATTGATTAAAGCCATAATTTTTTTTACTCTCTATACTTGCAAGGACTCAGATGTGAAGTATTGTTTATTACCACGTTGTTAACCTATTGCGCATTGAGACCGAAAATAGGAAATTGTTTGATAAAATTTTGAAAACTCTTTTTTCAAGTTTTAAAAAACTAGTAAAATAAAAATATAATAAAAGCCAAGTTATTCAAAAGAATATGATATACAAAATTAATATAATAATATAAAATTAAAGAAAAACAATACTTATTGCAAGTTGTAGGTGATTACAGAAATCAATTGGAATCGTACACTAAATCATCCTTAAATACACCAAAATAAATTGAATTAATTTTATATTTCATATTCTTTTCAATAAATTGTCTTTTATTAGCTCTGGGTCATTTGTGGGTTCTCTTGTTTTATTTAGAAAAATACAGATAGATAATTTTATAACAAAATTGGTTAAAAGTTGTTTTAATTTATATTCGCGAATAATAAGCAGATAATTGCAGCAAAGATATATCACAATGGATTACTTTGATCCCAGGAGCACAGAAGGGTTAAATAAATAAAAATTAACCGAATTATTTTTTTTATATTCTAAATAGTGGTTTCATCGAGTTTAATAGAAAAACTCGTTTTCGGTAATTTTTATTTAAAAATATCTTAAAATCCAAAGCTGGCCTTGGCAAACAATGGCTTAACGTTATCGGCTTTATCCCAAATTTAAGGAACGGAAGTTCTACACATTTGGTTATTATATTTTAAGCTCGCATCTAAAAATTCAAGAGTACTTACAAAATATTTGATTTTTTGAATAAATTGTCTTTTATTAGCTTGGGGTCATATGTGACCCATATCCAAAAGGATTATTGGGGTCATATTATTTTTTTCCGAAACTCTAGGCTATTAAAATAAAATGTAACATTTAAAAGTAGAAAAGCGATGAATTTTTGATAAAAAGTAATTAGATAGAGTCCATTTACAGAATATTTTACAAAAATCCCATTTTTCTCGGAATCCGCAAAAATAAAATCCTTGTCAAAAAAATTTTTAAACAGGGATTTAATTCAAAATTCACACAGTTAATCTGTGGCATGCACTTAAGAAAAGCTTAAAGTGCCAGATCAATTTTTTAAAATTTTGTTAAAGAAAATTTTTAAAAACTTGAAAAAGGAGTTTTCGAAATTTTATAAAAAAAATGTCCCATTTTCAGTCTCAATGCGCAATAGGTTAACAACGTGGTAATAAAACAATACTTCATATCTGAGTCCTTATATGTATAGAGAAAAAAATTATGGCTTCAATCAATTCCTCAAAGTTGAAAAAAATGCCATCAAATTTCATGACTTTTTGGCACAAAAGTGGTCTGGGGCATTTGCTATTTCTTATCGAGGTTTTATTCGCTTTTGAAATTTTTTAGCTTTTTAAAAGGATAATTTAATACTGATAGCGAATTATATAACAACTTGTCCGAAAAATTAAATTATAGAACAAAATTTTCGTAAAATCTAAAAAAAGTGATATTTTCCCCTTATAAACACACTTGAAGTTTTCAACCGCGTTAGGGCACGACTAAATGTTTTTTGATTGGCCCAAAACTTTTTATTTCTCAGTTTTTTTGCTATTCGCATATTTCTTGAGGGTGAGACCGAGGGTTTTAACACTTTTTTTCCCTCCATATAATGAAGGGCCATCTTAATGTACACTATAGACATTTACAAATGCATTATCTAGCATTCCCGAAAACAACCTATGCCACCATTTAGGGGGGATTTACAATCAACAACATAGAGCGCCCTCAGCCGGTCACCAGTAGCAACACCTCCCGTTAAAGCATTACAATCTTTCACTCTTATCGATATACCATTCGTTCACATGTACAAACAAAAAAAAAACAAAAAAAAAATGTGTGTGTAAGCATCGCTGATACATATCATAATTTTTCGTTTTTTTTTTTAAATGTTTTTAAATTTTTTTAGAGATGTCTCCATATTTTCTACCATATCTTGGTACAGTGATGCCGGATTGACCTCATTTTCAGCACCAACCTGCTCGATATAATGTCAAACTACAGTATTCTAACTTTGCACAGGTAACTGGTTTATTTCGTGAAAGAACATGGTCTCAACAGGCAGCTGGACAGACGGACAGACGAACATAGTTCTATTGAGTCAAGTTGTTATAAGAATTAAAGATATAATGATTAGGTTAAAAATATATCACGCTCAAGATCAAATGTTTTTACTTTAAATAAAACAGAAACCATTGGCATAATTGTTTCAAAAATTTATCTATATTCTGCATGACAGCAGTTTCGGAAAGAATCACCAACAAGTATATTGTATATTGTAATATGCAAAGTGTACACTTATATATATACAAAAACATTTGTTTCAAAGTTGTTTTATATTTTAGTTGTTATAGTTGTTATATATTTTAGTTGTTGCTTGGATACTCATTGCATTGGTCTCACAGCAAAGATATATAAATTAATTTTTTACCAAACAAACTATCTACTGCTTTTGGTTACTGATGAGGGTTGGTGACTCTTCCCGAAACAGCTGTATAACCTGTCATGCAGAATACAGATCAAGTTTTCAAAAAAAATGTGCCAATGTTTTTTAATTTATTTTAAAGTAAAAACATTTGATCTTGAGCCTGATTTATTTCTAGCTCAATCATTAAAATGATATACTTAGATCGAAAATAAGAATTTAAAAAGAAATAAAAAAGGATTAAAGATAAATGAGTTAGCAAAGTCACTTTGAAGTGGAGGGTAAAAAAATAATGATGTTAATAAATATTATCAAATACACTTAAAAGGTCAAAAATAATAAAGGAGTGGAAATTGCTTTAACAATTTAAACAGAAAATGATTAATTTTGGATGTAAATGAGTTAGTCAATTAATATCCATTTTTTTTTTATTATCAAGTTTCGTTGTGGATATATTCACTTTTGCTATGTTCAAGCGCTGAAGTTTAAGGAGTGTTTAGTGATAATACATTAAATATGGACCAAAAACTAATCACTCCTCTTAATTCTGGCGGCTATTAGCGCTTTTTGTTTAATTCAAATTTAGCATTTTTTAGCCTTTTCGTGCCACTTTTTTCGATGTTACCTTAAAAAAAGTGAGGAGCGCTGAGCTATACTGACTTGGTCTGATTTCCTTAACTTTTTACAATATTCTCACTCTCTCTCCCTGTCTCTCTCTCTTTTTCTCTCTATCTCTTTATCTCTCTCTCTCTCTCTCTTTGCCTCTGTATCCAAAACTAAAGCCACATTCTGCTTTTCCCTAATTCAAAATTATATCTTTATTCTATCCATAACCTTTGTCCGTCTGTTAAACTTAAAACTAAGTTTTATAATTCCATTTTTCACTGCAATTGAAAATCTGTGCAAATCCAAGTTTAATTTCATTAAAAATTTTTTTATATACCCTCCACACCACCCTGCAGATGGTATATATGAGTATGTCATTCCGTTTGTAACGCTTCGAATATATATTACTTAGACTCCATAAACCATATATTTTCTTGATCCTAGTAAGAGAAGCTGATTTAGCTGTCCGTCTGTTTGTGAAAAGCCCAATTACTCCCTCGATAACAAAGCTAGACCACTCGTTATTGTATAATATCGTGATTGAGTGGCTATTTCATCATTATCAAAATCGGTCCAATCGGTAACCAGATATAAATGAAAATGTGAAAATAGAACTATGGAAAAAATTGATTGTTGTTAAGAAACACGTAAGTTGTACTTGCATTTGCTAAGCATGTATTGCAACGAAAAATTTTTGTTATATCAATATATCAAAAATATAATCCTAAAAAAAATATTTTTTTATGTAAGTGCCTTTCCTTAAAAAGTACATTTTCTTTTGAAGAAAAAGTATATCTTTGAAGAAGGTACTTTTTAAGAAAAAAGTATATTTTCTTAAAAAAGTACCTCTTTAAAAATATTCCTTCGAAAAAAGAAGCATCTTTTTCAAAACAAGAAATTTGTTTTAAAAAATACGTTTTTCTGAAAAGCACCTTTTTTGAAAAGTAAATTTTTTAAAAAAAAAGTGCCGTTATCAAAAAAGTACCCTTATTCAAAAAAGTACATTTATAAAAGTATTCTTTTTAAAAGTAACCCTTTCATCAAAAAAGTAAAACGTTTTTAAAATAAAACCATTTTTTTTTTAAAGTAATTTTTCTTTTTAAAAGGTCTCAAAACATTCTAATAGTGATCAAACTGCAGCTGCGTTAAATAAAGAATGTAGACATACAGGTGAGGGAAAAATAATGAAATTTTCATAATGATGCATTGTGTTTTTTTTATAACAACAAATTATGAGGGTATCAAAGATTCGCCACAGCCAAATTGAACACCCATTTGACACTTTTTTATTTTAATTCAAAAATTCTCAGAGCTGGGATCCTTAAAAGGATTCCCAATTTTTGATTGGTTTTAAGATTAATTTTTCGCAAAATATACATTTTATAAAATAAAAAGGATTCCGAAAAGTTCTAGAAAAAGTTACATGCTCCTGTCTGCAATGACCGATAACGTTCAGACAAGCGGGGACGTTTTTTGTTTTAATTATTACACTTATTAAGGGGCATGACATCAGAAAATTTGAAAAATGAGCAATCAATATTCTATGTCATTATATCTAATCAGTTAATTCTAATGAACAGTCTTTTAATAATTTACCATTGAATATACAATTAGCTAGTGGGAGTATGAGTACATGTTCAATTATGTATACGCAAACACACCTACAGTTCTATAGAAAAGAAACAAAACAACAAAAAAAAAAAGAAATAAAATTAAAATGAGGCTAAAAGAGTGCGAGTATAATTTTATTTTTCCATTAGAATGTGTTTATATTGTGATACTAATTTGAACAGCTATTAAAATCATTGGCCTTGCAGTACTTTTTGTTGTTAGTTGTTGGTTGTTATTGTTATGTTATAAGAGCTTTGTTAATTACTTTATACAACTGCTTATTAAAAGGCCAACAGATTGGTAAGAAAAACCTCCCATCCAGCAAACATATGCTTGGCAATTTAACAAACAGTCAACCAGCCAACGAACCAAGGAGCACAAAATCCATCCGACCATGTTGTGTCATTTTTAAAGCAAAGCTACAGAGGCGACAAAATTACATTACACTTCTTCTAAATACAAGTTTGTGTTGTTCGGTTGTGTATGTACCGGATTGTTAACAGAAGTTGTTTGGCTTTAACTTAAGTATGCTAAAGCAAACACAGAATGTTGTTAATAATAAAAATATGTTTGTACACGACTAAATGTGAATGGTGATAATGATGATGATTATGTTTGCATTTTTTAAAAGTTGCCCCAAATAACACAAGTAGGGAGAAGAAATATTTTCTAAAAATTATATCTAATAAAAAAAAAATATAATTTTTCAAAAATTTACATAATTATGTTGAGGAGCATTAGTGTCCGTGAGCCTTTACAAGGATTATTTGATAAATATTAAGCCTGACATTGTAGATTTGAAGGAAAATATAAAATAAATATAATACAAAGTACATATTTAAAGAAAGTCATCACCTGTTTAGAATGTTATCTTATAAAAATACCTTCACATGGCTTTCAATCAATAATCATGGGACAGCTCAACTTATGTTGTCATTGTGTCACAGTTTGAATGCCCCTATTCAAGTTCTTTTTGTTTTATAATTTCATTAATGATTATAATGATAATGATGACCAAATGTAAATTGTGTTTAAAATTAAATTTTGAAATTATGTTTATTACGCTTGCAGAGAGTGTTGTGCTTTTGTAATTGTGTTAAATAAATGTGTGTTAGTGAGTTAGTTGTGTGTTGCTTCTCTTGTGTAAATTTGTTGTGCAATTTGTTTGTATTGTAACATTAATTGCTTACGAAGTATATAAAAGTAATGTACACGCATACAAATGCACATTATGTTTATGGTGTGTTGTGTATGTCGGAAATCAGTAAAATCTAATGACAAATGTTTTGCTTTTAAATGGTCGCATATTGTTTGTATTTTATTGTTCTCATAAAAGCTACAACAACTAATGTAAGAAATACAAAATTTAAGAAGCTAATAAATTACACAGCTCGACAAAATGAGACTTTTTGAGATTTACCGGACATTTGATGACTGTTTTAAATACAGTTCAATATGCTGATTACGAATCTGATATTTCAATTTTTTTCCATCAACTAAAGAATTAAGGAAAAATTTAAGTTTTCTACAACTTTCCAAACCGAGTCAACCCGAATTTTAAATGTTAAATTTTAAACATCCTATTAGGATTCCAAACAAGTATCCATTTTGTTCTGACAGCCAAAGAGTTAAAAATGAAAACCTTTATATTTTTCCTCTCAGTGGATACCCCCTACAAATGCAGTGCATTGTTTTCATTCCAGGAATATAGGTTATGGGAAGGAGGAGAGAAGGAGTAGTGTTTGTGGATATTTGACATAAATTTTATTAGATTGTAACTGTCATGAAAGACCTCTGCGGGGAGTTTATTCCACATACGGCTAGTTCGACTGATAAACGAATTCTCTCTGTAATGCGTTATGCGGTCAACTGGACAATAGACTACAAACGGATGTGATCTACTAGAGAAGCGGGCAGAGCGAACCGAAACTCGGGCATTTAGAATAAGTTCGCTAATCTCAGAACAATATTTCCCATAGTAATATCTATAGAAAAGTGCTACACAACCCACATTCCGACGATGTTCCAATGAATCAATAGGGTTGGATACTCTACTGTCATTGATGAGCGCCAATGCCCTCCTTTGCACTCGGTCCTCCAAAATAGCTCCAAACTAGACTTTGAAGCTCCTGCCCATATATGGAAGTTGTATTCCATTTTCGGTCTGATGTAAGTGGATAGATTTTAAGGAGATCAGAAGGAGTGAAGTAATATTTACACCGTTTTAGCAAACCAAGACACTTGAATGCTTCTTTCGACACTTGAAAAACATGTTCATTCCAAAGAACACCGCATTTAATTCTCAAGCCTAGAACATCAAGAGTATCCGATTCCTCAATAACTATACCACCCATATATACAGATGACATTGTTGATTCCATGGCTCTATGGGTCAACATACAACATTGAGTCTTCAGCGCATTAAAATCTACCCTATTTGCTTTACCCCACTCGGAGATTGTTAACAGGTCTTGATTGAGTATGTCATTCATTGTCTGCCTTTTGCCATTGTTTGCCTTTTGTGTTAAGAGCACCGTGAGGTCGGACCATTGCGGTAGGTACTCACGCTAATCTTGAACACATCTGCCCCCAACCTCCAAGAGGCTTGGCCTACAATTAAAGGAAAATGAATGACAAATGCTGCTGTCATCTGCGAAAAAGTATATAGAATTAAAAGTTTGAACAAGAGGGTCGTTCAGAAAGATAAGGAAAAGAGAAGGAGAAAGAACGGAATCTTGGGGTACCCCTGAATTAAGCTGAAACTCATTAGATGAGATCCCATCAATAACAATACGTATTGTTCGGTCTCTGAGAAAACTCCATTTAAATCGAGAGAAGTCATTACCGACCCCAAATGCAATAAGCTTTGATATCACTACACCATGCCGCACGCGATCGAATGCCTTGGAAATATCGAGAGCATCCACTTTACTTTCACCACAATTGAGAATGGATCGACTCCATCGCTCAGAAAGGAGAGCTTACAGGTCTCCCGAAAACGATTCCTACGGAAGCCATACTGTCGATCATTAAGAAGTGAGTTGACCTCTAGGTAGTTCACAAGATGTAAATTGATCATGCTCTCCATCACCTTTTAGAGCACAGAGCAGATTGCAATTGGACGGTAACTTTCAGGGTTATTAGCCGCATCCTTTTTAGGGATTGGTTGAACATTAGCAACTTTCGAGCAAGAGGGAAAGACTCCAGCACGGTACGAAAGGCTGAAAAGGTTGGCCAATGGACTGGCTTGCGTCGAAGAGCACTGTTTCAGCACCAGTGCTGGTATACCATCCGGTCCCGGAGACTTGTTAATGTTGAGATCCGATAGAACCTTTTTAACTGCACGTGCTCGGAAGAATATTTTAGGCATAATACAAGATACTCTTTCCAGTTCGGGCAGTGGTTGATCGCTATCCAGCAAAAATGAATTTTTTCCAAAAAGTTTAGCTAAAGGGTTAGCCATATCAACCGGGTCAGTGAATATTTGGTCATTCATCAAAAGAGTTGGGATAGCAGAACTGCCATCATTCTTTACTCATTTAACAAATGACCAAAAGCTCTTGCTGCCCCGAGGAGCGGAACGAACTTTGGCACGAAGACGCTGATCGTGAAGAAACTTTTCGCACCTTAGTACTTTGGCACATTCATTTCTCGCCGGTTTGCGTAGCAGTTCAGTGACGGAATTTTTATTTTCACGCCAATATCTGAATGCTCGGCCAACGAGCCTTTTCGTAAATAAAAACTGAGCGTTTCATAGCTGGTGTTGAAACACTATGAAGTACAGAGTACGAAAAAGATGCGGAAATGGTGCATTGATCCGAATTACCGAGAGGTGCAAGTATTTTCACTTCATACTTGTCAGGGTGTGCAGTTAGAAAAAGGTCGAGAGTATTCTGTCTTTGCCCTTCAATGCACGGAATATGCGTTGGTTCATTCACTAGTTGCGCTAAGTGGTTATGCGCGGCGAAAAGCTCAACGTAACGGCCTTCGGGAGTTGTTTGACTCGAATGGTGAAGCCAAGAAGAGTTGTGAATATTAAAATCGCCGGCAAGTACGATTTCGCTATTCGGGCAACTAGTGCATAACTCATTTGATTAAAATATTGATTCAAATATTCCATATTTTGTTCTGCGTTATTTCTGTTTTTTAGTAGTTATTTGATTGCTTCATCTAAATCCCGATGTTCCACTCTACATTGATTTTGAATACTGGAGATGAACGGACCTGGCGTTGCCAATAATATAGCAAATAGATCTTCATTTGTGGAATTTCCTGAATTTTTTCCAATATTGTGCTCTCAGTAATCCTTATTCCTTTTTCCCTGAGCCTCCTCTAATGATAATTAATTGCATCTTCTGCATGATAAAGGATTTTGTGAGTTGTTGCAGACATATTTCTCCATGGGTACTTGGTTGTAAATATTTTTGTTTCCTTAACATAACCTCCAACTTTTCTAGCGTGAATTTCTACATTGCACGCAAGTACTTCTAGGATTATTTTATATCTGAAAATAAGGTTTAAATCCGCACCTGTTACTTCAGATGCTGTTTCTGGATCTGAAAAGAATATTCTTGCGGTTTTGCCACCATTTTTATTGTCTAACCCTTGTTTTGGCTGATCTGTAATCAATCCAAATTTGCGATATCCATCTTGAACATGTTTCTTTTTGAACTTCTTAACTCTTTGTTGGTTTCGTTGTTTCTTAATGATCCTGAAGACCAGAAATCCAAATCATAACTGATTTTTAGTATGTGTTCCATAAGTCGTATTCTTGCATGTAGTGGTAGTAATCCAAATTCGTATGCATCGGTATTATGGAACGATTTTGTCGGGAATTGGTTTAATTGGCCTTGATGTTGCTTGGCATATAATGCAGCTGGATGCAGCCTTCGTGTTAGTCAAAGCCTGGCCTACTTTTCCATCTATCATTGTTAGCATTAATTTGTAACATACTTCAATTTTCTGCCCATCTTACTGTAATTTGAATGGCTGTAGTGTTGCAATTTGGGCCCTGATATCAGTAACTTATAAGTTAATGGCATCATGAGTATCTTTTTGGAATTTTAATTTGATTGGCCTGCAGTATTTCGTAGAAGATGGTGTCTCATTTTTCCAAATATCATTTGTTTGTGTTTTACTAGTCGAAGGCTCTGAATCTTCATCTTGCAAGCAGATATCATTACTGGTAATAGAACAAATAATGACTATTATAGCTACGTCTCATGCAATGAATACCCTTGGATGCGATTTTAAAAGTTTTATTGATCTTAGGATAATGATTCAATTTTATAAAAAATTTTAAATATCGAAATTTTCCGTACCTGCTAGAAAGGTTTAGTTTCTGTCATTCGGCAAGGACACATTCCCTTCTTGTTCCAAGATATTCATCACTCGTTATGAGTCGTTCATTTGTTGTAAGAGTGATAAGACTTTGGAATTCTTTGTTGCAGTACGGGGAACGTAAGTTCTCTAGGTCAATTTCTGGATTTAAAAAGATTTTATTGGAATATTTAGAATAATAACTAATTAACTAAATAAAGATCTAAATAGTAAAATTTTAAAAAAGTAGAAGTTCTGCTACCAATAGTTTACCACGGTTTCTAATTATTCTTGTTCTCAGTGATTGTGCAAAACAGGGGTTTTTTTACAATACATATTTTATTTTTTTTTTTGTATTAATTATTTTATTCACAAGTTTCATTTTTAAGTTATGGAAAATATAATTATTCAAAATTGAATTATAATAGTAACAAGTTTTTTTCTGTTTTTTATTTTACTGCCATATGTATTTTCTGGATTAATTAGGCCCAAAGGACTTGTAATGTATTATGAAAAAATAATTAAATAAATAAAATACTTAAAGCACAAATTTAATTCACTATTGTATACTAATAGTGCTATCCAAATTACCGTAGTTTGAAATTTTTTGAGTAATTTCATTAAAATGAAAAAAGTGTTCTACCAACTGGTCGCCATGGGTGCAAAAGTATATCTGTGGTTTTCTAGAATAACCGCGTATGTCATAAAATCAAAATATT
Source organism: Cordilura impudica (assembly GCA_963682025.1). NCBI lineage: Eukaryota > Metazoa > Arthropoda > Insecta > Diptera > Scathophagidae > Cordilura > Cordilura impudica. The sequence continues at coordinate 44,628,371 of OY821517.1, forward strand.
CAGGGGAGCCAAAAAACGTTAATTTGAAATTATGAGCTCGATATAAAGTTTTTAGAACTTTATATTTAACAGTCCTGTAGATATGGTCAATAAATATTTTATATAAAATTTTGAGTCAAAAATCTTCAGAGGAATAGATCCTAGAGAAGGACGAAGAAACAATATGTAAAAATGGATTATTTTTGTTCGTCAACAAAAAGTTAGCGGGACTTAAGGTGAGAATATAACAACGTTTCAAGAATAATAGTGACAACAAATAACAGAAATAAACACAAAAGTTTTTATAAGTGGTTATACACTGAAAACTAATCCAAAATTATTTTGGATTTTTTTTTCATTAATAACAACGTACGTCCCTATGTGTCGTTTTCTGAGAAAATAATTTGTCAGCGATCAAACGTAGGTTGACATACGTCGTTAGTGCTGCAAATTAATTTAATAAAAATTTAAGTTACGTCATTATTTGAAGAAAAAATTCAGAAATGGTCAACATTTTTAAAAAAAATTGAACACATGTATAGAGCGTTAAAAATTAATATATTTGGCATCGTTAACTCAAAACTGACAAAAAAGGGCATACGCCTTTATTACAGAAAACCACAGATATATGATGTATAATCAAAATGAATTGTTTTTTATATTATTTTTATCCTTTGTTTTTTTAAATTGTTTCTGAAATTTATATTATTTAAGTTATTTCCAAATTAAATGTAAGGAAACACCAGGCATTTCTTTCAAAATCAAATAAATATCAATACTATAAAATTCCGAAAATATCTGATAAATTTGTATACAAAAGTGCATGATGTCTCATATATGATAAAACCTGAAAAATCCATTTTTCACGACCTTCCGGCTTCCAAAATTAAAAAAAAAAATATTTTATCGATAATCCAGGCTACGACTTAGATAAAAAAAATCATGCATTGAAGGGTTAAAGAGAATACTTTCAACTTTCTTCGGGTGGTATACGTTTCTTGTTCGCTTTTGTTCCCTAGAAATTCTATTCCACTAAGTTTTCAATTTGACAAAAATATAGCAGTTTAATAAGTATTTCATAACTCCCCTAATACTAAACGGTAGGGCTGTGAGCACTTACAACAACTAAAGAGTAAATTCCTACCAACCTTGTCCGCAAGTCATTGTCGATGGTAACTGGCGAGTAGTTACCATTTTATTTTTGATAAAAAAAAAACAAAAAAATTACCTTTTTCTGAGATTAAAAACAGTTGAGTTTGAAAGCAGGCCACGCCCAAAATTAGCAATAGTTTAACCTAATTTTTTGGCTGCGTCTATTAACTACAAAATGGCGTTAAAATTTAAAAAATCGGTGACAAAAATAAATACACTTTTGGCCAATGAAATCAAAATTTAAGCCACATTGCACCGAGATCACTTATTTCTATGTGTCAGGGACAATCAGCAACCAGTGCACAGTGGTGCGCCCATATGACAAAATTAAAAAAAAGGTTTTAATATATTGGCCTTGTAGCGAAATATATAGTCGCTAATATCATAAAATTTCATCACAAAATTTTTGACAATTCTAACGGCAATTTTGAAATGTAAGTAATTAGAGTGTGGGTATGCTGAGAAGTAGAAAGTTGATTGAAAGAACTAGGAAAACAAAATTAAACTTCAATAGTTAAAATACATTTCAGAAAAGTGTCCAACAAAAATTATTAAAATGGAAATTAATGTGAATGGTATTGGCACTGTTCTTGAGAAATTATAAATCAATAAATTGAGTCGTGGTTTTAGTAAAATACAAATTTTGAAGAAGTATATTTTTCTACGTAAAAATTACTTAGAGTTTTAGTTACTTTTCCAATCGAAGGCAACGACCAAATTGGTTTGTAAATGTTAACACATGTATATATTTAGTTAAGATTATGTTTAATTCAACTGCAGTATTTTTATACATGTGTTCAATATACTAACTCAACGTCTTTGTTAAATGTGTATTTAGAATTTGTGATTTATGTGGTTTGATTTAAAATGAGTGATATTTTTTTTGTTGTTGAAAGGTATTTTTGTATTTATTTATTTTTTAAATTCTTTAATTTGATATCATAGAAACGTCAGTCAATGCAAATTTTCACGCTTGTTAATTTTCGACATTTGGTGCTCCAAAAAATGTTCAAATTCGGTGAAATCCCAACAAGTGTTCGATGAAGTAGTCAAGTACATCGATTTTGAATGCGAGGAAGGTGAGTTTTGTGAATTTTTGTAAATATGTACAATATTTATGCAAAAGAATTGTTGACATTTGGAAAAAAAAAACCGTCGCATAAAATCGGGCATTTAAAAAAATCAGTCAGACTGGCTGGTTACCACAGAAGTTGTATCCTTAAAACTTAAAACTATGTCTTCGTCCCCTAAAGAGCAAGCATTAAAAGCAAATAAACGTGGTCGCCCTACATCTGATTTCTCAAATTCCCCAAAGAGAACAATACAACGTAGAATAGCAAGGTTGGCACAAACTGACGCGACTGCAGCGGATGCCTTACGTGGTGTATATTCAGAACGAACACAAATTTGTTCAGAATTAAATGTTGTTGAAGTTCTTGCATTAATAATTGAAACAAACTTAACAAAGCATCAGTACATCCGATATTTATAAGCTCTAAGATTTCCCCAGTAACGAAAAGGTGTTGAACGAAAAGAAAAAAAACTTATCCAAATGCAAAATCTATCACCGTGAGTGAATCTCAGGCTGAAGTAGATTTACAAAATTTTTCTTAACCATACAGCTTCACGTATTTTAGATATACAATGTGAAGTCTGGAAAGACATATCTGATGTTGATGTAAACAACCTTGTTTTGATAGGAAAATGAGGATTTGATGGTAGCTCTGGTTATAATGAATATAAGCAATGTTTTAATTGCAACACTCTAAATGACAATAGTTTATTTGTAGCATCTTATATGCCCTTTCAACTAGTGACAAAATCTGCGAAACCTGAAGATGCCAAATTAATATGGAAAAATCCTCGGCCATCATTAACTCGGTACTGCAGACCAATTAGATCTCAGTTTAAAAAATAAACATCACATGCTTGTATTGCAGAGAGAGATTATTTCAAATAAAACAAGCAAAAAAGTTATAGTCGGTCTAGACCGACTATACGATACACTATACCATGCGTTTAGAAACCCTATCTCTTAGGCCCAACTAACTGGACATTGAAAATAAGCAAAAACCAAATTTGAGTGGGATTTTTATTAATTTTTTTGGCTGCAGATATGAAAAAGTTCATATCGGATGCTATATCTATAAAGGGACTAGGTCCAAAAATGGACCGATCCTGATCATGTTTGGTTAAGTCTCTTGTATTTTGCAAAAATATGTACAAACAAAATTTGAGAAGAATCAGTGCAATATTTTTGTTTTTTAATAGATTTAAGTGAAGAGCGGGAAGCAGCTCTATATGGGGTCAAAGGGATCATTTTTGGACTAGTCATTAGTGGATGTAATGAACGCATACAAACCCAATTTGAGTAAGATCTATATGACAATTTGGATCTTATGGCAATTTATGTCGATTTCATATGGGTAATTTGTATGGGGGCTAGGTCTGAACATGGACCGATTCTCACCAATTTCAATAGCGTTCATCCCATGGCCGATAAAAGCTTATATACCAAATTTCGTCAAAATATATTCATATTTGCGACCTGCAGTTTGATTACAAGCTTTACATGGACACACAGACGGACGGACGGACGGACATTGTTAAATCAACTCAGAAAGTGATTCTGATTCGATCGGTATAATTAAAGATGGGTCTAGGTCAAATATTTTTGGTTGTTACAAACAGCAGCACAAATTCATTATACCCAAACCACATAGTGGTATAGGGTATAAAAATGATATGCTGAAGTACACAGAGTATTTTAAATCTGAGCAGAAAATATAAGTTGAACACAAATTGCAATTGACTACAGTTGATGGTAAAGTATGCAATGCATTAAGTCAAACTCCATCTGCTAAATGCTAGCTATGTAAATCAAAACCGAAAGAGATGAATGAAACATGTCTACAAAAAATGGTGCACAAAGAAAATTATGAGTTTGGATTGGCCCCCTTACATTCATATATTCGCTTTTTCGAGTATTTCATTCACGTTGCTTATAGGTTAGGCCTAACTAAATCGCAAATTAGGTCAACAGATGCAAAGAATAAATTTATAGAAAGAAAAAGAGAAATTCAAAGAAAGTTTAGATCGGAGATGGGTTTGTTAGTAGACAAGCCTAAACCAGGGGGGAGTGGGATGTCATATAATGGCAAAACAGCAAGAAGCTTTTTAGTAATCCTGGTTTGGCTGCTAAAATAACGGGCGTTGATGAAGTTCTCATAACGAATTGTGCAACTTTACTGCAAGCTGTGTTATCAGGCTACAAAATAACCGCTAATAAATTTAAAAAATTCGCGCTTGATACTGCTACAGGGCTGGTTGGGAAATACCCTTGGTACTATCTCCCACCTTCAGTACACAAGATCTTACTGCACGCTTCCGAAGTAATTGGCGATGCTATGGTATCAATTGGAGAGCTTTCAGGGGAAACTGCGGAAGCCAGAATCGCAACAAACACGGATTTATTAAATATATTATTGCGGAGTTCGGATCAATTCATTTCAGGCCAAAGAAAAATTACGTTATTAAAATCTGCAATTGAATTGATCCAAGAGTAACAAATTTAAAACAACATTATTTGGATTTGAAAGATTATTTTTTTTTTATTTCTTTCAAATTTATTAAATATGTAATATGTATTATCTAGAATTTTAAAACAATAAAAAGCAAAATGTTTATATGGCGAATACGTATTCTGATGAAGGGACAAAATTGCCTTTAAATAAATGATTATAAGCGAAAAGAAAATATTGTTATTTATTTTTTTACACTGTTTCGCAAATACATTTATCGGAAGTGAAAGTTAGAAGCAATTTCGTGCGAAACCGGAAACTCATTCTAAATGTTTTATTATCAGGAATGTAAAAAATGGGCGGTATAGGTATATCGTGTTTATATTATCAGAAATACACTGTGTAAATTTCAAGATGATATCTTAATTCAAACTATTTTTGTCACTATCCTTCATACAAGTACAACCACTGTGCAGTGCTTTGAAATTACTTTCCAATATGAAGGAACACTTGTATTCAATATAGCTCGATGGTTGTAGCAAGGCCTTAGGAATGCGGTGATGACATTTATTTATTAACATTAAAGATATTTTCAATACTAAGAAATTATATTTTCAAATTCAAAAACTGAAGTAAATCAAAATAGATGACAGCCGTTCGAAAAAATGTTCTTTCTATTTGGGAGCAATGACTCTAGTTACTCTAAATACTCTAGTATTAGAGTAATTGAAGACTAATCCCAAAGCGACACATTTACTTATTTATTTTTTTTTTTTTTATTTATTCATCTTCATAATATTTATTTTTACACACTACTTAGATCTAATAATATATTTAGTTATAAAACTTTAATAAATTTAACTTAAATTTATCTTTAGTTACTTGGAAATCTATCTCTGAAGAAAGACTATTACATAATTGTGTGCACCTTGTAATTGGATCATGTAAGGTATAGTTTGATCTATGAAGAGAATCTTCAAACATTCGATTATTTCTTAAATTCCTGGGTGGCCGGTATAAATTTAATAGATCACAAATTTCCGAACAGTTTATGTCCCCAGATAAAACATTATAAACAAACATTATAGAAGAATATGATCGACGATCATTTAAAGATTGCAATCCTAAAAGTTCCCTTCTTACTACATATGTAGGCAACTCATAATACCAAGAATATTTTAAAATACTTCTAGTAAACCTCTTTTGAACATCTTCAATATGGTTTGAAGCCGTCATGTAATAAGGGCTCCAAATAATTGATTTAAATGTAAAAGTACCTCGAAAATCCTTCGAATTTCTGTTTATGAAGTCAAGCATGCTACAAGCTTTTGAAACAATAAAGTCTATATGAAAAAGTTAAATTTACATCAAATGTAACACCCAAGTCTTTTGCCTCAATTTCACGACTAAGACTTTTACCTCCAATACTATAATTAAATAAAATGGGATAAGAACTGTGAACTCATTTTCACAACACCAGTTTGATAATTTTATTAAGTCGTTCTGCAATTTCATGGAATCAACCACATTCTAGCAAATAGTTTCTTATAATCCGCACATAACAAGCATTTTGAAAATTTTAAAACAGATGGAAGATTTTAGAAATAGTTCATTTACAAAATATTTTACAAAAATCCCATTTTTCCCGAAATCCGCAAAAATAAAAGCCTTGCCAAAAAAAATATGCGATAGGGAGTTAACTAAAAATTCACACAGTTAATCTCTAACATACATTTAATAAGCCTTGAAGAGCCAGGTCAATTTCTTTAAATTTTGTTTAAGAAAATTTTTAAAAACTTGAAAAAGGAGATTTCAAAATTTTATCAAAAAAATTTCCATTTTCGGTGTCAATGCTTAGTAGGTGGTAATAAAACAATACTTCACATCTGAGTACTTACAGGTATAAAGACTAAAACAAAATGTTGCCTTTAATTAATTTCTTAAAGTTGAAAAAAATGCCATCAAATTTCATGATCTATTTTTTTTATTTTTTTTATTTTTTTTGCTCAAAAGTGGTCTGGGGCAGTTGCTATTTCTTGACGAACTTTTATTCGATTTTAAAGTTTTATAGCTTTTTTGAAAGATAATTTAATACTGATCCCGAATTATGTAACAATTTGTCGGAAAAATTAAACTATAGAACGAAATTTTCGTAAAATCTGAAAGAAAATCCTATTTTCCCCATATAAACACACTTGAAGTTTTCAATCGCGTTGAGCCACCTCCAAATGTTTTTTGATTGGCCCAAGACTTTGTATTTTTCACTTTTTTTGCTATTCGCATATTTCTAGGTGGTGCGACTGAGAGGTTGAACACTTTTTTTTTTATTAGGGGCCACCCTAGTGAACATACTATTTGGTATACACTTAGTTTAAAATTTTGACTTAAAATTGTTTTAAACAACTTCATGTCTATACCGGTAGCTTAGTTTTATGTCATATCTTTACTTTAAATAAGCATTAACAAGGTGTTTTAATGAAATGTTTCGTCTTATTATTTAGCAAGTGTAAAAGTGATAGTTTATTATTTTACAAATCTAGCAATTGTTATTTTCGGACTACATAAATGTTTTTTGTTGTGATATTTATTTGCAACAGCTGTTTGTGTTGCATGTAACATGCACCCATTAAATTAAATTGCGTGCATCCGACAAGGATGAATTCAAGTATAGTGTATCAAAAATGTTATTCCATACATAAACACATACATATATACTTACACACATACATACGTACTTACAAATGTGTCGAATCCTTTGACATTTAATATTTTATTGTTAATTGGATTTTAAGCTCATCACAGTTACAGTAAAATGTTGTTGTTTGTCCGTCTGTTAAACTTGGCTATTGGTTCAATACATAAGGTATTCCTTTTAAAATAGGGCATAAAATAAATGTTTCATTTGCAGAACTTTTTAAAGTTTTAATTAATACAAAACTATCAGGAGATATTTAAATATACTTCTATATAAAATGAGCCATGCGTTCCTGTTTTTTTTTTTTTCTTATTTCAACTCTCACTTATGTTATTTGAGAACTAAGCTTATTTGTTGTTGATGTAATATCAAAAAAAATGATAATCATTTTTCAAAATAAAAAAAAAAACACTAAAACACTTGAACTAAGTTCGTTATAAACATTTTCCTTTGTAAAAACTATTTCAAAAATTTATTTCTATTTTTTGTTTTTAAAGTAATTGTAGAAGCTTCGATGATCTTTCATAGTGAGCAGTTTAATTTTATAAGTGCACACTTCAGTAAGATACAGCAAAAATCAATATTGTTGGTTAGTTTTATAGTTGAGACAAAAGAAAATAAATAAAAAAAAATAACTTCTCCAAGGTATGTTCGTCTAATGTGGAAAATAAATTTTAAAATTTTGTTTGGTTAACAATTTTCTAGTACCTCTTATAAAAGTATAAATATATAAAACATAATAAAGTTTCGAAAAACTGAAAAGATGAAACTATCTCCCTTTAAAGAAAATATGTTAGAGCAACTAATTGAACCTTATATGTTTTTATGAACTAATACATACATATTTACATATAAACATTACAACAAGAATGTAATTAGGAGTAAAAGCAAATACACACAATGGTGCAAAACCCACACAAAGAGCGATTTTTATGTTGTGCTAAAAATACGGTTACGTTTTAGTAGTTACTTATTACCAGGGCAAACAGAAATATGCTCTAAAAAAAGTGTTTCATGACCATAAAATATGCTGTAAAAATCGAAAATTATGCCCTTAAAATTTCAAAAATATGCTCTTAAAAAATCAAAAACCAAATGAAAAATAAATCGATGGTTTAAAGGTAAAAGTCAGTAACTGACGATCATGCAACAAGTAGAATATGATCAAATTTTGACTTTTATCTATTATTCCAATTAACAAAAAAAATCTTATTAAATAATCAGTAAAAGTAAGGAATTTTATAGTCATACGAGGGCGGATTAATAAGCCCGTGACTTTTAGAATGAAACAACACTTTTTTGCAAAAAAAAAAAAAAAAAATTTTTTTTTCAACATAATCTCCTTTTAGCTCAACACACTTATTCCAACGTTTCTCCAATTTTTTTATACCTTCCCTTTTTCGAGGTCCATTAAATAGGAATTTTTGATCAATAATTTCATCATTGGAGCTAAATCTCTTCCCACCGAGCCATTTTTTTAGGTTTGGAAATAGGAAATGGTCACTGCTTTTCCTTGGATTGATTGATGTTTAATGAGCACCCGAAATTCACTTTTTTCCATTAAAAAAAAAAAACACGAGGTTGTATGTTTCGAACAGCTGTTAAACGCAAAGTAAATGACGGAATTAGCTCAAAATTTTACAGTAGTCTATTAACAGGTAGTAGCAGTGTTGCATTTCATATAACTACGAGGGAAGTTCGAAAAGTCACTGACTTATTGATCCGCCCTCGTAGTACCCAAAACATCAATTTCGACCAAAATGCAGTTAGTGACCTTAGAACCTTTAAATCATCGAAATTAAAAAACATAATAAAAAATTAGGGAATTAATCAAAAAGTTTTTTAACAAAAAAAAAAAAAATATCTATATATATAAAAGAGTTGCGTGGATGAGCATCATCGCAGCGTAAAGATCCACTAAGAAGGGATTTTTAGAAATTCTTCCATAAAGAGGGTAAAAGCCGCCAAAAGGGGAAAAATGGTAATAAATAAATTTAGGAATATGAAATTTGCTGTGGAGAATCCTTAGAGATTTTTGTAGAGAGCACAATACGAGAACAATTTCACGAAATTCCACAAATGAAGATCTATTTAATATATTATTGGCAACGTCAGAACCGTTCATCTCCAGTATTCGAAATCAATGGAAAGTGAAACATCGGGACTTAGATGAAGAAGTCTAAAAACTACTAAAGAACAGAAATAGCACAGAACAATATATGAAATATTGCAACAATATTTGAATCAAATGAATAATAATTACTAGCAGATTCTGGCCCTCGAAATTCGAGTGCAAATTCTAGGAAATTTTATTTTTTAATTAAATAAATACCTTAAAGGTATGCTAATCAAATATAGCCAATTCACAAATCAACACAAAAAAACAAACTCATTTTTATTACAAACACATTAACAAAGTTAATAATAGACCGACTATACGGTACCCTATACCATGCGTTTAGAAACCCTATCTCTTAGGCCCAACTAACTGGACATAGAAAATAACCAAAAACCAAATTTGAGTGGGATTTTTATTAATTTTTTTGGCAGTAGATATGAAAAAGTTCATATCGGATGCTATATCTATATGGGGACTAGGTCCAAAAATGTACCGATCCTGCTCATGTTTGGTAAAGTCTCTTGTATTTTGCAAAAATATATACAAACAAAATTTGAGAAGAATCAGTGCAATATTTTTGTTTTTTAATAGATTTAAGTGAAGATCGGGAAGCAGTTCTATGTGGGGCCAAAGGGATCATTTTTGGACTACTCATTAATAGAAATAATTAATGCATACAAACCCAATTTGAGTAAGATCTATATGACAATTTGGATCTTATGGCAAATTATTTCGATTTCATAGGGGTAATTTGTATGGGGGCTAGGTCTGAACATGGACCGATTCTCACCAATTTTAGTAGCGTTCATCCCATGGCCGGTAAAAGCTTATGTACCAAATTTCATCAAAACACATTGATATTTGCGACCTGCAGTTTGATTACAAGCTTTACATGGACACACAGACGGACGGACGGACGGACGGACGGACCTTGTTAAATCAACTCAAAAAGTGATTCATGATTTGATCGGTATGATTAAAGATGGGTCTAGGTCAAATATTTTTGGTTGTTACAAACAGCAGCACAAAGTCATTATACCCAAACCACATAGTGGTATAGGGTATAAAAACAGAGTAAGACAAAAACGGTGTGAGGTACGATTATATTGGTGAAAATATTAGGAAGTGTTTGGAGATAACATGAAGCCACGATTTCATTAGAAAGTGTTTGGAGATAAAATGAGGGAGCGAATAGCGTTACAAAAACGTTTTGAGAAATCAAAAATGAAAAATAAAAAATGAAAGATGAAAAATGGAAAATGATATATGATAAATAAAAAATGGAAAATATGAAATGAAAAATGATAAATGAAAAAAGAAAAATAAAAAATGAAAGATGAAAAATAGAAAATGAAAAATAAAAAATGAAAAAAGAAAAATGATAAATGAAAAAAGAAAAATAAAAAATAAAAAATGAAAGATGAAAAATAGAAAATTAAAAAAAAATTAAAAATAAAAAATTAAAAATGAAAAACGAAAAATTAAAAATAAAAAATGAAAATTGAAAAATGGAAAATGAAACATGAAAAATGAAAAATGGAAAATGAAAAAAGAAACATGAAAAATGAAAAATGATACATGAAAAATAAAAATTGAAAAATAAAAAATGAAACATGAAAAATGGAAAATGAAAAATAAAAAATGAAAAATGAAAAATAAAAAATTAATAATGAAAAAATTAAAATGATATATGAGAAATGAAAATTGAAAAAAGAAAAATAAAAAATGAAAGATGAAAAACAGAAAATGAAAAATTAAAAATGAAAAATTAAATATGAAAAATAAGAAATTAATAATGAAAAAAGGAAAATGATAAATGAAAAAAGAAAAATAAAAAATAAAAAATTAAAGACGAAAAAAAGAAAATGAAAAATAAAAGATGAAAAATAGAAAAAATAAAAAACGAAACATGAAAAATGAAAAATTAATAATGAAAAAAGGAAAATGATAAATGATATACGATAAATGAAAAATAAAAAATGAAACATGCAAAATGGAAAATGAAAAATAAGAAATGAAACATGAGAAATGAAACATGAGAAATGGAAAATGAAAAATAAAAAATGAAAATTGAAAAATGGAAAATGAAAAAAAAATGAAAAATGAAACATGAAAAATGTTAAATGAAAAATAAAAATGAAAAATAAAATACGAAACATGAAAAATGGAAAATGAAAAATGAAAAATGAAAAATGAAAAATGAAAAATGAAAAATGAAAAATGAAAAATAAAAAATGAAAAATGGAAAATGAAAAATGAAAAACTAAAAATGAAAAATGTAAAATAAAAAATTAATAATGAAAAAATAAAAATGATAAATGAAAAAAGAAAAATAAATAAGTAGGAAAATTATAGTCGGTCTAGACCGACTATACGATACCCTATACCATGCGTTTAGAAACCCTATCTCTTAGGCCCAACTAACTGGACATAGAAAATAACCAAAATTGAGTGGGATTTTTATTAATTTTTTTGGCTGTAGGTCTGAACATGGACCGCTTCTCACCAATTTCAACAGCGTTCATCCCATGGCCGAGAAAGGCTTATATACCAAATTTCACCAGAATATATTCATATTTGCGACCTTGAGTTTGATTACAAGATTTACATGGACACACAGACAGACGGACGGACGGACGGACGGACGGACGGACGGACATTGTTAAATCAACTCAAAAAGTGATTCTGATTCGATCGGTATAATTAAAGATGGGTCTAGGTCAAATATTTTTGGTTGTTACAAACAGCAGCACAAAGTCATTATACCCAAACCACATAGTGGTATAGGGTATAAAAACAGAGTAAGACAAAAACGGTGTGAGGTACGATTATATTGGTGAAAATATTAGGAAGTGTTTGGAGATAAAATGAAGCCACGATTTCATTAGAAAGTGTTTGGAGATAAAATGAGGGAGCGAATAGCGTTACAAAAACGTTTTGAGAAATCAAAAATGAAAAATAAAAAATGAAAGATGAAAAATAGAAAATGAAAAATAAAAAATTAAAAATAAAAAATTAATAATGATAAAGGAAAAAAGAAAAAATGAAAGATGAAAAATAGAAAATGAAAAAAAAAATTAAAAATAAAAAATGAAAAATGAAAAACGAAAAATTAAAAATAAAAAATTAAAAATAAAAAATGAAAATTGAAAAATGGAAAATGAAACATGAAAAATTGAAAATGAAAAAAGAAAAATGAAAAATGAAACATGAAAAATGAAAAATGATAAATGAAAAATGAAAAATAAAAAATGAAACATGAAAAATGGAAAATGAAAAATGATAAATGAAAAATGAAAAATGAAAAATGAAAAATGGAAAATGAAAAATGAAAAACTAAAAATGAAAAATGAAAAATAAAAAATTAATAATGAAAAAATTAAAATGATATATGAGAAATGAAAATTGAAAAAAGAAAAATAAAAAATGAAAGATGAAAAACAGAAAATGAAAAATTAAAAATGAAAAACTAAATATGAAAAATAAAAAATTAATAATGAAAAAAGGAAAATGATAAATGAAAAAAGAAAAATAAAAAATTAAAGACGAAAAATAAAAAATGAAAAATAAAAGATGAAAAATAGAAAAAATAAAAAACGAAACAAGAAAAATGAAAAATTAATAACGAAAAAAGGAAAATGATAAATGATATACGATAAATGAAAAATAAAAAATGAAAAATAAAAAATGAAACATGAAAAATGGGAAATGAAAAATGAAAAATGAAAAATGAAAAATGAAAAATGAAAAATGAAAAATGAAAAATGAAAAATAAAAAATGAAAAATGAAAAATGAAAAATGAAAAATGAAAAATGAAAAATAAAACATGAGAAATGGAAAATGAAAAATGAAAAATGAAAAACTAAAAATGAAAAATAAAAAATTAGTAATGAAAAAATGAAAATGATATATGAGAAATGAAAATTGAAAAAAGAAAAATAAAAAATGAAAGATGAAAAACAGAAAATGAAAAATTAAAAATGAAAAATTAAATATGAAAAATAAAAAATTAATAATGAAAAAAGGAAAATGATAAATGAAAAAAGAAAAATAAAAAATAAAAAATTAAAGATGAAAAATAGAAAATGAAAAATAAAAGATGAAAAATAGAAAATGAAAAATGAAAAATAGAAATTGAAAAATAAATAATGAAATATGAAAAATCAAAAATAAAAAATCAAAAATCAAAAATCAAAAATTTAAATTAAAACTCAAAAATAAAAAATTAAAAATTAAAAATGAAATATGAAAAATGCAAAATGAAAAATAACAAATAAAAAATGAAAAACGAGAAATTAAAAATTAAAATTTAACCTATTGAAATAATAGATTATAATAAATATTTTTATATTAACACAGCCCCTGCAGTTGTTTGCTGTAAGTGATACATAGATGACGCTTTCTGTTTGATTTTAAAAAGTGCCATAAAAAATCTTTAACTACTAGATTTTTACACATCTCCCCTTTGATCGGACTTACATGATTTTTTTATTAACTTTTTTTTTGTAATTTCAAATATTGTAATTTGTAATTTTTCTTTCCAACCGGCCAATGGACACTGAGGTAATGAATAACTTTATGTATAAAACATGTAAATAAAAATAAAGATTATTAGGACAAAGAATATTAAACTTTGAACTACTTTTATATAAAACAAATTTTTCAAAGACAAAAATTTTCTGATTCTAAAAACCTTCTTTAAAAAAAATATAACTTAAGCAGAGCAAACCCTCAAACTACGAGAACTATTTCCTAAACAAAAGCCCTTTGCCTCTCGGGACACCATTCTGAAGATAAGTTAGATTTTGAAGATTTTTGTTTTTCAAAGATTCAAAGAAATTTTGTATTTAAAAATAAGCTTTGGATTTAAACGATATATTTCCATATATAAATTCTCTACACATAGTGTGTGTTACTTGAGAAAATACTTTATGTTATACTGGTATACTGTTTACATTGTTAGAAGGTTTTTAAAAACTTTTATTATATACCCAAAATTTGAACTTGCAATACAATGTTCTTATATTCTCTGTTTTCTTTTCGTTTTTCTGTTACGAACAAAAATATGCAAATTAAAAATTTTTTAATTTTTATAAAACAAACACTTAGATTCGTATTTAAAAGAATTTTATCATTGTTACAAAAAAAAAAAGTTATATATATATAAATAACTCCTTTCTCTTATTATTTGTTTCTTTTCCTATTTAGATGTAACAAATTTAGAATATGAAAAAATTATAGCAGAGGCTGGTAAAAATGTTACCATACCCTGTCCGGGTGTCACAGAGCATTCTCTAGTGGATACATTGGTATGGAAAACAGCCACCACAACAATAGCCCAATTTGCCAATCGTATACCATTGTTACATAGTCCTCGGGTAAGTATTTAATATGGTTACAATTTAAACAGACCTTCAAATTTTTATAACAAAAACCAAAACAAAAAATAAATAGAGTATGAAAGATGAACAAAAGAAAAAAAAAAACAACAAATATTTCATGCGTTTATTTTGGTTTCGGTTTTTAAGTCGCTCAGAGACAAGTTATTTAAATTGATGTCTTTATTTCTGTAACAAGTTTGTATTCATACGGTTCATTTGACAATAAAAATGTTCATTGTCTTTTGCAAATATAACGAAGATTTCCTTTTGTTGATATAGTCTTAAGGGAGTGCTTTTTATGATACGGATTAAATTAAAAGATTGTGTAGAATTTCCATGTTATTCCTTTTTTCTTCTTCTTCTTCTTCTGCTTTGCTGAGCTAACATTTTTTAATCTATGGGGTCAAAAAAAAAAAGAAAATTATCTAATATTTTATTAACAATTTAAAAGTTGAATTTTGGCTTTTGTTTTTTTTTTTTTTTTAAATAAATATGAAGTATGATCGTAAAATTTAATATTTGGCTTTGAACCAATTTACTAAAGTTGTCTATTTAATTCCCTTAGAAGCTATACAATTTCAGTTCAGCTGCTCACTACGGCGTGAGTGTATTGTATTACATGTATGTATTGAATAATAAAAATAAAACAATATTATTCATACATACATACGTACAAAAGACATAAGTAGACAACTGAAAATATAATTGAATATGTTGCTGTGGTTCGCTGCTGTTAGTTTAATAGATTTAAAAAAAAAATTGTATGATGCTTGAAAAGCTTCAGCTTATTCAGAATAAAGATTAAAAGACAAATATTTAAAAGCAAATAAAAGATTTATATAAATTTGTAGGGAAGAAAAATCAAAGTACCTATTGCACTTAGAACAAAAGATAGATCAAGTTAATAACAGTAAAGATTGGTGGAAAATTGCTAAGGAAATAAGAAATGGTGATGAATTTCCAAGAATAACGGTACCAGCAGAAGAGCTGAAATCATATTTTCAACAACTGTTGAATCCAATACAAAACGCAATAGAGTTACAATATGCTTACCTATACCGGACAGATGATGAGGTGGATAAGGCCATAACAATAACCGAAATAAGGCAAGTGCAGCAAAAAGCTAAAGACCACAAGGCACCAGGCGAAAATCGCATCCCATATGAATTCTATAAAAATGCTCCAGAAGAATTGTAAGAAGAGATAGCAACAATATGTAATATAATTTATGATAGTGGCAAAATAGACGATACTTTTATATTAAATATAATTTACCCGATATATAAAAAAGGAGATATGGCAATACCAAGTAATTATTGTGGAATATCTTTCATCAACTGTCTACCAATGTGACGGTGATCTTTTTTGCTCTTTACTGTAACAAAAGAATTTCTGTTACAAGCAGAATAAGAAAGAAGAAAAAAATAATAACCTTGATCTTGAAATTATTTTCAAGTTCAAGTATGTACATATAAACAACACCTTATATGGTAATAGGTTGATGGCAATTTTTTTTTAGCAAACTGATTTATGGCGTTTTGTTCTCTTCATTTTGTTGTATTAAATCATGAACACATTCATATGCAATCATGCTGGTCAAACCACGTATTTTCTTGTATTGATCTCACTTGCTCTCATAGTCATATATGAGTGGGAGTGTTATAAATACTACAGAATATTATGAATGCATATGAATGTTCTCAATGAATTGGTGGTGATTTTGTTTTTTTAATAAACAGGTTTTTATCTGCAGATGAATGAATGAAGATGAGAAGGTTAATGTAATAAAGTTAAATTTAAGTCGAGGAGTTGAAGATTAATAGTTGAACATAAAGGTTGAGGAAAAACCCTCTTAAAATAAAAATTTAAAATGTAGTGATAAAGTGAAGGATGAGGAAAATCCTCTTAAAAATTAAGATTAAAATTTAAGTTTAAAAAATTAAAATTTAAGAAAATTAAAAATTTAGAAAATTAAAATTTATGAAGGAGTTGAGATTGTTGAAGACTAAGGTTGAGGAAAAACCTTTTAAAACTTAAAATGTAGTTAAAAAAAAAAAAAAACCTCTTAAAATTAAAATGTACATTAAGTTAAAAGTTAAGAAATAAGACAAATACAAATTAAATGTATACTATAGGGAGTTGAATATTGATTGTAGAACCGACCGGTTTAGGAAAAACCCTCTGAATAATTTAAAAATGTAGTGTAAGGACAGTTGTTCAAAAAGAAGAAAAAATTTAGAAAGTAAGAAACTTAAAATAAAGTGAATTTATTAAAATTTGTTAAAATATTAAAATAAATTTTAAGGAGTTGAAATGTAGTCGCGAAAGTAAAAGGTTGAGGAAAAACCTCCAAGATTTAAGTTTAAAAAAAATTAAAGTTTAAGAAAATTTAATGATTGAGTTTGAAATTGTTTAAGAAAATTAAAAATTAAGAAAATTAAATATTTAAGAAGGAGTTGAATTTTGAATGTTGAAAAGAAAGGTTGATGAAAAACCGTAAAACTTAAAATTAAAAAAAAAATGTAATTTTAATTTAATTTTAAAGAAATAACAAAAGACATAAAAAAAAAATGTGTAAATTTAAAATAAAATTTTAGTGTTTAAGAAAATTAAGAAAAAATTTAATTTGTTAACTTTTGAAAAAAAAAACGTGTTAATACGTGTAAACTAAAACTGAAAAATTGTATAAACTTAAAACCGTTAACTGGCTAAAGCAAGCATTGCAAAATGTTGTAACCAAAAGAAAAATATGAAAGAAAGTGACACCAAGTTAAAACAAAACTCCAGCGTCTGGCGGCAGCAGCTTCATCCTCAACAACTACAACCATATGGCGGTAATTAAAAGACACTAATTAAAATGTTTCTTAAATCTAAATTAAATAAAAAATTTCCTAAGATTTGTTTAACTATAAATTAAAATTATTTTCGAAAGATTTTTCTAATTATAAATCAAAATTTTTTCTAAATATAAATTTAAACATAAATTTTAACTAAAAATTTTCTAAATTAAGAAATTTGCTAAATATAAAATTAAACTAAAAGTTTTCCTAAATAAAAATAAAATTGAGCTAAAATTAAAAAAATTATAATAAGAAATATAATTTAGCTAAAAATGAAAATTTTGTAAAAAAAAAAAAAATGGTAAAATTTTTCTAAATTTTTCCTAAATCAAAATTTTGCTAAAATTTAAAATTAACCTAAATTTAACACTATAGAAATTTAAGAGAATTTACAAAATGGTACCATATTTAAAAAGAAAAATTTTTTGTTAAAGTTAAAATTAAAACTAAATTTAATTTAAAATATTATTATTATTCTGTAGTGCTAAAATTCAAATTGAGATAAAATTAAAATTTGCTAAACTTAAAATTTTGCTAAAAATAAAAATTGGCTAAAAAATTAAAATGTTACGAAAAAGAATTTAAAATTAAAATTAAAACCCTTAAAATGAAGGGTAAATAAAAATTTATAAAACCCAATGTAGAAAACCAAACCAAACCTAATCTTTTCATTGCAGTGGGTTACCTCCAATTAAGATGGAGTCGAGGTAACATGGTTGGGAGGGCAAAAGGGGCAGAACACCTAATCCCCAATCCCAAGGTAAGTATGGCCATCCACCCATTTAGCATCCGTTTTTTTTGACAGTTTTTTTTATAAATCGCACGCGAAAATCTGTAGTGCGGTTTACCTGGGCCTGAGCAAGACCCCACCCATCCGGCGAGCTAGGCCCCTACGCCAGCACGTGCGACCAGCAAAGGCTCAGGGAAACGGAAGCGGATCTTCCACCAACGCCGCACCATTACACCAAAGATAATGGTGGTTTTGTTAACAAATAGACTCTCAGAATGGGCCGAACGTTACATAATCCTGAATGAATATCAAGCTGGTTTTAGGAAGAACTATTCAACAGTTGACAGCATATATAACCTCTCAGCTTTAGTACATTTAAATCTAAATGCGAATAAGAAAACTTATGCATTTTTCATGGATTTTAAAGCCGCATTCGATAGAATTTCTAGAAATGCACTTATATACAAGCTACATACAACATGTCTTTTGTCGAAAGCAGTTAAGTTTATAGAAAACATGTATAAAACTACAAACTCGGCAGTGTTGACTGGTCAAGAATTATCGGAGGACTTTTCAACTGTATCAGGCGTAAAACAAGGGTGTCTGATATCACCACTACTTTTTGCGTTTTATCTTAATGATCTTCATGACTTTTTAGAAGGAAGACTTAATAGCGAACTCTTAAATATACGACTGTTGCTATATGCAGATGATATCGTTATTCTTGCTGATGATATAAACGTTTTGCAGCAAATGATATATAAATTAGAAGATTACTGTCAAATGTGGGATATCGAGGTAAATTTAAGTAAGTCTGAGATTATGATGTTCAGAAAAGGTGGAAGAATGTCACGAAATGAAAAATGGTATTTTAAAGGAGAAGATATTAGAATAGCATCCGAATACTGCTATCATGGCGTTACCTTGACACCAAAAATGATTTTCAAAAAACATATTGAAATAAGAACCGCTTCTGCCAAAAGCAGCATAAATCAGACATGGAACAACTTTTTGAACAAACCCTCCATATCCCTAAGATCCAAATGGAAACTGTTTTTGGCTGTTTGTAGGGCAGTGAAAAACTATAGCGCACAAGTCTGGGCATTCTCTTTGATCGATGAAGTGGATAAATTACAGCTATACTTTTTAAAGAAAATATTGAGGATTCCTAGTTTTACAGCAACATACACGCTAAGACTTGAAACGGGAATAGAAAATGGTCATCTATATACTTTGGATTTTCAACTGAGGTATATAAACAAAACTTCCAAACCAATTCCTAAACAACAACAAAACAATGTTGTTTATAAGGTAAGTTGCGGGGGGAATGAAGAAGAATGCTGCAATTTGATATACATTGGAACAACTAAACGAACTGTGGAAACGAGAAAGAATGAGCATAAAAATAACATTATTAAGGGGAGAGAGACAATTGCATTAGCTATGCACATAAAAACAACTAAACACACAGCTAAATTTGACAATATTGAAATTCTAGATAAAGTAAACAATGAGAGAAAGAGGTACACAGTGGAAAGTCTAAGAATACAGCAAAACATAAACACAACTATGAATTTGAAGGAAGATACGAATAAGATCAGTTCTAGCTACAGCGTTGCCATTCGATGAAATTTACTGTTATAACGGGTGATTTTTTAGCTATTATCTTTTTGGCAACACTGGTTTAAACAGCTGACGCACGTTTCGTGTTTTGTTTCATTGTCAAACATCTTCAGTTTGGTCTATAATTTAAAAATGAATCGTCTTACAAACGAACAACGCTTGCAAGTTATTGAATTTATTATCAAAATGCGTGCTCCGTTAAGAAAGTTCATCGCGCGCTTCTTCCATTTTATGAACAATTTAATCGAGCCACTAAAGCGGCTATTCGGGCTATTGTGACTAAATTTCGCACCAAATTTACATTGTTGGACATTAAACCACCAACACGCTTACGTAGAGTGCGAACTGAAGAAAATATCGCAGCTGTATGCTGGTGGCATCATTGGACCGTACTTTTTCAAAGATGATGCGAATCGTAACGTAACTGTGAATGGTGATCGCTACCGAGAGACGATATCCCACTTTTTTTTGCCCAAAATGCAAGAGCTTGACTTGCATGACATGTGGATTCAACAAGACGGCGCCACATGCCACACAGCACGCGCAACAATGGACAATGGAGGCGAGTTCGGTGAACATTTTATTTCACGTTCGGGACCGGACAATTGACCACCTAGATCGTGCGATTTAACGCCTTTAGACTATTTTTTGTGGGGCTATGTTAAAGCTCATGTCCATACAGACAATCCCTCTTCAATTGACGCATTGAAAGACAACACTGAAGCATTTATTCGTGAGATACCGGCCGAAATGTTGGAAAAAGTATGCCAAAATTGGACTAAGCGGATGGACCATTTGAGGCGCAGTCACGGTCAACATTTGCGTGAAATAATCTTCAAACTTTAAATTACATGGACCGTACTATCGATTCAAATAAAGATTTCATGTATTTTTCTGAATTTTATGTGTTTTTTTTTTTGGAAAACTTTCCTATAGCTCTTAAAAAATCACCCTTTATTACATTTTGGGCCGTGTTTATTAAAAAATTTTATGTTAAATGTTTAATGTTTTGTATTTTGTGTTTAATGTAAAATAGAATTAATTTAAATGTGATTTAAAAATATTTATGTTACTGTAAGTAAATGAAATATAATTTTGGTGTGATATTATTGTTTTTAACATATTGTTTTATAATTTTCAATAGACGTCTCTTGAGAAAGTCAACAAATAATTGACGAAACGTCGAGAAGAACTTGTAAAATAAATGCATTTTTATTTACATGAAAGAAAACATAGTTCTGACTAGCTTAAAAAAAAAACACAACAAAACTTTGTTCTATTATAATCAGGACAGACTTCTCAATCAACTCTCAAAAATCCTTATTAGACGGCAAATTCTATGGGTGAATGCTATGAATAGCATAGGAAATGATTATGGTATCTCATGGACAGAGCAAAATCTCAATGAAACACAGTGGGCTGAAAATCGGATTAATTTATTATATTCACTTAGAACTAGTTATAACCAAGCCCTTCTAATGAAAGCTGCTGAAACAAGCAGAATATATAGAAAATTTGATCCAATGGCAGGAAACAGATACATGATGGACGAGTTGCGGTTAGAAGACATAACGTGGATTTTCAAGGCAAAAAGTGACCTTATTAAACTTAATGGTAATAATTATCTGTTTAATGGTTCAGACTTATGTTCACTTTGTAATTTGAAGGAAAAAGAAGATATAGAACATTTTTTAGGCCGTTGTAATCTGTACTGGAAAATCTGTACTTAGTGAAGTCGAAATAATCAATATTTTATATGGCAGGACTGTAGGCTGGCAATCTGTATCAAATTATGTGAAAACCTGTATAAATTATAGAAACTTTTTAATAGCGGAATTTAATCCTTATGAATATTTAATTTGTAAAATTGTAAAATTGTTATTTGTTTAAATAGTCTTTCGACTGACGACATATTGTCAAAGTCGAATATAGATATATTCTTAATATATTCTTAATTTAATCCATTTTATAATTATGTACATATATTGTTAAATTTAAAGCGAAAAATAAAGAATACTACTACTACTAATAAAACATTTTTACTTTTCCTAGGCAATTTTAAGCCAGAAATGTTAAAAGTTGATTTAGAAAAATGTACATCAAGTTTCGAAGATAGAAACAGGTGCTCAAATTTTGACCCAAAGGTTTTTCCGTATTTTATCCCCCTTGACATGCAATTAACTCAAATTCTGTTTAAATTAAAAAAGACATTATTTACAAAAAAAAAAAAAAATATAAATAAAATTTTAGATAATAAATACGAGTATATACAATTATTTATTTTAAGGTAATTGTAATAATGATAGCATATAATAAATAAACAACAGGCATTTCTGAATTTTTCTAACAGGAAATAGTATATTTGTAATGAATTATGGCCATTAGGAAAATAACAATTTTAATTTAGCAATTAAGGATTCCAAATAAATATTTTATGTGGAAATTATTGTGGCTCTGTAATATAACGTGAAAATGTTCCATGCTTAAAATAAACCAAAAGCTTTAAAAATTGTTTTTACTTCGACAATTATAAAAATTAAAAAATCTAACCCACAAAAACAAAGTTTTTATTAAAACTCTTTCTTTCCTTATGTATATGAGTTTTGAATCTATCCTTGAGTGTGCGTAACTGTGTGTGACTATCTTAAAATTTATCTATGGCCAGAACAAGTCTATGGACAAAGTTTCAGATTGATTGCATGAGGGAAAATGGGGTTTAAATTACTCCGTGACTATGAGTGATATGCGTGAATATCTTTAAGTTAATATTTGGTGACAACAAGTCTGTGGACCAAGTTTCAGATTGATTGGATGAGGGAAATGTTTAAATCACTCAGAAGTGGACTAGTTAGCAAAGTTAAACACAGAATTGGTAATGAAAATGATAAAGTGGAACATTTCTTTTTAGAATTGTGTGCTGCTGGAGGCAATTTCTTATTGGTAGTGTTTATAGACAAAATCGTAATATAGACCTTGGGCATTTCTATGAAATGTTGGCGGAAGATTTTATAACTTTTTATGATATTAATATATTAGCTGGGGACTACAATTCAAACCTGCTGGAAAACTGTAGTATGATCGAAAATATGAAATCTTTTGGTCTTACTCCCGTGAACACGCATATACCAACAAACTTCACTACCACTAACAACTCATTACTAGATTTATTCGTCATCTCTGACGAAGCAAACCCACTGATGTATGACCAGCTGTCTGCACCTGGTTTTTCTAAACACGGCCTAATCTTTATAACCTATGATATTCCTTTACAAGTTCCCAGCAAAACAATAGAATTTAGAGACTTCAAAAACATAAATTTCACTCAATTGGAGGAAGCGTGTGGCCAAATCGATTGGAACTCGATATAATTTATGTTATCCTTCTTGGAACACCATGTCTCAGCTTTATATAATATTATTGTTCCGATCAAAGTAAAAACAATAAGCAAGCGACAAACACCATGGTTAACAGCGGAAATTAAAAAACTTATAGAAAACCGTGATAAGGCCTTTTTCCGATGGAAGCGGTTTAAAACAAACGCACTTCATGAACTTTATCGCACAACAAGAAAAATTGTCAATAAAAGCATAAGGAAAGCTAAGGCCACATACAATGCTGAAAAGTTTTAAACATCAATTGATGCAAAAAAAAAAAAAAAAAATGGAAAATTATTAGAGTAATTGGGGTTGGAAAGAGGAAGGGTATAGAAGAAAATTTCATATCAAACCCTAATAAAATAAACGAGAATTTTATTAATATTCCAATGCCTCAAACTAATCACTCATATTATGACAACTATACGCCTAATTATGACCCACAAATCCTTTTCTCATTTGACTGTGTTAGTTCCCCTCGATGTACTTAAGAGCCAATAGGAATTGATGGTATTCACTCTGCTTTTCTAAAAATGCTACTTCCCTTCATTTTGCCGTATATTACGCACATTTTTAACAAAATAATTACAGTGAGTATTTTTCCCCAACGATGCAAACAAGCTAAGAACGGCTCCTTCATTGCCAAATAACGTCCTACATAAATGATAATAACCTGCTTACTGACCGTCAATCTGGGTTTCGTGCCAAACACAGCTGTATTACAGCTCTAGCTGACGTAACGGAAGATATAAGGAGAGAAATTTGTGATGGCCGCTTGGTAATATTAGTGGTGTTAGACCATTCAAAAGCTTTCAATACGATGGGTCAAACAGTTTTGCTACAAAAGCTTAAGAAGGTGATGCACTTTTCACCAACTTCTGTTGCACATATGACATATTACCTAGTCCGCAATGCGTAGAAACTAATAAAAGTACGTCGTCGTTCCTTCCTGTGGTAAGAGGTGTTCCACAGGATTCTATCCTTGGTCCCCTCCTTTTCTCAATGTATGCTTCCGATCTACCTAAGCAGTTAATTCCCTGCAATATAAGAATGTATGCCGATGACTTACAGTTATATATTAGCAGCAAGGAAGAAAAAATCGCAGATTGCATTAGAAAATTGAATGATGACTTAGAACGTTTTTCTCGTTGGGCAGCTGCAAACGGACTGAGTCTCAATCCACAAAAAGCAAAGTGTATTTTGGTGCATAACAGATTAACAAGAACTTCAGACAATCTTAACATATATAAATGATTAACAAATCGAAATAGTTGAACGAGCAAAAATCTGGGTGTTATCTTTAATAAAACATTGACTTGGTCAGACCATGTCGCAGCTGCCTGTGGTAAAACGTATTCGATGTTAGGAACACTTTGGCCTACCCAATATTGTACACCAATTAATGCACGCTTGCTACT
Organism: Cordilura impudica; assembly: GCA_963682025.1. NCBI lineage: Eukaryota > Metazoa > Arthropoda > Insecta > Diptera > Scathophagidae > Cordilura > Cordilura impudica. The sequence continues at coordinate 44,653,204 of OY821517.1, forward strand.
TGTAAAGACATACTTAATACCAACACTACTATATGCATGTGAAATATTTGCAAGTTGCGATACTAAAAGTAATTCCAGTCTAAATACAACGTTTAGCAATATCGCAATATACGTTTACGGGCTCAGAAGGTTCGATTACATTTCATCTTACTCAAAGCAAATTTTCGGTGTCAATTTTGATGACTTATTAAAAATAAGATGTCTTACTTTCTTACACAAAATAATTAGTTACCAGAAACCAGAATATCTTTATATAACCGATTGTGTTTTAAAAGGCTTCGGAGAAATAACAATTTAAGTCAATTTCGTCACCATACTGTGGTATCTGAATGGCAGTTTTTCATATATGCAACACGTCTTTGGAATGGTTTACCTTCTACAATTAAAGGAATCAGCAACTGCTCATTTTTCAAAAAGAAAATTTTACAACAATACATTTAGAAAATTTTTACTATATACCTTTTATTTGTTTTTTAAATTCTATATGCCACTTGTAAATATCCATTATTTGTATATTAATCAATATTGTTTTTTATTATTATTAATATATAATATTGTCACAGTAATTTTAAGTAGTATTGTGAATCAAACTCAACTATCATGTTTAAACCTGTTCTGTTTTGAAGATTTCATGTCTGGTTGAACAGGATACCAAATTTAAATAAATAAATAAATAAATAAAAAAAATAAATATAAATAAAAATATATTATAACACTGTGCGACAAATGGTAGGGGTCATTGAACGGGATGGAATGAAACTACCGGGGAAGTTATATCGGTCAAAAAAAAGTCATACGTGTCCCGGCGTTTCACTGAGTTACGTCTAGGAATCGAGATATATCGATTTGAACTTAGTAAGAATCGTATAAGGGAATTTGTCAAGTTTTGGCATAACTCGAGAAACTCGACATAACTCGAGAGCCACTAGTCCGATTTTGCTGAAACAAATTACAATTACAATTACAATTACAATTACATTAATTTGTTCATGCAACATTCCGCTACGTAACCAACAGCTTCGCAGTTATAAATAAATGTATGAAGAAAAAAAAAAAATATTTTTTGCCTAAAAATTTAAATAATTTTTTTAAATTCATAAACAAAGCAAAACGGGAAAAAGTGTCAAGTCCAATTACTTTTACGTAAATTCACATAACCTGTGAACAAAATGAGATATAGATCATGAAAATCGATGAACGCGTTTCGCTTTTATTCACAATTAAAAACAATTATTCACAAATAAAAACAAAGTTTTTATTGAAACTCTTTCTTTCCATAAGCATATCGCACCTGTACCTCTAAAGTGAGTCCACTCAAAGTTTACAAATTTTCAGTAGGGGCAAACAATGGCTTTTTTTTAATATTTAATATAAAATTTAAAAACAGTTGTTTCGCTGTAAAGAATTGCGAATAATAAGTATACAACTGCAGTTGTTTTTGCGATTTTTTCAATAACAAGTTTTGATCATCAACAATAACAATTTTTTTTGGGTGGAACTCAAAATATGTCTTTCTAGTGGATTCTAAAGAAGCTACTCTTATAACACAAAGAGGGTTACAACTGTATTTTTTTTTTTTTGCGAAAAACTAGAAAAATTGATGTAAGATTTTTACAGTGGATAGATATGACCACTGTGTATCGTTTTCTTGCAAAAAGTGAAAATTGAAAAATTTTGAGTTGACTCACTTTAGAGGTACAGGTGCGATGTGAGTTTTGAAGCTCTCCGTGATTTTGCGTGACTTTTTTTAAAATTAATCTTTAGACATAACAAGTCTATGGACAAAGCTTCAGGTCGATCGGGTAGGGGAAAATGGGTTTTAAATCACTCCGTGACTGCGCGTGACCATGCATGACTGTGCTTGACTAAGTCAAAGTTAATCTTTTTTTCACAGCAAGTTTATGGTCCAAGATCAAATCCATCAGATGAGGGGAAATGACATTTAGATCACTCCATGACTATGCGTGGCTATGCGTGACTGTGCGTGGCCACCCCAAAATTAATCTTTAGATACAACAAGACTATGGGCCCAGTTTAAGATCAACTGGATAAGAGGGAATGGGGTTGCCCCACGACAGACAGATAGACAGATAGACAGACAGACAGACAGAGAGTATGAGTTAAAAGAAAGAGTTTAAAAACCAAGTATTGTAAACATTTTCAAACTTGAAATTAACCAGTTTTCTTCATAAAGATAATAAAAAGTAATGAAATTTAAATTTTTTTTTACAAGTTTACAAGTTTTACTTTTCATTAAGCTTCAATGTTTTTGAGCCAATTTTTTTTTTAAGTTGTAAATATTTTTCGTTTATATTTTTTATATAAAATTTTATTCTACTTTGTTTTGCATTAGAGCGTTTTAGCAAATATTTTTATTTTTGGAATTTTTAAAGCGGAATATAGATTTTTTAGCTTAAAATATTTGTAGAAAATACGTCGTTAGTATCTACTGATAAATTTTTCCAATCCGCTTACATCTTATGAAAATAGATGTCTTTGGCTATCTATGAAATCGTTGGAAGTTCGTAGGAATATCTCTTCATTATTGTTTTTGCATTGCATTATTTGTGGTTTAATTGAATGTACAGATTTACTGCATTTAATTAAATACTAGCAGATTCCAGCCTAGGAAATTCTATTTTTCTATTAAATGAAGACCATAAAGATATGCTAATCAATTATAGTCAATTCACAAATGAACACAAAAACAAACTCATTTTTATTACAAAAACATGAACAAATTTAATAAACACACACATAGCATGGTATAATTTTATGTATGTGTTAGTAGCAGCTTTGAGTGCAATTTACTCAAAATAAAGGAAAAAATTTTAAAATCTGTAAATCTGCAAAACCGCTAAAAAGAAATACCTTTCAAATAATATACGTTTGGTCATAATTGGGATAAAACTGTAGAACAAAACATCGGTCACAAGAAATCGCCTAGCCTATTAATATTATAGATATGGTACCTGAACGAAATTTGAAATTTGTTTCATATTGATTTCATGAGCCATTTACTAAATCCATGAGATTACTCAATAACTATTGTAATAATTAAGATATAAGTTTTGTAAATAATAAATTTGAGATATAATTGTTAGATATAAGTTGTTAGTCCGTAAGAATTAATTTTAGCCATAGACTGGAATAAAGATATAGTAATAATAATAATAATAATAATAATGATAATAAAATCATCAAAATCGGTTCAATAAGTATCGAGATGTCAATGAAAAAGTTGAAAAAGGCTTGAATAAATATGATTTTTCTTTGTTGTTCTTGTCATTGTTGTTTTTCAAATTTTTTTATTTTAAGTCATAGCTATCATAGTTGATGTTTCATGAATGTGTAAGTGTGGATATACTGCACTGTTGTAATAGTTTAGTTGATGAACAAAATTGCTGTTGGCGTGTCGTTTTTTTTTTTTTTTTTGATATGTGAACGCTGATAAACAAACAAACAAAAATGATTTTGTATGAATTTTAATTTTTGCTCATTGCATTTAATAAAACTGTCCGACAAATTGAGACTTTTTGATTGGAAAAAAATAGCGACCATATAATTCTGAAAGGGCATACTGAGTAGAGCATTTTTGTAGAATAAACTTATAGTCTAGCTGGTCTGCGTTTTATTTTTACAGTGGGTCAAATTTTAAATTTCTTTGTCGAAGATTGCATTATACCAAATGAAAAAAGTGTTGTAAGTTAATGTCTGAGAGAATTTTTATAAACAGAGTTATATCGTCGAATGTTATGTAGATCATTTTTGTGGAAGATCTTAGCCCTCTAGCTCCTCTCTTTAATGGTCAATTATTCCACGAAAATTTTTGCCGAAAAATTTCAGTGGGGGTCACCAAAGGCACTAAAGGTGTACATAAAGCTCTTTACGCTTAATTAGCAAAATTACATCGGTAACTGCAAAATATTTGGAATTAATTATACTCAACTAAAACAACTACAGCTTGCACACTGAGTTCTCGCATCTAGTCACCTTTGACGTACATATAGCGTGTGATTTTTACTAAAATTAAAATAAAATTAATAGAAAAAAATCAATAAAAATTCAGCTGAAACTAAGCTTGGCGGAGTCTGTTTAGGCAAATTAAGAGATTGGTTTTATTTTGTTTGTGGACATTTTACGCACCATCAAAGCAGAAGATAGATATTTCCTACAATTGAAAAACCGTATTTTCTTTTGTTTGCAATACGATTCTCGCCTGAAGCTTGGACAACAAAAACTGTATGTACTACCTGCGAAAGTGCTCTATTGACCTGGTACAAAGGCGATACTAAAGCGCTGCCATTTTTTACATCTATGACAAGGATTGAACCTGAAGATCACAAATCAGATACATGGTATTTCTGCTTAAATTTTAAATTACAAATTTGGTAGATGTCAAAGGTTTATGCGGTAATGAAATACCGCAATTTAACCAGATGGTGTTTCGGCGCCTCTATCGCCTACACCTACATTTTCGGCCCATATGATACACGCCATTACAGAAATCACAACGGCGCACAGTGGGTTATTGGGTATCAAAACTGTCGATTAATTAAAAAAATATTTTTGAAGTTACACTCGAATACTTAATACTCGTTGAAAGTAGACATAATTCTGCATCACTAACCGAAATTTATAACGGTTCTAAGTTGTATAGTGTAGCTGCATTGTGTTGTTGAATTCACACTTTCATTTTCTGTTCGCTTGCGGTCGCTGTAAAAGTGATATTTACAAGTTTATCAAAGTGTTTTTCGTTAAAAAAAACTTGAAGTAAAATTAAATTCTGAGTATGGAGCCTTCAACGTCAGGTATTAAACTATTTTTCGGAAAAAAATTTTAGGAAAAAAAAGTGATCTAATATTTTAAATTTTGTTTTTTTGTTTAAACTCCACAAAATTTGCCTGTTTTGAATATATAGATGGACATATAGTTCATTGTAGGGCTAGATAGGGCTCTAAGTTTTTTTTTTCTAATTTTGTGGATCGTAGACAATATTCCTGCATAAAATTGAGGTGCCCTTTTGTGCCTTTTTTGATTAATCCCACTTTTTGTTCCTAAACTCAATGGATAAAAATGCACAATTTCCACGCATGTTTTGTGGTGCTGGCGTTAAGTGTTTCTGTTTTGTTTTGTTCTTGGTGTTTATTATTTGTTTTATGTTGTTGTTGTATTACTGATTTGTGACTCAGTTGCTGAGGGTTTATTATTTGTTTTGTGTTGTTGTTTCCGAGTGTTTGCGTTCCAGTTTGTATTTTTCGCGACACAATGTTAGTTTTGTCCCAGTGAGTGTCAATTTAATTGTGAAAAGTTAAATGAAAAGTAATTTGCACTTTAAAAGCTTACAAATGTATTAACTATTTTATTAGGGATAAGTTCAAACACTCTTTTCTTCACTCGCCAATATCTGTACGACTTGATGAAAAACTCAGTTTTGCAGCGTTTTGAGGATAAGTTCAACTATTTAAGGGAAGAAATGAAGAAGCGCACTGGACCATCAGAGGAAGATATTCCTGCTTTTAATGCCACAATAAATCTTTTCATCTCCGAATTTAAAACCCGATGGTCAAGATGTCATAGAATAGAAGAACGTTTTTTTAAAACCAATCGGAATTGGTTAGACTCTTCTATTTCTTTTTGTACTAAACAGCTGAAACGAGGTCGTAAAGAAATTGCTTTCGAAGAATGCGACTCAAAAACAAAGTACAAAAAAACTAAGGATTTGAGAGACAACACATCCTTGTCAATGCTTACTTTTGCAACTCAAGTAAAGTTAAGGGAATCTGGTAATATTGGGGCGTCTAAGTTAGTACATGATGTAGCTTGTTCGTCACCAACGAGAGTTGACAAATACAGAAAAAATATACTTAAGTCGGTGGTGTCCAACAAAATGAGTAGTGAAGAAGCATTAGCTGTTGTGGTTGAAGCTGGACTATCGCGGCATCAATATAATATTGTGAAACAGTCTGATCCAGAACGGTTTCCCTCGTACACTGCTGTCCAGTTTGCAAAAAAACTATGCTATCCAAAAAACGATAGTATGAGTGTATGTGAATCTTCCGCCGAAGTTGGCTTACAGGCGCTTCTTAATCACACTGTTGAACGCCTAGTACTGCTACAAGACTGTGTGGTTGATTCTTTAAACAAAGAAGACCTGTCTGAATTTTGTTTATACACAAAATGGGGTTTCGATGGGAGTTCTGGCCATAGCTCATATAAACAAGCATTTCATGGCACAGAAGCTAGTGATTCCTCTGTGTTAATAACATCAATTGTGTCATTAAGGTTGGTATGCGGGGAAAAAATTATATGGCAGAATCCTCGCCCTTCTTCAACCAGATTCTGCAGACCATTGAAAATAGCGTTCATCAAAGAAACTGCAATTATTTCAAAGCTAGAGCATGATAGAGTCCGTGAAGAAATTAAACATCTAACTAATTCAACTGTGGCACTTGGTGAGAAAGTTGTAGTAGTAAGACATAGTTTAATATTATCCATGATAGACGGAAAAGTTTGTAACGCTCTCACTGAAACTACATCTACACAAAAGTGTTACTTATGCGGCTCCACCAGCAAAGATTTCAACCAAATCGATAAAATGATAAAAAAGGAAATTAACACTGATAATTTACAATTTGGGTTATCAATTTTGCATGGATGGATTAGATTTTTTGAGTGTCTTCTTCATTTGTCTTATAAACTGCCAATCAAAAAATGGCAAGCTAGATCAGACTCTGAAAAGCAAACTGTTGAAGAAACTAAAGCAGAAATTCAAAAACAATTTAAAGAGAGGTGTGGGTTAATTATTGATCGTTCAAAACCCGGATTCGGTAACTCTAACGATGGAAATACGGCCAGGCGTTTTTTTCAGAATGCGGAACTCTCAGCGGAAATTACTAAAATTAAAGTTAATTTAATAGTCAGAATGCATAATATACTGATTGTGGTTTCTTGTGGTCATGAAGTAAATGAAGATAAGTTTCGGGAGTTTGCACATCAAACGGCTAGAATCTTTGTAGAAAATTATCCATGGTACTATATGCCTCCAACATTGCATAAATTTTTTATTCACGGACCTGAAATAATAGCATACGCATTGTTACCGATTGGCCAATTATCGGAAGAAGCGCAGGAAGCTCGCAACAAAGATTTCAAAAAATATCGCGAAAGTTATTCTAGAAAAATGAGTCGAGAAAAATCCAATCAAGACGTTTTTAATATGATGCTGATTACCTCTGATCCAATAATATCAAGCAGGAGAAAATTGCCTAACAAAAAATTGCAAAGCCTACCAAAAATGGCTTTGGATCTGTTACAATCTCCATCCTTAAATTTGGGAAAAGCACATGTCAGAGACAATAACAGTGCTCATGGCAGTGATTCCGACGAGGAAGATACTGATGAAGATGATGATAGTAATGATGATGCATAATTTATTGATTCTACCTAATCTGTAATAAAATAATAAAAAATAAATAAAAAATAAATAATAAAAAAAAGTTATCGATATTTTAAAACTTCAACCTCAGATATCTCGATAACTAAGCGAGTTATCGATAAATATTATTTAATTTTTTCGGCTTATTATGAGGTGTGCTAACAAAAAATTATCAGTTTGAGGGGCCTGGGAAATAATCGACAGTTTTGGTACCAAATACCCCTGTGTGCGGCGTTAGAAAATTTATCAGATATAACGTACTTGCCTCTTGATGATTTAAATAATTGTCCTAATTTGATATACCGAGCTTATTTTGAAGATCTTGTAAGGGCTTTCAGGACTAACAACATTGGTGTTAAGATGGCACTAAAGCTGCATTTTCTGCACTCATATCTCAATTTTTTTTAAAGAAAACCTGAAACGGTTGCAGATGAAGACGGTGAAAAGTTTCATCAGGACATCAAAGTGTTGGAAGAGAGATTCAAATGGAAATTCCAAAGTGTTACGCTTGCTGAATACGTATGGGGCCTGTACAGAAATTCAATCCATTGGAACATTCGAGTTAAGCTAAATACAGGAAAACGTATTGAGATTAATCTCTCGTCTGTTATAATACTACTGCTATTTTTTTTTTAATGTTTACCAATTCCATTTTATTCAAAAACTTTGAAGAAAAAAAATAGATACATAAACCACTTTAAAAAAAAAATATATCGACGTGGGAATTCAGTGTGCAAGCTACAGTTATTTTAGTTGAGCATAATCAAATTCCAACTATTTTGCAGTTACCCATCACTCCAGTTCTGTTTTTCACATTTAACCGCCATATTTATTGATTATTTTGGAAAAAAAATTATATTTACACTATAGTAAGTTTTCTATATCAGCTGGCGTGTAATTTTGCTGATCAAGCGTAAAGAGTTTTATTTACAACTTTGGTATTTTTTTTGTCTTTTCCGGCAAAAATTTTCGTATATTATTTTAATTCTTATATGTCCTTTTTGAAAGGACTTTTTTATTTCTATCGGCCATAGGATGAACGCTATTGAAATTGGTGAAATTCGGTCCATGTTCAGACCTAGTCCCAAAACAAATGACCCCTATGAAATCGACTTATATTGCCATAAGTTCCAAATTATCATATAGATCTGGGTCAAATTAGGTTTGTCTATGTTTATTACATCCATTTTTATCAGTTGTAAAAAAGTATCAATTTTTTACACACGATATGAAAACTGATCGCATATTTAAAGTAGTTTTGTTTGGCCTTGAACACAAAACAGAAGCTGAACTAAAATCTGAATTGACCTTGAGGTATCTGAAGTGCATTGAAGTCAAACGCATTGACAAATCTTTTGAAACCATCATTGACACTATTTATGTAATATCTTCTGAAAATGGTTCTCTCAAAATGAATGCTCTCAAAAGGGATCACAAATGCATATTTATTTCGTACTCTAGTAAGATGGGAGTATCAAAGAAAGAAGAAAAACAGAATAGGACAATGTTATAACTGCCAAAAGTATGGCCATGGTGAAAAATGATGCTCAATTAGAACGAAGTGTGCACACTGTTCTGGTAAACACAAAACAATTGATTGTAATGTAACTATTATAAAATGCGTTAACCGTAATGGTAATCGTAAGTCTTTTGATCTCTCCTGCCCAAATAGAGAGATGTACTTAGAAATGAGAAGTAATTATACCCTATACCACTATGTGGTTTGGGTATAATGACTTTGTGCTGCTGTTTGTAACAACCAAAAATATTTGACCTAGACCCATCTTTAATTATACCGATCGAATCAGAATCACTTTCTGAGTTGATTTAACAATGTCCGTCCGTCCGTCCGTCTGTGTGTCCATGTAAAGCTTGTAATCAAACTGCAGTTCGCAAATATGAATATATTTTGATGAAGTTTGGTATATAAGCTTTTATCGGCCATGGGATGAACGCTATTGAAATTGGTGAGAATCGGTCCATGTTCAGACCTAGCCCCCATACAAATTACCCATATGAAATCGACATAAATTGCCATAAGATCCAAATTGTCATATAGATCTTACTCAAATTGGGTTTGTATGCGTTCATTACATCCACTAATGAGTAGTCGAAAAATGATCCCTTTGACCCCATATAGAGCTGCTTCCCGATCTTCACTTAAATCTATTAAAAAACAAAAATATTGCACTGATTCTTCTCAAATTTTGTTTGTACATATTTTTGCAAAATACAAGAGACTTTACCAAACATGATCAGGATCGGTCCATTTTTGGACCTAGTCCCTTTATAGATATAGCATCCGATATGAACTTTTTCATATCTGCAGCCAAAAAAATAATAAAAATCCCACTCAAATTTGGTTTATGCTTATTTTCTATATCGAAGTAGTTGGACCGAAAGATAGGGTCTCTAAACCATGGTATAGGGTATCATATAGTCGGTCTAGACCGACTATAATTTTCTTACTTGTTTTACAAATAAAAAGTTAAATAAGAGAAATGTTCCACGATCAAACAATAACAATGCGATCATATTTAATACTACTCAATTCCCTCACTTTTACCCAAACAACAACATGTAAGTGTACAACAACAGATCAAAACTCAGGCAAATAGTCCAAACCAAAATTTGAAAGTCGATGAGAATTTAAAAACAAATAATTTGTTTACTATGCTAGAGATAACTCAACTATCCATGGAAATCATAAATAAATTAAGAGACTGTACATCTAAAGAGCAACAGTTCAATGTATCAACAAAATTAGCTATTAAGTATTTATATTCTAATACTAAATAATGAATACGCATATAAAAATAATGTTTTGGAACGCAAGAAGTATTCGTGGTAAAATAATTGAATTTTTCAACTTAATTGTTTATTAACATATTGATATTTGTTTTATAACTGAAACTTGGTTGGATAGTGTTTCAAAATTTTCACATCCAATGTTTAATTGTCTACGCTTTGATCATACAAACAGACGAGGTGGTGGTGTTGCAATTGTTATAAAGAAAACAATAAATTTTCAGCAACTGCAATGCATTAGAACTTAAATGGTCAAAAATATTGGAATAGAGCTCACATTAGAACAAATGAGTCTGAAATTATATTGTGTATATCCCGGGCGGTCAAAGGACATCTGAAATTTTGCCAATTTATAGACGAGACATTCGAAAGTGTCTAAGTATACAGGATAATTTCATTTTATGTGGTGACTAAAACAGCAAGTATCGGTATTGGGGATGCTCCAGAGCTAATGCATATGGAAATTTACTTAATGATTTAACTTTTCAGTTTCCTTTTTCCATAATGTTTCCAAATAGTCCCACTCACATACCAACTTCTAGAAGATCCCGGCCTTCAACTATTGACCTAGTGTTATCAAACATTCCCGAGTACATTACTAATCCAGAGGTTCAAAACACATTGTCTTCGGATCATTTATCAGTAGTTTTCTCCCTTAACTGCTATTATTCGAGATTAGTAAATTTTAAATTAAATTTTAATAAGACCAATTGGAACAGGTATACTGCAAAACTCAATTCGTTATTCGCCTTCAAATCAACTAACAATGATAGAATTACTTCTGTTGACCAAGTCGACGAAATGGTCAACAATTTTTCAAATGCAATTCTCACCTCTATAACTTCTAGTACACCGACTATACCAAATTCAGACAGGAATTTCATAAAATAACCTAACGAAATTATCGAACTCATAAGGGTAAGAAATTATTTTAGACGGCAGTGGCAAAGATATAGATACACAACGGATATCGAAGCTTTTAAATGCTACGATTCTTTAGTTAAATCTGCAATATGGAATCACCGAAATCGACAATGGAATGAGAGACTAGAAAGACTTGAAGTTTTAAGAAAAAAAATTTCCAATATTCCCTCATTGGTAAATCAAAACTTAAATATATATACAGATTACGACAAAGCAAATGCTTTTGCAGAAACCTTTTTCCATAACCATCACATTTCTGATAACTTTGAATGTCAGGCCCTCATACAAGTTGTACAGGGCATCGTAACCGATCATAACCATTCCCTAAATGATTTAATACCTCATTCGGAACTTATTTCAGAAGCTTCAATAAAATATATCTTGAAAGGTCTTAAGACTAGAAAATCTTGTGGGCTTGATAATGCTAAAAATGAATTCCAAAAAAAAAACTTCCAGTGTCTGGAATAAAACGTTTAACCTCTATTATAAACATATGTCTAAAGATACAGTATTTCCCCGATACGGGAAGCTATCGGCCAATTAGCTTACTTAGTGGTTTAAGTAAAATATGTATATGAAAAAATTTTAAAAGGAAAATTAAGTCTCTTTATTGATAGATACAATATTATTCCCAAAGTGCAGTTTGGTTTCGGTAAAAAGTATTGAAAACTTTGTGAAAAGTAAATTTTCTAATAAAAGGTCAACCGGTATGGTGTTATTAGATATAGAATAAGCTTTTGATACAGTTTGGCATAATAGCCTTATATACAAATTAATTAACTATGGTTTTCCCCACTACCTTATATATATTGTACAAAGCTTTTTAAAAAATCGCAGATTTAATGTTTTTGTAAACTCCGCATCTTCAAAAACTTATAACGTAGATGCTGGTGATCCACTAGGCTCTGTCTTAGGACCTCTATTATATTTAATATACTGTTCAGACATCCCTTAAAATGCAGAATGCAACTATGTTTTTTATGTCGACGACACTGCAATTTATTGTTCTGATAAGCTTCCTCAGCCCATCATGATAGCCTTTTCGAATATTTTGTTATATGGAAAATTAAAACCAATGCTGGAAATTCGCAAGCTGTATTTTTTACAAAAAGAACCAGTTCTTGTAACCTCCCCAGTTCAAATTTATTACTTAATGGTACAGATATTCCCTGGTTTAATTACGTTAAATATTTGGGAGTTTTTCTTGATCGACGCACAGTGGCGCCCGTAGAGCAAACGAGGTTGCAAAAATCAAAATTTTCATGTGCGCCGACGAAGTTTTGAATTAACCCATGTTATAGGAAACTTTTCAACGATTTCAATTATGCTACTCTTAATAATATCACATTTTTAGTTTAGAAGATATAACCGTTCGAAGTTGACCGACTTTCAGTTTTCAAAAAAAACACACAATTTTTAGTCAATTTGTTACGATTTCAGGTGTAATATCACGAAAAATAGCTGTTTGCTTTGTGTTTCTCCTGGTAAATCACTATTTAAAAACTATCCGTTTTTTCACTATTTTTCAACTTTGACGGAAAATAAAAAAAATCTGTATTTTTCTATATTTGCCATATTTGCAAAACATGTTCTTTGATTATTTCTTTACATAATTCAAAAGGCTTTATCTACCCTTACGTGCCCGTTTGGGTTCTAGAGGTAAAAAAGTTTAAAAAGACATGGTTGCAGAAATTGTATGGCGTGCATCCCTTACATGTTTTGACTGAGACTAGTTTGATCTAATAGTTTGAAAATTGCATTTTAAGTCGGTTGTCTACCTGTGAGCCTCTGCCAAAGTCTACTCCCAATATTCTGTTACAGACACAGGATGCACAAAAAACTACTCATTGAAATTCGCAGGTACGCACCTCACTTAAAAATTACTTTGGAGTACAAATGGTCAAGAACAGTATTGACTTATGATCCCTCCAGGTAGGCACAAATATTATTTAGACACGAGTATAATATCAAAATTGCATAATTCAGCCTAAATCCATATGTATGCAGGGAACAGGTAAATTTTTAGGCATGGTAGCATAAGCCTATATATTGCAAAATAAGCACAACGCCTGGATTAGTCTACGACTGAAAGTAGGCGCAACAAGTACTGAAACCTGGCGTTAAACAATTTAAAATTATTTGAACTGTTTAGAAGGTCAACCACACCAAAGTTTTTCACGGAAGCTGCTTTAGAAGAACTTGATAGCTTATACGGAAATATTGAGAGAAGCGAAATTATAAAAAATAATTTTTATCTGATATATGCAAATATTAAGGCAAAATGGGTGAAATCTAATCGAACCATTCAGAACTTCAACTCCAATTGCGAGGACTGGCTTAATGAAGACAGCATCCTGGATATATTGGCAGTAGATAAACCCACCACATCAACCAGAGGAGCAAAAGGAAGGCCAAAAAAAGTATTGAGGAGTGTTCAATTTTCACAAGAAAGAGGAAACTTGCCGATGCCACCAATGACTTGACCACGAAGCATTTATCGGACGCACTGTCTATTAAATATACAAAGGATAGGGAAAGAGTTAGGTCGCAGATTACAAAATCTGTTGCTGATGCAAGCCCACTGCGACTAAAAAGGATTAAGGAAAGCATTCCCACGCCCACAAACGCACACATTAAAAAGTATGGTTCCCAAGAAGCCTTGGCCTTGTTTATGGACTTACAACTTTCCAAAGAAAAATATGAGATACTACGGGCATCCTTGATGCGACACGGGGCTGACGTTTTACCCGGATACAAGCACATTACGCAAGCCAAAATGAATTCACGACCACTGCATACGGATTTTACGGAAGTCTCTGTGAAAGCCAATCTGCAGGATCTCATGGGCCATACAGCAAAACGTCTGTTGGAGAGTCTTCCTGAAAATGAGGTGAAAATTCTTCCTGAGAAACTGATATTGATCAGCAAATGGGGCTGCGATGGATCATCCGGACAAAGCGTTTATAAGCAAAGGATATCTTCCGATGACGCTACAATATCGGACGGAAATATGTTTATGGCATCTGTTGTTCCTTTGCGGCTAAAATCTGATGTTTCCCTACATTGGAAAAATCCACATCCGTCATCAGTGCATTATTGCCGACCAATAATGTTTCAGTTTGCAAGGGAATCGGCAGAACTCAAAAGGACCACGGTGAAGGACATTGAAGAACAAATAAGCAAGATTAAGCCTACAAAGCTGCAAATTGGAGAAGGAAAATATATTGAATGCAATTATGATTTCCGCCTGACCATGGTTGATGGAAAAGTCGTAAACGAACTGCCAGGAACAACCTCAACATTGTCATGCCCGATTTGCAAAAAGAGTCAGACGAACTTTGGTAATTTAAACGATTCTACAAACGAGGAGAATTACGCATATTGAATGTCACCATTGCACGCAAGAATAAGGTGTATGGAGTTCTTGCTAAAACTGGCGTATACCCTACCACAAGAGGAGGAAAACTTCGATGAAAATACATCAATAAAGGATAAGGAAAAGATCAGAAAGAAGCAAATACAGGATGCTTTTTTTAAACAAGTTGGACTAAAAGTAGACTGTCCCAAGCACAGATACGGTAACTCAAACGATGGTAACACTTCTAGGAGATTTTTTGAAAATGATGAGGCAGTAACTAGAATCACTGGAATTGACAATCAAATCGTGAAAAGATTGGGAACGATCTTGAATGTTTTAAACTGCAAAGAAAATGTCAATTCTACAAAATATGGAGAATATGCATCGAAAACTGCCTCTCTTTTAGCAGAAATGTATCCACAGAAGAAGTTGACCCCGACTGTCCATAAAATATTGGCGCCTGGCAAAGATATAATTGAGTACCAGTCTTTGCCAATTGGAGAGCTTTCTGAAGAAGCACAGGAGTCTCTTAACAAATTTTATAAAAAATATAGATTGCAGAACACATTCAAAGCATCAAGGCTAAGGCAAAATGAGGACCTCTTCAACATGTTGGCAGCATCTTCCGATCCACTTATTTCTTCCCTACGGCATGTGAAGTCACGAATAGAGTTAGAAAATAATTATAGTTTAGAAATGATTAGTCTTTTAGATATACCTTCTCTTACGAATTGTGATGAATATTTTACAGAAAATTGAAAAAATAAATTTAAAAAAAGAAAAAAAATAAAAACAATCTAAAAATGTAAAAATTATTTTTTTTAGTTACCATAAAATTGATTTTTCTACAAATTTTAACTTTGATAACCCATAAGTAGGCCCCTGCAAAGCGTAGCACCCTTTTCAAACGCTCATTTCATAGGCTGAACAGTTATCTATCATATGCTGTTTAAACTGTTCAATTATGTTATTCGGTCCAAAAGATATGATTTTTGCAACGAAAAAAGTTAAATGGCGCCACTGTGCGACATTTAACTTTTAAGGAGCCGTGTGCTCAATATTATTAAAAAATTTAATATTGTCATTAAATTATTATACACCTTAATTAATAGAAGATCAAAACTTAATTTGTGCAACAAAATTACAATTGCAAAAACATTTTTTCAGGCTATCGCCTTATATGCTTGTCCAGTTTGGGGAAGTTGTGCTAAAACACACATTATTAAAATTCAAATTTCTCAGAATAAATTTCTGCAAATGATTATGAACTTACCCTGACATTTTAGCACTCGTAGACTACACATTTTTTGTAATTTTGATTATATAAATGACCGTATTCATGATATTACTTCGAATTTTCGTTGTACATGTAATCATTCAGGTAATAATTATATATCGAGCCTTTACGCTTAGTCCATAAAAAAATCATGAATTTAAAATATCTAAACACATTCTATTTGCTTTCTCTTTGTTGTATAAACATTCATGCCTTATGACAATTAATACTTTTACCATTTTTCAGCAGTTAACTGCTTCACTTACAATATATACAAATACTATAAGTATGTTTAATAATTTTTTTTAGTATTGTACTATCCTATTCTCTAGAAACTCTAATGAAGGCTTTTCGAGCATAAAAATGTTTCTTCCCGATCTAATCCATTATTAATTATATGCGTATTAAAAATTCAAATGACTGTTATGGATGTAAGGTAGCTTTAACCAACTCTCTCTAAGAAATTTTATTGTTTTTTATAAAGTATGATTTTGAAGTAATAAAATAAAATAATAATAAAAAATAATAAAATAAACACATCAAAACGAATGATATTGATATTAAATCTTATTGGGCAAATTTTGGCCCTAGTCCCCATAACAAGTTCCCCCTCGATCTAACTATATACAATATCGTGACAATAGCCGACTTTAATTAGTTCACTTAATTTTTAAAATCTTAAAGTACTTTTTTTTTTTTTTCATAGAGTCATTATTTCCAATAACAAGATTCAAAAATTTAATTGTTTTGGAAATTGTTCAATCAATTAAACTGAAAATAAGTCTAAATGATTAAGTAATTTCTAATAATGCAAAACTTAATGTTTAAAGCTTATTATTGAAATTTCATACAACAAGTAAATCAGCAATTGGCAAATAGTTAATAAAATAATGAATACTGATGGGATTTCACAGAAGACAAGGTATTAAAATCAATACAAAAACATAATTTTATAAAATGGTTTGTAGTAAATTTCATATTAAAATACGAATATAATACTTGTACAAACATATAACCGAAACAAAGGCAACGACAGTGTGAAATGAAAATAGACCAGCAAACATTTTTCCATTCCAATTACAGTCTTGATAATAACACAGAAATAGTAACATTTGTCAATACAGCTGAAATTGCTGTAATACTCATTTACAGATTTTATAACTTTGGATGAATTTAATTCTTAAATCTAACTTAATTTGTAATTCTCCGTCTTACAATCATACTTCTTCCTTTCATGGTTTCAAATTGTGCTGGGCAGTGAAATGCAGATTGCAATTAAATTACAATTATGCATACGATGGTATAGAAAACAAAGCAAAATATTGATCATTGGCATAACTATAAGAAATTTATTCATATGGATAAATATATACTATATATACTTGCATACAAATATACTCATTTACTTTTAAGTACATACTCATATGCCAAATATGGACACACCCATGTACTTACAGACATCAGAATTAAACTAAATAAAGAAAAGGTTATTAGAAATGTTATAGATCAATTTAACTGCAATTTGTATCTGAAGTCTTACACAATGATTTCTATAGATTTATGAAATAATATTATGATGGTATTAACAATAATACTTGTAAGTCTAAAATCAAAACAATGTGAAGCTTCGAACAGCAAAAATGCATTATTCCAGTTAGCACACTTAAATATTTATCATATGAAAGATTTTTAAAAGCAGACCATATGATAAAATTATTCTATTCTACGGTTATTCATTTCAATTTGTAGACCTGAAACAATAAACAAATTTTATCCAATATACTGATAAATGAAAATCAAGGAAATTAAATGTTCAAGCCTTCAAAATACTAAATGAATCTATTATTCCATATTATTCTCCTCCTTATCGTAACCATACAATGAAAAACTAAATATATATTTCTCCATTTTAAACAGCAAACTTAAATGTCATTAGTAAATATTAAATTTCCATCCTAATTTAAATGTTTGGACAAATTTATCTTTTAACGTAGAGAAAAAAAAATTAAAAGTTTTTTGAATAAAACAAATTTCAACAACTTCCTATTGTCGTTACGATTTGTTCGTTTTAAGTTATGTTTATAATTTTTTTTTGTGGAAAACGGAAATATTATTTATAAATTCATGGAAAACAATTTGCCAAAAAAAAAAGAAGAAAGTTTTCTCAAACAAACATAAATAAATATTTCATTAAACATTTTATTTTATATTTGAAATATTTTTGGTTTCCATTCAAATGTAAATGTTTAATTTCCAGAGGGTGGGTGACATAGGTTGGTGTGATGGAGCGTTACATATTTTTTTGTGGAAAAATTATTCATTCATGTGAATGTCTGTCTGTTCACGCATGTTGGAGAAACATAAATGAACTTTAAGCCTCCAGTGATTTGTTTTATTGTTCGTTCTCAGTGGTGTTTGTGTCATATACCGAAATGTTCCATTTTCAATTTTTGTTATTTTTATTGTTGTTTTAAATTATTGTTTTGGAACTTTTTGTAAAATTGATATTTTAAGGGCTCTACACCGTATTTAGTTTTGATTTCTAAGCAGCAAAATTAAAATTATGCCTGAAAATTTTAATTTGCAAAAGGATAACTAACAATTCGTGTTGGTGTTAGCTAAAATTAACATAATAAGGACACAATTTAAGAAACCAATTAAAAACTTACACAGCAGAATAACTTCAAATTATTTTGAGTCTGTTTTTTTTTTTTACTGAAATGCACGTTGAACTGAACAGATCTACTTTCAGGCCCATAATTTGTTATTTCGATTTGAACTTGGAAAACAGAAAATTTTTAAGATCATCAAAGTGGCCCTCAAGCTACTAATTTTTACAACAGATTGTTTTTTTTTAGTAGGCTAAAATTCTTTAGAAGAGATTTATCCATTTTGGTGAAAATAAGAAACACAAATAAAAAAATTGTTTTAATTTTTGGATAAAAATATTTTCCGAAACCTTAAAAAAATCTGAAAATTTTCTTAAAAACTTATTGAGTGCTAGAAATTCATATTCAACTTTAAAGATTTCAAAAAACTCAGTAAAACTGTAAATAATGCACATTTTTATGGCTGAACCTTGCAACGGGGTTTTATTCAACGGCTGGGGTAAATCAGGCGTGTCCAGGGTCAGCCTAAGGACCCTCAAACCTTATGCAAGGAAACGCATTAAGTCTTATCCCTATTCGGGTTACTTAATAACTTTATTCAAAAATATATATATTTAACACAAAACACACAATCGTTGATGATATAGGTGATCGTCGCACAGTGGGCCATTTGACGAGAAGGCGGTCAAAAATCTATAACTTTTGATTGGATTGGAATTTTGATATGCGGTTTTTTTTTTTTTTTGTTTGGTAGGTGAGACTTTAGCCTTTAAAACGTAATTCTCGACAGAAAATAAAAAAAGTTACGGGGGGTTTAAAATACATTTCCATTTGTAGTTGAATTTTAGTATAAAGGCCTGTACGCAGCTTGCTAAGGAATCAAAAACTTCATATAAAAAAACGCTTCAGAAATGCTTAAGGAATTTTTCTGTCAAAAAATTTCTGTTGATAGTCCGCAGCTTTTTAAAAAAGTAGTATTGTTTTTACTACTTTTTTTTGACGTAAATGAACTTAGGCAACCCAGGCTATGAGCAGGAATATCAAATTTTTCGTTCTTTCTGAAAGGAATTTTGACAGGAGAGGTAAGCATAAACAAAATGTAATATGCTAAAAAATAAAAGTTATTTTTCAGTTGCAAACCTGGGAAAAAACGAACAAAATTCGGCAAAAAAAAAACAAGCGGATGGGTAATTTTGATACTGAGCTTAAAAAGCGTTTAGCAGGCCAAATAAAGCAGAACCGAATTTGTTTTCAATTTCACAATTCTTAATAATTGACAGAAAACAGCTGATTTCTAGCGTTGCACTGAAAGGTACTTTTGTCCATTTTTTTTCTTTAAGAAATATATGAAAATTTTCTGTTAAGATTCCTTAACAAGCTGCGTACAGCTCTTAAAAGTGAAGTGTTAAAAGGTAAAAAAAAAGGTTTTTTTTTAATGTAATGTCTTATTTTTTCAGCTAATTTTACAACTAATACTTTTTAACAATTTTTTAAGTTAATTTTTTCAGAAAATGCCAAACTTTAACCCCCGTAAACTTTTTAGTCCTAATGTGCACAAGGGCCAAAGGTTGTTTTTTTTTTAAAGATCCCGAGTTCAAATATAATTAATTAAGCAGCGAACGTAAAAGTTACCTTATATTGGTTCAAGATAGAGAAGTTTCAATGAAAAACTCGTATGTTTGTGCTTTAGTTAAATTTTTTTGTTATTGTCTTTTTAAATATTTCTATATCAATTTTTATGGTAAATTTATGAAATATAACAATTTTTATTGTAAATTTAAAAAAATATATAAATTTTTAAATCAAGAAAATTTTTTAACTATATAAAAAAAGTGTAACTTATTGTTACTTTTTTAGTAAAAATTTCTTCTAAATAGCCTTGATTTTCATATTCTAGAAGTTGTTTAGCTTCTTCGTCTAATTCAATAGAGGTAGTTTTCCATTTTTGACGAATATTGGACATATATAGATCTGAAGTGCACAACAAAATAGTGATAAGGTCTTCACTAGTACAACATCTGGACATTTTCCTTGTGTTGTGCTCGCGAAAGAATCTGTAGTCTTTGTTCCTTTTTTCTTGCGCTTCTTCAGATAGATCTCCTATTGGTAGCATATTGTTTTGAATTATTTGTTCCCCATGGTACAAAATTTTATGAACTGTGGATGGCATACATCTCCAAGAGTATTTTTCATTATAAAGTATAGCTGTTTTATTGGCGTAGTCTCCAAATTTTTTTGCATTTATCTTTCTAATGCATGCTAGAACTTGTAATATGATTTTGAATCGTCTTATTAATTCATGATCTACACCTGTGATAGATGCTGCAGTTTCCGGATCGGAAAAAAATCTCCTTGCAGTATTTCCATCATTTGAGTTTCCTTCCCCTTGTTTTGGTTGGTCGATTACCAGGCCTAGCTGTAGATATTTTTGTTGAATTTGTTTTTTTTTTTTTTGCTTTCTTTTTTCTTCATTTTCTTTGTTTTTTTCTCACTGTTTCGCCTAACGGACCAAATTCCAAATCATAACCAAATTTAAGAATATGCTCCATGAAACGTATTCTAGCATGAAGAGGGGACATTCCAAATTCATAGGCTTCCTTAAAACTATCGTCTTCTGGTGGGGGTTGGCTTAATTGACTTGATGTCTTTTGGCATATAATGCAGCTTGACGTTGACTTTGTTCCAGTTCAAGCTTGTGTAACTTTTCCATCAATCATTTTGAGACACATTTTAAAATGTACTTCAATGTCTTGGTCATCAAATTTAAATATTACTGGTTGAAGATCATTAATTTGGTCTTTTATTTTTTGAACTTCTTCAGTTATGACATCTTTGGTTTCCTTTTTGAATGCAAATTTTATTGGTCTGCAATACTTTGTTGAAGAAGGAATTTAATTTTTCCATATACCAATTTCTGTTGCTCTACTAGTTGACGGCTCTAAGACGCTATACTTTTTGTTAAGCGCAATGGAACGAAAGATAAAATAAATAAATTAGCATCTGATGAATTTTCGGCATTAAATTGCTTGTATTTTTTGGCAATTACAAACATCACCTCAAACTTAATATATCCTAACCACGTAGTGGACAACTTTTGTATTCATAAATTTTGCAGAAAATATCTAACCTTGGGTCAGAAAAATTGTTCTGGTGCACACGGGCGGAAACTGACGGGTGTATAATGGGGTATAATAGAATAGGGGAGGGTTCGGACTATACAAGAGTGCGAGCTTTTGACTGGCAGGAGTTATGCTCTATTAAGTAGGAGATTTTCGAAAAATTTTTTTTTAAAATTTCGGAATGACTCAGTGATTTTATATTTTTAACATTAATAGTATGGAAGCCACAAAATTATACAAAATTTATTTGACTTCAAAATCTTTTAAATCAAAAAAGTTACAGTTATTCAAAAATAAAAATTTAGAAAGAAATTTTTAATTTTAGCAAAATACTGAGAAAGCCCATTTTCGAAGACCCTGTTCGCTGTGATATAGTTGAAATAGAGTCGCAATTTTTTGGCTCCCGAGGTTTATTAGTTTTTACTTTCAAACGAATAACAAACTTTAAAATCGGTAACAAAAAAAAAATTATTTTTGGCCGCCTTCTCAAAATATGGTGCGTCGGCAAAATCGCTAGTAGAGTAGGCGGCGGCAATAGCTTCGGCAATATTGGCTGCTCGGTGAGCGGTAACTATAGCTTCGGCAATATTGATGGCTCGGTAGGCAGCGGCGGTGACTTCGGCAATATCGGTGATTCGGTAGATAATGGTGATGACTTCGGCAATATCGGTGATTCGGTAGATGGTGGTGATGACATCGGCAATATGGGTCGCTCGGCAGATGACGGTGGTGACGGCAATAGCCTAGACAATGATGGTACTACGGTTTACGACAATATTGGTTGCTTGTCAAGCGACAGTGACAGCTTCGGCAAGAATTGGTCGTTCGGCAAGCGACGACAATAAACTCGTCAGTGATGGTAGCTAAGTTGTCGGCACCAATAGCTTCGGCCGAATCGATCTTTCGACAAGCGTCGCCAATAACTTCGTCGGTGCTGGTGGCTCAGCTGTCGGCAGCAATAGCTTCGGGCCGGATCGATCGTTCGACAAGCGGCGGCAATATATTCGTCAGAGCTGGTGGCCCAGTTGGGTGCGAGACCAACTTCGGCAACGTTAGACGTTCGGCAGGCGACGGTAATAGCTTCGTCGGTGATGGTGGCTCGGTTGATGACAGCTATAGCCTCGGCAGGATCGACAGTAATCGGGAGCAGCCAGCCGCGAAGCCACTGGAGTAATCGGGAGCAGACAGCCGTTAAGCCGCTGGAGTAATTGGGAGCAAACAGCCGCGAAGCCGCTGGAGTAATCGGGAGCAGACAGCCGTTAAGCCGCTGGAGTAATCAAGAGCAGATAGCCGTTAAGCCGCTGGAGTAATCAGGAGCAGATAGCCGTTAAGCCGCTGGAGTAATCGGGAGCAGACAGCCGTTAAGCCGCTTTAGTAATCGGGAACAGATAGCCGCGAAGCCGCCGGAGTAATCGGTAGCAGACAGCCGTTAAGCCGCTGGAGTAATCGGGAGCAGACAGCCGTTAAGCCGCTGGAGTAATCGGGAGCAGACAGCCGTTAAGCCGCTGGAGTTATCGGGAGCAGACAGCCGTTGAGGCGCGGGAGTAATCGGGAGCAGACAGCCGTTATGTCGCTTTAGTAATCGGGAGTAGATAGCCGCGAAGCCGCCGGAGTAATCGGGAGCAGACAGCCGTTAAGCTGCTTTAGTAATCGGGAGCAGACAGTCGCGAAGCCGCCGGGGTAATCGGGAGCAGACAGCTGTTAAGCCGCTGGAGTAATCGGGAGCAGACAGCCGTTAAGCCGCTGGAGTAATCGGGAGCAGACAGCCGTTAAGCCGCTGGAGTAATCGGGAGCAGACAGCCGTTAAGCCGCTGGAGCAATCGGGAGCAGACAGTCACGAAGCCGCCGGAGTAATCGGGAGCAGACAGCCGTTAAGCCGCTGGAGTAATCAGGAGCAGACAGCCGTTAAGCCGCTGGAGTAATCGGGAGCAGACAACCGTTAAGCCGCTGGAGTAATCGGGAGAAGACAGCCGTTAAACCGCTGGAGTAATCGGGAGCAGACAGCCATTAAGTCGCTGGAGTAATCGGAAGCAGACAGCCGTTAAGCCGCTGGAGTAATCGGGAGCAGACAGCCGTTAAGCCTCTGGAGTTAACGGGAGCAGACAGCCGTTAAGCCTCTGGAGTAATATGTATGACAACCGGTACCGATCGTCTTTAAAAATGGATAGTTAACTTTTCAGTAATGTATCCCCATGTCGTTTCGTATCGAAACTTCACCTCCTTCACTCAGCTCAACTTCGCCATCTTATTCAATTTATTTCTTTAACCAAGTGAGAATTACAATCAGCACGGTTTAAATATAGTGTATAATTCATTCTATTAATACATCATAAGTCTACTAATAATGGTTTGATTGAGTGTGTATACTTGTAGACAGCGGGCTGCTGTTGTTGATATGGTGTGTGGTTGTATGTACATTAGGGTGGCCCTTCGCTATATGGAGTGAAAAAAGTGTTCAAACTGTCGGTCTCACCCCCTAGAAATATGCGAATAGCAAAAAAAATGAGAAATAAAAAGTTTTGGGCCAATCAAAAAACGTTTAGTCGTGGCGCACAACGATTGAAAATTTCAAGTGTGTTTATATGGGGAAAATATGACTTTTATTCAGATTTTACGAGAATTTCGTTCTATAATTATTTTTCCGACAAGCTGTTAAATAATTCAGGATCAGTATTAAATTATCCCTTCAAAAGGCTATAAAACTTCAAAATCGAATAATACCTCGCCAAGATATACCAAATGCCCCAGACTACTTTTATGCCAAAAAAAAACTAGGTCATGAAATTTGATGGCATTTTTTTCAACTGTGAGAAATTGATTAAAGCCATCATTCTTTTTTGGTCTCTATACTTATAGGTAGTCAGATATGAAGTATTGTTTTATTACCACGTTGTTAACCCATTGCGCATTGAGACCGAAAATTGGAAATTTTTTGATAAAATTTTCAAAACTCCTTTTTCAAGTTTGAAAAAATTTTCTTAAACAAAATTTAAGAAACTGAATTTATCACTTTAAGGTTTTATTAAATATATGTTACAGATTAACTGTGTGAATTTTTAAGTAAATCCCTCTTCCATCATTTTACATTAAAATATTCTGTAAATGTACTCTTTCTAAATACTTTGTATCAAAAATTCATCACTTTTCTACTTTTAAATGTTATATTTTATGTTAATAGCCTAGGGTTTCGGAAAAAAAAATAATATGACTCCATTAACCCTTTTGGAATTGGGGTCATATATGACCTCAAACTAATAAAAGACTATTTATTCAAATAATTCAAATATTTTGTAGGTGCTGACCAATTTTTAGATGCGACGCTTAAAATATAATAACCACATGTGTAGAAGTTTCGTTCCAAAAATTTGGAATAAATCCGAGAACGTTAACCCATAACTTGCCAAGGCAAGCTGTGGATTTTAAGATATTTTTAAATAAAAATGACCTAAAACGTGTTTTTCTATTAAACTCGTTGATACCACTATTTAGAATTTAAGAAAAATAGTTCGGTTAATTTTTATTTATTTAACCATTCAGTGCTCCTGGGATCAAAATAATTCATTTTGATATATCTTTGGTGCAATTATCTGCTTATTGCTCGCGAATATAAATTAAAACAACTTTTAACCAATATTGTTATAAAATTACTTTATGCAATAAAGTAATAGTTGAATTTCTTGCTGTCTCACCCACCAATTTGGTGGATATTGATAAAAACGCCAAAAAAAATTTTCAGGTCAATCGGTGAAGATGCCATTACTTATAATGGTTGACATTTTTTGATTTTTTATAATCGGTCGCTTTATATTATCTTCAATGTCACCTACATGTTTTGAAACTTCTACCATTTTATTTCCCAGTTTTAAATAGTTTATTAAATAAAAGTAAATTTCAAATATAATAGTATATTTAAAAGGTAATATTAAATTAATACTACTCTTAATTGAATAAATTACAAAATTAAATCAAAGTGAATTTCAAAAAACGTCCTATTTTTTAGACATATGACCTAAGTTGTTTTAATTTATATTCGCGAGCAATAATCAGATAATTGCACCAAAGATATATCAAAATGGATTATTTTGATCCCAGGAGCACTGAATGGTTAAATAAATAAAAATTAACCGAATTATTTTTTTTAAATTCTAAATATTGGTATCAACGAGTTTAATAGAAAAACTCGTTTTAGGTAATTTTTATTTAAAAATATCTTAAAATCCAAAGCTGGCCTTGGCAAATAATGGGTTAAAGTTCTCGGATTTATCCCAAATTTTTCGAGCGAAGCTTCTACATATTTGGTTATTATATTTTAGGTGTCGCATCTAAAAATTGGACAGCACTTACAAAATATTTTAATGTTTTGAATAAATTGTCTTTTATTAGCTTGGGGTCATATGTGACCCCAATTCCGAATGGGTTAATGGAGTCATATTATTTTTTTCCGAAACCCTAGGCTATTAAGATAAAATATAACATTTAAAAGTAGAAAAGTGATGAATTTTTGATACAAAGTATTTAGAAAGAGTATATTTACAGAATATTTCACAAAAATCCAATTTTTCTCGAAATCCGAAAAAATAAAATCCCTGTCAAAAAAATTGTGGAAGAGGGATTTACTTTAAAATTCACACAGTTAATCTGCAACATATATTTAATAAAAACCTTAAAGTGATAGATTCAGTTTTTTAAATTTTGTTTAAGAAAATTTTTTCAAACTTGAAAAAGGAGTTTTAAAAATGTTATCAAAAAGTTTCCAAATTTCGGTCTCAATGCGCAATAGGTTAACAACGTGGTAATAAAACAATACTTCATATCTGACTACTTATAAGTATAGAGACCAAAAAAGAATGATGTCTTTAATCAATTTCTCAAAGTTGAAAAAAATGCCATCAAATTTCATGACCTAGTTTTTTTTGGCACAAAAGTGGTCTGGGGCATTTGCTATTTCTTGGCGAGGTTTTATTCGATTTTGAAGTTTTATAGCCTTTTGAAGGGATAATTTAATACTGATCCTGAATTATTTAACAGCTGAAAAAAAGTCATATTTTCCCCATATAAACACACTTGAAATTTTCAATCGGATTATGTAGTTAATATGGTTGGTCCTATTAATGAAAGTTTGTTGGGGATAAGGTGGTGTTTATGAACAATGCAAAAGCAGCCGACATTTGCGTTGTTACAGAAAATTTATAAAATTTTTTTTTTGGACTAACCTGAATTCTCACACCCCAGAATAGCTGTTGTAAAACGTAACTTTACCATTTTTCAAGGAAATATCAAAAACAAAAAATAAAGAAATGAACTTTTCCATTGTTGGATAATAAAAATTCGCTTCGAAAAATCTTTCGCTTTAACAGGTCCTGAACTGATCAAGGCGGATCAATAATTCCGTCACTTTTAGAATGAAACAGTTTTTTCAAAAACAAAAAAAAAATTTTATTTTTCAACATAATCACCTTTTAGTTCAACACACTTAGACAAACGTTTCTGCAATTTTTGTATCCCTTCCATAAAATAGGCATTTTTGATAAATAATTTCATCGTTGGAGCCAAATCTCTTTCCACCGAGCCATTTCGGGGGAATATGGCGGATGAGGTACCAATTCGTAGACCAACAAACAATCCTTTGAAGTTGTCACACGATTACGTTTACGGTCAATTGAGAGCAAACGCGGCGTCCATCTTGCAGACAGTTTTCTTAAACCCAACTGATCGTTTAAAATCGAAACTACACTGCCATCTGAAATGCCTATGGCATCAACAATCTCGCGCACTTTTACACTTCGATCGGCCAACACCATATCGTGGATTTTTTCGACATTTTCGGGTGTATTGACCTCAATTGACCGTCCAGAACGTTCAGCATCATTTGTGTTTGTGCGACCACAACTAACGTCCGTAAACCACTTCTTTACCACTGAAATCGATGGTGCAGAGTCCACATAGTATTTATCAAGCTTTTCTTTGGTTTGATTGACGGTTTATTTTTTCTCGAAATTCACTTTTTTCCAGTTTAAAAAAAAAACACGAGGTTGTATGTTTTGAACAGCTGATAAACGCAAAGTAAATGACGGAACTTGTTCAAAATTACATGCAGTAGTCTACTAGCAGATGATACTTGATGGGAGCAGTGTTGCATTTCATATAACTACAAGGGAAGTTCGAAAAGTCACGGACTTATTGGACTGTCCTCGTATTAACTCACGACTCACATCAATCTCACATATTTCAATAAGTGATATTTTAATAGATTTTTTCTATCATTTCTGGTGGAAAACCTCAGCACTCCATCATAAAAATGTTGGAAATCGGCCTTTTTATTAAGATGTCAAATATATTAAAGCTAAAAAGGGCCTAGAGTCTCAATAAAATTATCCGAATTCCACTTCAATCATATTTCTAATAATAAAAATGTAATTCGTAGCTTTGTAAACACTGCGGCATAATATTAAAAGTAATAAGTCCTGGTCGATTTGACCCACAAACTACAAAAGATCTTGAAATTCAAACAAAACTACTTAAGCGTTGATGTCATTTTAAAAAAATAATAAAGTTTTTATGTTTTCCTAAACATCCGTTCATAATTAAATTCCTTTTTAACATTGGTGTGGGTTCAATGACTACTGCACAAACACACACTTAGACACTAACACACTTACACACAGTTTTTCTAACAACTGTTGGGAAACTTTAACAAAAACGATTGTATGGTAGGAGATTTATATTTAAAAGTTTGTGGAAAGTTAAAATATTCACGATTTTTTTAATTTGTTTTCTATTTTGTAAAGCAGACACACACACCACACACACACACACACACCCTCCCATTAAAATGCCATCATTAACAAGTAGAAACGCATCACTGGTAAAAAACAAATCTCAGTTTTAACATTTTAGTTTTTTTTTCGTATTTTTTTTTTCACACCCAAGTGGAATTTCTAGCACAAAATACGTGTTTGTTAAAATCAAGGCATAATTTTGAAATTTTCTTAACGCACACATACTTTTACAATGTTACACACCATAATTTACAAATCATTAGGGTGACGATTAGAACATTTTTTTTTTAATTGCTAAAAATTTATTTTTGGAGAATACATTGATTCCCTGTAATACGCAGGCCGTCAAACAAGTTTCAAGACTGGGCCTGTAATACGAAATGAAACGAGAAATCAATAAATGCTTTGGTTTTAATTCAAAACTAGCTGACCCGTCAAACGTTTTTCTGCCATACGACTTATTTCTAGTGAATATTTTTGTTATTAATTATTATGATATGTATTTATCATATATGGGAGGTGCCACGCCCACAGGTTTGATCTCGCCCATATTTCACATAACTTCTCACACCTAGTTTCAATACTGTCGGGTTTATAGTACTCCAGATAATTTTTTGTATGGGAGGTGACACGCCCACTAACCCAATCCCGCCCATTTTTGGTACGACTTGTTACATTAATAACCGATTGACGTACAGCAAGTTTCAAGATTCTGGTCACCATAGTACTGTAGATGTATGATGATATGTATTTACAATGTATGGGAGCTGTTACGCCCACTTGTTTGATCCCACCCATTTTTAGCACCACATCTCACATTACTAACCTATGTACACTGGAGTGGTCCTACGTTATATGGATATTTTCCAAATTACGATTTTGAGGATAGGCGGGGTCCAGTTTGTCAATATACAACTAATAAATGTGAAATTTGGGGACAATCGCATAAAGAAAAGAAGCGCCGGAAATCGATTGAAAATTTCAGGTGTATTTATATTGCGAAAATATGACTTTTTTGAGATTTTACGAAAATTTCGTTCCATAGTTTAATTCTTCGACAAGTTGTTATAAGAGTCGGGATAATTATTAAAATAACTTTCCAAAAAGCTGTAAAAATTCAAAATCGAATAAAAATTCGCCAAGAAATAGCAAATGCCCCAGACCACTTTTGTGCCAAAAAAAAACTAGATCATGAAATTTGATAGAATTTTTTTCAACTTTAAGAAATTGATTAAAGCCATAGTTTTTTTTTTTGTCTCTATACTTACAAGTAATCAGATATGATGTATTGTTTTATTACCACGCTGTTAACCTATTGCGCATTGAGACCGAAAATGGGAAACTTTTTTGATAAAATTTTGAAAACTCTTTTTTCAAGTTTTAAAAAATTTTCTTAAACAAAATTTTAAAAAATGGATCTAACACTTTAAGGTTTTGTTAAATATATGTTACGGATTAACTGGGTGAATTTTTTAGTAAATCCCTAAGCCAGAATTTTATTGACAAGAATTTTATTTTTGCGGATTTCGAGAAAACTGGGATTTTTGTAAAATATTCTGCAAATGTATAAAAACTATATATACGAATGAGCCAAAGCTAATAAAAGACAATCTATTCAAAAGAATATGAGATATTAAATTCACTCTATTTATTTTGGTGTATTTAAGGACGATTTAGTGTGCGATTCAAATTGTTTTCTGTACTCATTTACGACTTGCAATAAGTATTGCTTTTCTTTAATTTTATATTATCATATTAATTTTATATTTATATTCTTTTCAATAATATTCAGAAAAATATAGATAGTTTTTTTATACATAAAATAATTTTATAACAAAATTGGTTAAAAGTTGTTTTAATTTATATTCGCGAGCAATATGCAGATAATTGCACCAAAGATATATCACAATGGATTATTTTGATCCCAGGAGCACTGAAGGGTTAAATAAATAAAAATTAATCGAATTATTTTTCTTAAATTCTAAATAGTGGTTTCATCGAGTTTAATATAAAAACTCGTTTCCGGTAATTTTTATTTAAAAATATCTTAAAATCCAAAGCTGGCCTTGGCAAATAATGGGTTAACGTTCTCGCATTTACACCAGATTTGAGGAAAGGAAGATACACATATTTGGTTATTTTACTTTAAGCGTCGCATCTATAAATTCAACAGCACTTACAAAATATTTGAATTTTTAAAATAAATTGTCTTTTAATAGCTTGGGGTCATATGTGACCCCAATTGCAAAGGGGTTAATGGAGTCATAATATTGTTTTCCGAAACCCCAGGCTATTAATATTAAACATAACATTTAAAAGTAGAAAAGTGATGAATTTTTGATACAAAGTATTTAGAAAGAGTAAATTTACAGAACATTTTACTAAAATCCCATTTTTCTCGAAATCTGCAAAAAATAAAATCCTAATCAAAAAAATTCTGGCTGAGGGATTTACCTAAAAATTCACACAGTTAATCTGTAACATGAATTTAACAAAATCTTTAAGAGAAAGATTCAGTTTTTTAAATTTTGTTTGAGAAAATTTTTCAAAGCTTAAAAAATGAGTTTTCAAAATTTTATCAAAAAAATTTCCCATATTAGGTTAACAACGCGGTAATAAAACAATACTTCATACTGATTAATATACTTCATTACTGATTACTTATAAGTATAGAGATGAAAAAAAATTATGGCTTTAATCAATTTCTTAAAAGCTGGTCAAAATGCTATCAAATTTCATGACCTAGTTTTTTTTGGCACAAAAGTGGTCTGGGGCATTTGCTATTTCTTGGCGAATATTTATTCGATTTTGAATTTTTACAGCTTTTTAAAAAGATAATTTAATAGTGATCTCGATTCATATAACACCTTGTCGGACAAATTAATCTATAGAACGAAATTTTCGTAATATCTAAAAAAAAGTCATATTTTACCCATATAAAAACACTTGAAAGTTTCAATCGATTTCCGGCGCTACTTGTCTTTATCCGATTGTCCCCAAACTTCACATTTATTAGTTTTATATTGAAAGGTAACAAACTGGATCCCGCCTATCCCCAAACTCGCATTTTCATTTTTAAGGACCACTTTGATGTACACTTACAAGGTATCAGGATTCATTCTATCATAGAGCTCCATAAATATGATGTTAAAAAATTGTTATATATGGGAAGTGCCACGCCCACTTTATATATTTAAAAAAATATATAGCCTATTTTACTTTTCCGATACAGACTTACACAATGGGAAAATTTCAATAAGATCGACCCTTTGGTTTAGCCATCTGTTAATGTCAAACCCACAAACAGCTGGATGATACAACCCTCAAACATTATTTTTTGCCAAAAATAGACCAACAATAAAGGAAGTGTGACTGGGTGCATTTTCGTGTACGAAACAAATTTAGTACGCACCTTGCTCCATCCAATTCTTAATTCTCAGTAATGCACAGCGATCGTTCGTTATTAGATTTCGTACTTTTTTAATAACTTTAGGTGTCACCTTCCGTCCAAAAAACGTTTGTGCTACACAAAAGTATTTGATCTACTCAAACAACAGTCACTGTAAAATTGTTTCAAGAGTCTTTATGTTTCCCAAGCCCTTTTACCAAGTTTTGCTTTAATTATACCATGAAACTTTTTTGAGGTCATTGTCTGGCATTCTCAGGCGAAGCTCTTTTATGACCCTTTTGTATGTTTTCCATATCTTGATATTTCTTTGCTTAGTTCTTCAGCTGTACACATACACATTCAATTAAAAGCGAAAAATGCAACTGTTTTACTGCATAACACCAATGATTAACCTTTGGTTCCAATCGCGTATATACAGATATTAAAGAAACATATGATGTACTAGGAAATATTTGTATACTCTATATCACTATGTGATCAGTAGTGCGGGTCGATTTGTAGGGAGGCAAAAAAATAGCTCAAGTGACAAAGAAAATCATATTCTAGTGACCATAGCTCTAAAACGAATTCTGATGTCCCGACTTTTGACCTGTCTGTCTGTCTGTCTGCCATGGGGCAGCTCCCACTCCCCTCATGCAATTGATCTGAAACTTGGCCAATAGTCTTGTTGTGAATACAGATTAATTTTGGGGTAGTCACGCAGAGTCACGCATAGTCACGGAGTAATCTAAAAGTTATTTACCCTCGTCCGATCGATCTTTTTGAATAACATAACATAGTCAAGGCGTATGATTATTATTTATTAGCAGAGTAGAAGATACGTATACGTATGAGTGTTAACTTTAATATAAAAGAGAGAGTTCAGAAAAAAACACACACTGAATAAAAAACTCGTACATATATGTAAACAAACATAACTTAGGCCAACACACACATATTTTTATTTTCATATCAATTATGTTTGTTTTTAAATTTTCTTCGGTGCCCAACACAACCATGACTGTATTCGTTTTAATATTTCGTTATTTACACGAACATTTTTGTATCACGTACTTTTTGTTTCAATCACACATAAAGCACACATTTTTGAGTGTTGCTTTATTTGAAGTTCATGTTCTGGTACGTGTATGAAAAAAAAAAAACAGAACATGTACAATAAACAGGTTCGAGTTCAGTTATATTTTAAGTCGTGTTGTGGCTCGTGTAGTAAGAAAAAACAGAACAGAACATGTACAATAAACAGGTTTGAGTTCAGTTATATTTTAAACACGACTTAAAATATAACTGAACTCGAACGTGTTGCTTTTGAACAGAACATTGTGTGTTTCATGTGTGTATTTTCTGAACCTTGATATAAAATCAAACATGTCAGCCCAATTCTAATAAAAATGGTGATTTTTTGAAGTGTTTGTATTAGGAACCCCCAGGGAGTGTGCCAATGGCATGGGTGGGTCGGCCCTCCAAAGTTAGTGGGGGTCGATCACACGTTTGGACTCGATTGGGGCACTCTAAATGTGTCAAAGTGAGACAGACAGACAGACAGACAGGTCAAAAGTCAGGACATCAGAATTCGTTTTAGAGGTATGGTTCCTCGGGCAAAGATTCTTATTTTGATCCCTAAAATAAGATTTTCGTTGTCACTTGGGCGATTATTAAATCGACCCGCCCTAGTGATCTGGGTATAATGACTTTGTGCTGATGTTTGTAACTGCCAAAAATATTTGACCTAGACTCATCTTTTGTTACACCGATCGACTCAGAATCACTTTCTGGGTCGAATCAGAATCACTTTCTGAGTCGAATCAGAATCACTTTCTGAGTCGAATCAGAATCAGAATCCGTCTGTCTGTGTGTCCATGTAAACCTTGTAATGAAACCACAGGTCGCAAATGTGAACATATTTCGACGAAATTTAGTACAAGATTTTCTATCGGATATAGGAAACGCTATTCATATTGATGAAAATCGGTTCATGTTCAGACATAGTCCCCATACCTATGAAATTAACTTAAATTGCCATATGATCCAAATTATCATATAGATCTCGGTAAAATTGGGTTTTTGTGTGTTTATTACATCCATTTATCAGTAGTCCAAAAATAAAACCTAAAGGATAATTCTCAGTCGTAGCCCCCATATGAAGTTAATTCCCGGTTTTCCCTTAAATCTATCAAAATAAAAAAAAAAATATTGCACAGATTTTTCTCAAATTTGTTTGTATTTATATGTTTTTGCAAAAAATAAGTGACCTTAACAAATATGGTCAGGGTCGGTTCATTTTTCCAAGCATCCGATATGAACTTTTTTTTTTATCTGCAGCCAAAAAAAATTAATAACAGTGCCACTCAATATTGGTTTTTGCTTATTTTCTATATTCAATTAGTTGGACTGAAGAGATAGGGTCTCTAAACCATGGTATAGGGTATCGTGTAGTCGGTCTAGACCGACAATAATTTTCTTACTGGATTTGTATTTAAATATTTTATTTCTACCACTGTGTGGACAGGGTATAATGAGTTTATACTGATGTATGTAACTACCAAAAATATTTGCCCTAGAATCAATCGGCTCAGAATTCAATATCACTTTCTGAGTCGATTTAGCATTGTCCGTCAGTCCGTCTGTCTGTCCGCTTATTATAAACCTTTTAATCAAACTACAGATCGCAAATATGAATATATTTTAATGAAATTTTGTACATCAGCTTTTCTCGGCCATAGCACGAACTTTATTGAAATTATTGAAAATCGGTGCATGTTCAGGCCTAGTCTCTATACAATGGATCCCTATGAAATCAACTGAAACTGCCATAATACCTAAATTGTCATATAGATCTAGGTCACATTTGGTTTGTTTGTGTTCTTTACAGGAGATTTCTTAGTCATAGCTCCCATATATAAAGCTGCATCCAATCTTCACTTATATCTAAAAAAAAAAAATTATCGCACAGATTTTTCTCATATTGGGTTTATGTGTCTGTGGTCACAAGCATTAACCGCTTAAGTCGAAAATCATGCTTTGGAGGAAAAATAACTTTTTATATAAATGTAATGAGGCTTCATTACGACTTAGGACAGTATATTTTTATTAATATAATATTAATAGGCTGGGCGATTTCTTGTTACCGATATTTTGTTCTACCGTTTTATCCCGATTTTGACCAAACGTACATTATATGAAAGGCATTTCTTTTTAGCTGTTCACCAGATTTACAGATTTTTAAATTTTTTCCTTTATTTGAGTAGATTGCATCTAAAGTTGCTACTAACACATACATAAAATTATACATATGCTATGTGTATGTGTATTAAATTTGTTAATATGTTAATTCATTCACAATAATAATAAACCAAAAAAGTGTTGGTTTGTGAATTGGCCAAGTAGAGAAATAAAGTTGCCTAGAATTGCACTCGAATTTCGAGCGCTGGAATCTGCTAATTTTCATTAATATCTTTTTAATAAATTGTGCTAAAGAAATGGGGATTTCATGTAAATATAAAGCGTTTTTTGCAAAACATAATAGCATACATAACCCAAATCGTCGAAAATTATGCTTTTGAGAAAAATAACTTTTTATATAAATGTAATGAGTCTTCATTACGACTTAGGTCAGCATGTTTTCACTACTAAGTTTTTAATAAACAGTGATAGATAAATGGGGAATTTATGTAAATATAAAGCGTTTTGAACTCATATCATTCTTAAGTCGACTTAGGCGGTTATCGATATGTTGCTGGAAAAAAGAAGTGACTTTAACATATTTAGTCAGGATCGGTCCATTTTCTGACCCAGTCCTCATTTAAATACGACATCCGGTATGAACTTTTTCATATCCGAAGGCAAAAAAACTAATAAAAATGCCACTCAAATTTGGTTCATGCTTATTTTCTATATGAACCTAAGACCCCTCCCTAAACCCATCGTATAGAGCATCATATAGTCGGCCTCGACCGACTATAATTCTTTTATTTGTTTTAGTTGCAATTCGTAGAACTAGCTTAAGGCGTTATTTTTCAAAGAGAATTTTGTTTTTTCTTTTTTTTAATAAAAACTAGAGGATCCCAGCCCTCGTAATTCGAGTGCAATTTTCTTTTTTTTTTTCATTTAATAAATTATTTTATAAGACCCTAAAACTATGCTACTCAAGTTTAGCCAATTCACAATTCAACACTTTTTATTGTCTTGGTGGTAGTAAAAAACGCTAATGTAAAGCTGATTGTGCACGCATAACTTTCATCAAACTGAACGAATTTCAGCAGTTAATAGCTCAAAAGAAAAAGCTTGACGCACTGAATGTTCTGAGAGTGAAACGATCAAGATCCAGGAAATCCAGGAAGAGGAGCTATGAGAATTCGAATTGCTTGAGTGAATGTGTCCAATAAGAAATGTACAGGGAAGAATCGCGTTTGAGTATAACTTGAGTAAGATGGGAGTTGAGTAAATTTCAATGATTGATGGCATATCTGTGCTAAATACCTTTCATTAAAAAAATGAAGGAAATCGGACGGATAGAACGGCCCGACGGACTGACTTTAGTTTTCATAATTTTTTTTAATATATAGTATTACGTATTTGATTGCTACGTGTTCAAAAATAGTTTACACTGTCTTTTGGCTTCATTTTTTCAGTCGGTTATGGCCAAAAATTCCGAGTTATTGGCGAAAATTTATAGAAAAAATTAGGAAAATTAATTTTTTTTTTTTTTTTTTTGATATATTAATAAAAATTATTTACTTAAGCCTTAGCTACATTTTGCTGAAGAACGAAATAAGAATTCGATATAAGAAGTCATAGAAAAAGCTTGGCCTGAGAAAGCCAAACACTTTGAAAGTTTTACTGTACTGGGTTAGTACTTACACCCTGAATTGGAATTTCTCACACCCCAGAATGGATGTTACACTGTGTTATAAATAGTTCAATTTTTAAGGATTAATAAAAGATTTGTAACGGTATTTTAGAAAATGAAACAAGAATGGGCCAAATAGGAACCAACCTAATTTCACGACAGACATCCACACTTACCAACTGAGAACATGTTCCAGTTGAGTTGAGAAACTTCTAACTTCAACATAAATTATGTGTTGCAAAAAGAACAAAAAATCAAGCAACCATGCAGGCAAGAAGGCAAAGGCAGTAATAAAAGAAATCCTTTTGGTTTAGCCAGAACCAAGGTAGGTGGTAGGTGGTAGGTGGAGAAGGGGCCAGGTGGCTTCTCAAGTTGAATGTAGGTGTAGTAAAAGAATGTAGAAAAGTCTTTTTAGTGTACTGTCTTAAACTTAAAACTATTTTAATGTTGGTAATTTGGAAACAAAATGACTTTAAACTAAATGTGTTCTATTGTGTTACGAATACCCAGGGACTTTGGCAGCAGCAGCAGCAGGAATAAGAACAAAAATAAACGTTGATGTAGGTAAAAACATTTTCCATTATAATAACAAAGACGATAAAATGCTAAAGTGGGTAGAATATGTGATGTTTGAGTAAAACGAATATCGTTAGCCCAATTATGCTTTACTATTGCGCAATTCACATTAGTCTAAGACAACACAAAAGTGCACCAAAATTTAATTCGCTTTAAAAAAAATCACTCAAAAGGTACGAATATTTCAAGGTATTTTGTTAAGATAATAAAATTATGATTTAACAAAATAAAATACCAAATTTCTGATATATTTTTAAGTAAAAATATTTGATTTTAATTTTATAAATTTATGCAACAATATGCCGAATTCTAATGTGGACTGCTTTAGTCAATATTTCGTTTATGTTCAAATAGAAGTCTCTCCGCCTGGGGCTTGATAATTTTGTCTAACAAAAACTGTCATTATTAGTTTGGCAGTTTTATTTATTTTTGTTTTAAATTCAAAATAAAAGTTGAATGTTAGAAAGATGGTGTAGAAAGTTAGAGAAAAAAAACTTCACAAGGAAAATGCCAAATTGATGCATTGTTGTTTCGTTGATAGTTTTGAGTATCAGCAAAACTGATTAAATAACTTAAATAAAAATTGTTGACACTTGAATAATATGTGCATCCATATTCTTAATTAATGTGTTTGTAAATTGCTTTTAAACTCTTTCAGTTGTTGGATATTATTAAAGTGCAAAGGAAGCAATAGTCTTTGAAATACAAAACGAAATCAGTAGTGTAAACTTTAAGTTTAGTATACAAAGACAGAATTAATTAGTCTAATGACAAGACGTTTGTCACATAATTTCCATGTGAGCGTTTTTTTAAACACATTTTATTAGACAATAAAAAAAAAATTAAAGAATCGAAAGCGAAAAATGGAAGAACAAATTTTTAAATAAACTAGCTGATTCCAGCACTCGAAATTCGAGAGCAGTTTCTGGGCAACTTTATTTTTCAACTTAGCGACTCCTCAAACCAATACTTTTTTGGTTTATTATTATTGTGCATGAAGAAAACAAACACATTAAACATACACATTGCATTGTATAAACATACACATTGCATTGTATAATTTTATGTATGTGTTAGTGGCAACTTTAAATGCAATTTACTGAAAACAAAGGCAAAAATTTAAAAATCTGTGAGTCTGGTGAACAGCTGAAAAGAAATACCTTTCAAAAAATATTTGATTTGTCAAAATCAGGATAAAACGATAGAACCGAACATCAGTCATAAGAAATCAACTAACCTATTAATATTATAGATATCAAGGAATTTTTTGGTTTATGAAGAAAAAATGTAAACTTTTAACGAAGACAAGCACAAGAATTTAGAATTGTCAAAATATCAATAAAAAAAAAAGAAATATTTTTTAGAACATGAAATATTACGAACAGGTAACGCAAAATAAACAGTAAAAACTTTAAACTAATTTTAGTAAGATTAATTTCAAAGCATTTATAAAAATTATCTACAATATGAATTAAAAAACAAGTAAGAAAATTATAGTCGGTCTAGACCGACTATACGATACCCTATACCATGCGTTTAGAAACCCTATCTCTTAGGCCCAACTAACTGGACATTGAAAATAAGCAAAAACCAAATTTGAGTGGGATTTTTATTAATTTTTTTGGCTGCAGATATGAAAAAGTTCATATCGGATGCTATATCTATAAAGGGACTAGGTCCAAAAATGGACCGATCCTGATCATGTTTGGTAAAGTCTCTTGTATTTTGCAAAAATATGTACAAACAAAATTTGAGAAGAATCAGTGCAATATTTTTGTTTTTTAATAGATTTAACAGAAGATCGGGAAGCAGCTCTATATGGGGTCAAAGGGATCATTTTTGGACTACTCATTAGTGGATGTAATGAACGCATACAAACCCAATTTGAGTAAGATCTATATGACAATTTGGATGTTATGGCAATTTATGTCGATTTCATATGGGTAATTTGTATGGGGGCTAGGTCTGAACATGGACCGATTCTCACCAATTTCAATAGCGTTCATGCCATGGCCGATAAAAGCCTCTATACCAAATTTCATTAAAATATATTCATATTTGCGACCTGCAGTTTGATTACAAGCTTTACATGGACACACGGACGGACGGACGGACGGACGGACGGACGGACATTGTTAAATCAACTCAGAAAGTGATTCTGATTCGATCGGTATAATTAAAGATGGGTCTAGGTCAAATATTTTTGGTTGTTACAAACAGCAGCACAAAGTCATTATACCCTAACCACATAGTGGTATAGGGTATAATTATTTAATCCATTATTACTTAATTTTAATATAATATTAATAGGTAAGGTGATTTCTTGTGACCGATGTTTTGTTCCATAGTTTTCTCCCGATTTTAACCAAACACATCCCATTTGAAAGGGATTTCTTTCTAGCGGTTCCTTAGATTTACAGATTTTTACATTTCTACATCTTTTTGGAGTTATGCTGATTTAAAGTTGCTACTAACACATACATAAAGTAATGCAATGCTATATGTGTGCATATTAAATTTTTTAATGTGTTTGTTTTCTGCACTCACAATAATAATTGTGTTGAATTGAAATATAAATTTAGACATAAACCAATAACACAATCGATATTGAAATATTGAAATAATAATAATAATAATAATAAAAAAATGAAAGAATCGAAAGTAAAAAAGAAAGAACAAATTTTTAAAGGAACTTTTATGAAGAAAAAGCTTAAACTTGTAGCGAACACAAAAACAATTATAAAAATATTACTAAAAAAAGAGAAATATTTTTTAGAACATAAATAAAGGCTATCTATAATATTAATAAGTAAGGCGATTTCTTGTGACCGATGTTTTGTTTCACAGTTTTCTCCCGATTTTAACCAAATGCATTTTATTTGAGAGGTATTTCGTTTTAGCTGTTCACTAGATTTACAGATTTTTACAATTTTTTTTTTTTTTTTTTAGTTTAAAGTTGTTACAAATACATACATAGAATTATACAATGCTATGTCTGTGTTTATTAAATGTGTTAACGTGTTTGTTTTCTCCACCCACAATAATAATTACTAGCAGATTCCAGTGCTCGAAATTCGAGTGCAATTTCTAGGCAGCTTTATTTTTCAACTTAGCTAATTCACAAACCAACAACTTTGGTTTATTATTATTGTGATTGAAGATAAGAAACTCATTAACAAACACATTAACAAATTTAACAAATTTAATAAAACACACATATCATATATATAATTTTATGTATGCAATAGTAGCAACTTTAAATGCAATTTACTCAAAATAAAGTAAAAGGATTTAAAAATCTGTAAATCTGCAAAACGCCTAAATAGAAATACCTTTAAAAAAATATACGTTTGGCCAAATCGGGATAAAACGGTAGAACAAAACATTGGTCACAAGAAATCGCCCAGCCTATTAGTATTATAGACGTGGAATTGAAAAATAATTTTTGACAAAAACCAATAACACAATCCATATTTAAAAAGTGTTGGATTGTGAATTGCCTTTAGGGTCTTAAAAATAATTTATTAAATAAAAAAATAAAATCTGTTAGAATTTGCACTCAAATTTCGAGGGCTGGTAACCGCTAGTTAATATTATTCTATAATCTCTTGTATTAAAATTATTTATAATTCGAAAAAATAATAAATATTCTTTTAAAAGCAAAATTTAATTTAATTTATTTTTATGTTTTCACTATATAAAAATCACAAAATTCAGCAATTTTTTAAAAAAAGTAATTTTTTTTAAGATGAGAAATTCACTGTAGAAAATTAACTAGTAACAATGAAAACCCATTATTAAAATACAATTGTTGATTGTTTACAATTTTGTTGTTCAGTATTACAAACCCTTTGTTAAAAACTCTTGAGTGTTAACAGTTTTAATTTTGTTAAATATGTATTATAATAAGGGCGTGTTCTTACGCCCGATAGAATATAAATTGTAAAAAATTACAAAAAAAAAAAAAAATTTTAATCAAAAAAGTTTTTCATTCGAGAGATCAATTACATGGCATTAACATTTGAAAATGATTTTGGGCATATAGCCACCGCAGCTGTTCTTGAAGTAGCACATTTTGGACATCCAATGTTTGACCACTACTTCGGCCATTGCTTGCCGTATCTCACAAATAATACGAACAATGATGGCCTCCAAGGCTGGGATTTATCAGCATAAACCAGTGACTTCACGAAGCCCCACAAGAAATAATCGAGAGGTGTCAAATCGCACAACATTGAAGGCCAATTAACAGGTCCATTTCTCGAAATGAACTTATCGCCAAATCTTGATTTCAATATGTCGATGGATGCGGATTCCGTAGCCATACTGTTGAAACCGCATTCTGCCCGGATCAATGTCAACCATATTTTCAAACAAAAAATCATTGATCATGAACGATCGCGTTGATATTAACACGAGTTCTGGCTTAATTTTTGAAGAAATAAGGTCCGATTATACCGCCAGTGTGTAAACTGAATCAAACGGTACATTTTTCTGGATGTAATGGAGTCTGTAGGTTCTTCTGTGCATTGGCCTCACTCCGTATACGGCAATCTCATTTATTAAGCCAAAAATGAACCTCATCGCTGAGCACAATTTTGCGATAACACATCGGGTCAGTTTACAACTGCTCTAGAGTCCAAAATTTTCCAAAAAATATTCCCACGTAGTGCACGGACAGAACTCCAATTCCTGCGACCGACGACGAATCGATAAATTTCGGTCTTTCACACTTTCGTTTACAGCGGCGACATTCTCTTTAGTACGCATATTCCTTCGACGCGTTGGTGTTATTGGTTCATTTAGAGAAGATCGGTCACAAGAAACCGCCTAGCCTATTAATATTATAGATGTCATGGTTTTACCAAACGCTTATTTCTGGAAAAAAAATTAAGATTTTAGAGATCAATTTACATTTTCACTCATATTTTTTGATTTCTTGTTTTGAATTTGAATATGATTTTGCTCATTTCTAATCTGAATTAGCTCACGACAAGAGCTAATATATTTATCAGCCACAACGCATGCCAGTTGTGGTTCTGCTCATGATAGCTAGAATTATGTTCCAGACAATATATGAACAAAAAAAAAATTAGAAAATGAAGAAATAATGTTGGATAAGTTGAAGCAATTGGAGCAATCTTTTTCTTTTTTTTTGTTTGAATACTATGTGGTCATGGTATACTGAATTTGTGCTGATGTTTGTAACTACCAAAAATATTTGACCTAGACCCATCTCTTATTATACCGATCAACTCAGAATAACTTTAACGATGTCCGTCCGTCCGTCCGTCTGTCTGTGTGTCTATGCAAACCTTGTAATTAAACTACAAGTCGCCAATATAAATATATTTTGATGAAAATTTGTATATGAGCTGATTTTTTTGAGGTTAGGATTTTCATGCATTAGTATTTGACAGATCACGTGGGATTTCAGACATGGTGTCAAAGAGAAAGATGCTCAGTATGCTTTGACATTTCATCATGAATAGACTTACTAACGAGCAACGCTTGCAAATCATTGAATTTTATTACCAAAGTCAGTGTTCGATTCGAAATGTCTTTCGCGCTTTACGTCCGATTTATGGTCTACATAATCGACCAAGTGAGCAAACAATTAATGCGATTGTGACCAAGTTTCGCACTCAGTTTACTTTATTGGACATTAAACCAACCACACGAATGCGTACAGTGCGTACAGAAGAGAATATTGCGTCTGTTTCTGAGAGTGTTACTGAAGACCGTGAAATGTTGATTCGTCGCCGTTCGCAGCAATTGGGTTTGTGTTATTCGACCACATGGAAGATTTTACGCAAAGATCTTGGTGTAAAACCGTATAAAATACAGCTCGTGCAAGAACTGAAGCCGAACGATCTGCCACAACGTCTAATTTTCAGTGAATGGGCCCTAGAAAAGTTGGCAGAAAATCCGCTTTTTTATCGACAAATTTTGTTCAGCGATGAGGCTCATTTCTGGTTGAATGGCTTCGTAAATAAGCAAAATTGCCGTATTTGGAGTGAAGAGCAACCAGAAGCCGTTCAAGAACTGCCCATGCATCCCGAAAAATGCACTGTTTGGTGTGGTTTGTACGCTGGTGGAATCATTGGACCGTATTTTTTCAAAGATGCTGTTGGACGCAACGTTACGGTGAATGGCGATCGCTATCGTTCGATGCTAACAAACTTTTTGTTGCCAAAAATGGAAGAACTGAACTTGGTTGACATGTGGTTTCAACAAGATGGCGCTACA
The DNA here is from genome assembly GCA_963682025.1 of Cordilura impudica. Classification (NCBI taxonomy): domain Eukaryota; kingdom Metazoa; phylum Arthropoda; class Insecta; order Diptera; family Scathophagidae; genus Cordilura; species Cordilura impudica. The sequence continues at coordinate 44,696,595 of OY821517.1, forward strand.
TGCCACACAGCTCGCGATTCTATGGCCATTTTGAGGGAAAACTTCGGAGAACAATTCATCTCAAGAAATGGACCGGTAAGTTGGCCACCAAGATCATGCGATTTGACGCCTTTAGACTATTTTTTGTGGGGCTACGTCAAGTCTAAAGTCTACAGAAATAAGCCAGCAACTATTCCAGCTTTGGAAGACAACATTTCCGAAGAAATTCGGGCTATTCCGGCCGCAATGCTCGAAAAAGTTGCCCAAAATTGGACTTTCCGAATGGACCACCTAAGACGCAGCCGCGGTCAACATTTAAATGAAATTATCTTCAAAAAGTAAATGTCATGGACCAATCTAACGTTTCAAATAAAGAACCGATGAGATTTTGCAAATTTTATGCGTTTTTTTTTTAAAAAAAGTTATCAAGCTCTTAAAAAATCACCCGTTATATAAGCTTCTATTATCCATAGCATGAAAGGTATTGAAATTGGTGAAAATCGGTGCATGTTCAGAGCTAGTCCTCATACAAATGGTCAAATATAAATCCTGGTCAAATTGGGTTTGTGTATGTTTATTACTCCCATTAATCAGCAGTCAAAAAAATAAACCCTACATGACAATTCCTAGTCATAGTCCCCATATAAAACTGTTTTCCGATCTTCACTTAAATCTATCAAAAGCAAATATATTCCATAGATTTTTCTCAAATTTGGTTTGTATTAATTTTTTTAAATATAAGTGACTTTACCAAATATAGTCAGGATGGATCCATTTTTTCGATTTTGTCCCCATATAAATATAGCATCCGATATAAACTTTTTCATTGTTTAATGAATGACCAAATATTCACTGACCCGGTTAGCTGAACTTTTTACAAAAAATTCATTTTTGCCAGATAAAGATCAACCACTCCGCGAACTCGAAAGAGTATCTTGTGCTATGCCTAAAATATTCTCCCGAGCACGTGCAGTTAAAAAGGTTCTTTCGGATCTCAACATTAATAAGTCTCCGGGACCAGATGATATACCAGCACTGGCGCTGAAACAGTGCTCTTCGGCGCTAGCCAGTCCATTGGCCAACCTTTTTAGCCTTTCGTACCGTGCGGGAATCTTTCCTTCTTGCTGGAAGGTTCCTAATGTCCAACCAATCCCTAAAAAAAGGGGTGCGGCTAGTAGCCAGAAAATTACCGTCGAATTGCAATCTGCTCTGCGCTTTCAAAGGTGATGGAGAGTATGATCAATTTCCATCTTGTGAACTACCTAGAGGCCAACTCACTTCTTAATGATCGCCAGTATGGCTTGCGTAGAAATCGCTCCACGGGAGTCCTGTTAGCTCTACTTTCTGAGCGCTGGAGTCGATCCATTCGCAATTTTGGCGAAATTAAAGTGGTTGCTCTGGATATTTCCAAGGCATTCCATCGTGTGTGGCACGATACACTGAGATCAAAGCATATTGCATTTGGGGTCGGTAATCACTTCTCTCGATTTACATCGAGTTTTCTCAGAGATCGAACAATACGTGCTGTTATTAATTGGGTCTCATCTAATTCAGGGGTAGCCCAAGATTCCGTTCTTTCTTCTTCTCTTTTCTTATCTTTCTGAACGACCTGCTTGATCAAACTTTTAACTCTATATGCTCCTTCGCAGATGACAGCAGCATGTGCAATTCATTTTCTTTTCATTGTATGCCAAGCCTCTTGGAGGTTGGGTCCAAATGGCAGACAATGAATGGCACACTCAATCAAGACCTGTTAACAATCTCCGGGTGGAGTAAAGCGAATAGGGTTGATTTTAATGCGCTGAAGACTCAATGTTGAATGTTGACCCATAGGACCAAGGAATCAACAATTTCATCTGTATATATGGGTGGTATAGGTATTGGCCCACGTGATTGCACTCAACACAGTACTAGGGAACACATATCCACAGACTGCCCAGAAACTCCCGAAATTATAGATGCCATAGTGTCCCTGAAAAATGACAAAGTTCCTGGACTGGATAATTTATCTCCTGAGCTGTTAAAAGCCATCACCCGAAATTAGCGTTTATTTACCACATTACAAAAAATCTTTGGGTAACAAACTCACTGTGCAATGACTTAAAGGAAGGACTTATTATTAATATACCAAAAAAAAGGAGACCTGTCACAATGCAAAAATTGGCGTGGCGTAACCCTCATCAATATAGCAAACAAGATAATATCCCAAGCCAACAATAAAAGGCTAACACTCGCATTCGATCCGCTTCTCCGCATGAGCAGGCTGGCTTCCGTCCCCGTAAATCATGTATTGACCGTGTTAACAGTTTACGGATAATAATTGAGCAATCCGTTAAGTGGAGGACGCCACTTTACCTGATATTCATCGATTTCGAGAAAGCATTCCCATTCAGCCATATGGAGTACGCTAGCATGCAAAAGCATCCCAACAAAAATAACTGATATTGTTAAACCCCAATATCACAACGCAGACTGACGAATTCTTCATGATGGCTGTATTAGTAACTCATTCAAAATTAAAACTGGTGTGAGACAAAGCTGTGTTCTGTCGCCCCCTACTGTTTAATATCGTTCTGGACAATATAATGAGAGGAGTCTCGCGGTGACAGAGAGGAATAACTTGGGGATTCAACAGAAGGCTAGAAGATCTCTACTATGCCGACGATATATGTCTACTTTCCTACAACTTCAATGATATGCAGGCCAAGATCAATGCAGTACAAACTGGTACAGCCAAGGCTGGGCTAAAAATAAATATTTCCAAAACTAAATCAATGAGAATTAATGCTTCTAACAACTGAACATTCGCAATAGACGAGAAGAACCTTGAAGACGTATCAACGTTCTGCTATCTCGGAAGTCTTCTGACTACAACAGGTGGCTCTGCAGACGACGTAGGAAACCGAACAAAATTTGGCAAGCATTCATTTGCCATTTTAAGCCCCATATGGCGATCAACACATATTTCGAAAAGAACCAAGCTTAACATATTTAATTCCTGCATAAAATCATCTCTTCTCTATGGATGTGAATCGTGGAATGCAGCGCAGAAGGATGTTAACTCATTACAGGTTTTCATAAATCGCTGCCTGCGGAGAATTTTAAAAATATTCTGGCCAGCTACGATATCCAATGAAAGGCTATGGGTCAAAACCTCCCAAATCCCTGTAAACGGCGAGATCCACAAACGAAAATTGCGCTGGCTAGCGCATACTTTACGAAAGCCCGTTGACGATGTCACAAGACAAGCTATAGAATGGAACCCGCAAGGAAGCCGTATAAGAGGAAGACCATCACACACCTGGCGCCGCCAGATCGAAATTGAAACGGCCAATAAAGATAAGAGCTGGAACGAGTTAAAAACACTTGCATCGGGATGTTGGGATGTTTCTAGGTTTCAGCTTTTAACCTATTCCCAACATCGAGTCTGGTAATCGACATTTCCTACCTTGATGCGGGTTGGAAATGTCCACCATTAATAACAATATTCTATCTACTCATCAATCACATTGTTGTTAAAGGTTATCAAATGATTATTATTTAACTTCTAAATAAAATAAGTAATTACTATTAGTTTCTATCCATGCTACCTTTTGGGGCACATCTAATCCATAGTGCAATCTGAACAGCTTTAATTTTTTTTCTTAGTCTCTTAAAACTTTTTACAGGTCCTTACAAATAATGAAATTACTCAACATACTTATACGTTCGACATACATTTCTTAAGTATGTTTGTAAATTGACTCATAACCAAGCTTCCTTTTTGCTCATTTGCTAAAAAAAAAAAGTTTCCAAGTAGCAACACGTACTGTGATTTATTTGATAATATATTTCTGTTTTCAAATTTCCATCATAAACGCATGATGAAAATGTGGTTTTTTTTTTTACAGCATACCAGGGCATCTTAAAACTTAAGTTTTATTGCAATTAAACTCGTATGTATGAGTGCTACAGGAAACAATTTAGTTTTTTACTTACTTCTCATATTGTTGGTTAGTCTACTTAAGGATATAAACGAAACATCTCTATCAGGACAATTTGACATGTTTAGTCTAATAAGGTGGTTTTGTATGAAAATTTAAAGACGTATGTCAATGTCTGAGAATCAAACCTTGGTCATGTCATTGTAAAACCCACATCAACTACTTTTACTTCCATTACGGTAATCGTAATCTACTGTTTTTAATTAATTTTAAAAAAAAGGATATCCTGCACCTTCTGTTTCACTAGTTGATCCTTATAAGTTTTATAGAAATTTCTTTAACTTTATTTTTGTATAAACTGAGGAAAATGCCTTAATTAGTTAGACGACTATTAAAAACTAAAGTTTTATAAATTTTTGTGTGTGTGTTGCTTGTGAGTGTTAAATTTGTATATCCTATACCACCATGTGGTCAGGGTTTAATGAGTTTGCGCTAATGTTCATAACTACATACCGTCGCGTCGTTTGTGTGTCCATGTAAATCTTGTAATGAAATAACAGATCGTAAATATGAATATATTATTATCAAATTTGGTATATAAGTTTTAATCGGCCGGCCATGAGACAAACGTTATTAAAATTTGTGGAAATCGGTGTATATTCAGATTTGACCATACAAATGACCACTATGAGATTAAGAGATCCAAATTATCATATAGATCTAGGTCAAAAAAAAATAATAATGCTACTCAAATTTGATGCTTATTTTCTATATTCAATTAGTTGGATCTAAGACCATTTCCCGAAACACATAGTATAGGTTATCGTATGGTCGGTCTAGATCAACAATAGTTTTCCCTTCTTGTTATACATAAATTAATGAGTACGTTTGTATATGTTTGTATGTATATACGTGGGCAATTTACTATCAATGTTTGTTTTATATTTTCGAGTTAAGAGATTTATTAAAAGTTTTATGTTTCGTAACCCTTCTGGCAGCCATCTGCTGTATTGCTTACAATTTATTAATAATAGTACACATATTATGGGTTTCTTTGCTATACTCGTAGGCAGATTACGTTAGTATCGTTCGTAGATTATTTTATGAATATATTTAAACTATCAGATGATGGGAAAGCAAGTGTTTTTAAAATAATATTAACCCTGTTAGGTTACTTTTTATAATTTCTTTTATAATTAGATTATTTTGCAAAATCGATTTTTCATTACTAGGAATGCGTTTGCGAATACTGGTTGATATTTAAAGTTGTCGAAATGCATCAAGCTCCTATGGTGTTATAGATTTTATACTAACAACACTTGGTACGATTTTTTTTTTTTTTTTTTTTTGAGTAATGATTTAAAAAGCTTTATAGGGGAAGAGTTTAGTCAGAACAAAAAATATTTTTCTGATCGAACATAATTTTGATATGGAAAATTGAGAAAAAAAAATGTATGGAATGAAAAAGGGTGTTTCTTTAAGCCTGGCAGAACCTGTAATTGTAAAAAATGAAACAAAATATTATATGTTAATCAAAAAAAAAAATTTATTCGAAAGATCAATATGGCATTGATGATTGAAAACAAGTAAGAAAATTATCGTCGGTCTCTTTGGTCCAACTTTTTTGATATAGAAAATAAACAAAAAACAAATTTCGGTTGCAAGTTTTATTTGCCTTCGGATATGAAGAAATTCATATCTGACGCTACATTCATATGGGGACTGGTAAGGTCGCTTATTTTTTGCAAAAATATGTACGAACCAAATTTGAGAGAAATCTGTGCAATATTTTTGTTTTTTTGATAGATTTAAGTGAAGATCGGAAATCAACTTCATATGAGGGCTATGACTAAGAATTGTCCTATAGGCTTCATTTTTAGACTACTGATGAATGGATCTAATAGACATACACAAACCCAATTTGACCGAGATGTATATAATAATTTTGATATTATTGGCAATTTAATTCGAACTCATAGGGGTTATTTGTATGGGGACTAGGTCTGAATATGCACCGATTTTCACCAATTTCAATACCGTTCTTGATATGGCCGACAAAAGCTTATATACCAAATTTCGTTAAAATATGTTCACATTAAGCACATTATCGATTGTGTGCAGCTGTATTTCACCAATGGCTTCACGAATATTGTCCTTTAAAGCGTCAATTGCCTCTGTCTTGTTGGCGTAACACTTATCTTTGAAGGCACCCCACAAATAATAGTCCAACGGTGTCAAATCTCAGCCCCGAGGTGGCCAAACGACATCTGCTCTGCGGCTGATAATGCGATCTTCAAAAACAGGACGCAAAACATCGAGTGTAGCTTCGGCTGTGTGGCACGTAGCGCCGTCCTGTTGAAACCAAATGTTGCCAATATCCTCCTCTTCAATTTTTGTGAAAAAAAAAATTCGTTCAACATGGCCCGATAACGATCACCATTGACTGTAACGGCCACTCCTTGCTCATTTTCGAAGAAAACTGGCCCAATTATGCCTCTGGACCAATATCCGCACCAAACAGTGACTCGTTTTGGGTGTATCGGCCAATTGGAATTTGTATGGCGTCATATCAAGGTCTTTATGCAAAATTCGTCTCAATGATGCCTCCGAAATGTTCAATTCTTGAGAACGACGGTGAATTGATGTTGATGGCGCTTCACGCGTTGGTTTATCGATGAGGATGCCAGTTTCTTTTACTTTTTTTCACAAGATAACGAACATACGGAGCTGACGTTGCTTCTCTTCTTCCAAAATCCATACGCAATTTTCGCACACATTCTGCAACATTACCATGATTGTCAAAGTAATGTCGCAATATTTCCCAGCGTTGTTCAAGCGTATACACAACCATATTCGTTCAGCGGAAGGATAAAACTAATAATCGGTCAAATCAGACATGAGCTTAGTGTTTACCATTCACGAAATAAGCACTAGTTGAAAAAAAAAAACGTTAGATGGCGGACCCTTTACAATAAAATGTTGGTTATTATTTACAAGATTAATATTTATAAATTAAAAGTATTCAATGTAGTTATTTACAAAAGAATAGTAGTTACAATTTTGGGTTTTCAAAAATAATGTTTGATTTTTTTTATTTTTATTTATTTTTTTATCGCTTGTTAAAATAGGGGGGAGTTAGTTTATGAATGGTGGATCCAGTACATGCTTGCGTTTTAATCGTCTAGTTTCATTAGTGCTGTCTAGCAATGAAATAACCGCAGGGTTAACTTGGTTGATGAGCCTTTCCAGGTAGCTATTACTAGATTTTTTGACTTTTTCTCTAACTGGAAGCATCGAATGATCTCTTTTGATGGTTTTATTACTGAGGTACTACGGTGCATTAGTAATCAGCCTAAGCGTTTTGGATTGTTGTTTCAGTCCAATATTTGAATTGCTAGCAGTGCCCCATAATTGGACACCGTAAGTCCAGGTTGGTTTCAGTATGACTTAGTACATTTTTAGTTTGTTGGGAAGATTCAATTGCAACTTTGGTCCTAGAAGCCAGTAAAGCTATTTGGTTTTTATGTTAAGCTGTTGCTATTTTTTTTTTTTTTTTTAATATGCGCTTTCCAGGTAAGGCGTCTATCCAAGACCATACCGAGATACCGCACTGAATCACACTTAGGAATGGTATTTCCGTTAATGGTAACTGGAGTACAGTCACTTCGTCTAAGTGCAAACGTTGCGTGATTTGATTTTTGAGTGTTTATCTTTATGTTCCATTTTTGTAGCCATTGGTCCAACAAATCTAGCTCAGTTTGGACAAATAAGGATGCTTGTACAGGAGAATCATGTGCAGCAATAATTGCAGTGTCATCTGCATACGTTGCTACCAGTATGTTGTTGATTACAGGCAATCTGCTGTGTACATGGTGTACAAACTGGGTCCTAATACGCTACCTTGTGGTATTTCCAGCTATTATACCCTACAGTTCTGAACTCTCACCATTGACTTTTACATAAAAGTGTCTTTTATTTAAATAACTTTTTAAAAGAAGATAGTACGGTGCAGGAAGATACGTTTTAATCTTGTAGAGTAACCCTTGATGCCAAACTCATTCAAACGTTTGTTGTATGTCAAGAAAAAAAAGGTTAGCAATACATTTTATTTTCTAGAGCATCTGTAATATCATACACTATTCGGTGAACTTGCTCAGGTGTACCGTGTTTCTGTCTAAATCCAAATTGGTAGTCTGGAATAATGTTTTTATTTTCCAATATAGGCGACAATCTTCGTAAGAATACTTTTTCAAATATTTTTGAAAATATGTATACACAATAAACTGTATGATGAAACTGTATTTTCTAGGTTATTTGGTTTTTGGATCATAATTATTTCCACACATTTCCACTGCGATGGGAAGTGATCAACCCTGAGAACTGAATTGCATATTTGTGTAAGAAATACGATACATTTTCGTGAGTGATTGTTTACGACATTCGCATCAATCTGATCATATCCTGGGGATTTATTTTTATTTAACAATTTGATTTCATTTTTTATTTCATTTACAGTAAATGCCTTAATAGGAAGGTCCATTTGTAAAGGTGAATTAAGAATATTAGATATTTCTTCTTGTTGAGCTTCGGTGTTAAATGAAAATGGTACGAACGTATGTTTAAGGTGATTAGCAAATGTTTCAGAAATATTTTTATCAGTTCTACACCAGGAACCATCGATATTTTTAATAAATGTATTTTTCTTAGTTGGCCGTTTTGAGATATTTAGTAGCTTTCCATAAAAGGTGTTCTTCATATTTTGAATTATTTATTTTATCCAGAAATTTTAAAGTTTTCGCATTTGTGTGCACAAAAAGCAACGTTTTAAGCTCCTTGCAGGCCCTATTAAATAAACGTTTATTATTAATATTTCCGCTTACTTGCCATCTTTTTCGTAACCTTCTTTTTTCTCTCACAAGTTGTCGAATTTCAAGCGAAATGGTAAAATTTTAAATATATGTGCCAGCAGATCTATCAATAACTGGTGTTAAGATCTGGGCAGCTTTGTGAATCTCGTTTGTAAAGTATTCAACTGCATTATCAATTTCAGATTTTGTTTTTAGGCTCATATTTAAACACAAGTTGGTCTCCAAATATTGCTGGAAAAGTGATATATTGGTCTTAGAAGAGAAGGTGTGGTACTTTGAAGATTTCATTGTAACAGAAACATTATAATTGTTAAGTACATGTGTGTTATCAGAACTTCTTATTTCCAATTTGTGGCTGGGAATACCCTTGTAGATTAAAAAATCTAGCAAGTCAGGAGAGAAAAATCTGTGCAATATTTTTGATTTTTTTTTATAGATTTTAGTGAAGATCGGGAATCAACTTCATATGGGGCTATGACTAAGAATTGTCTTAAAGGGTTTATTTTTGGACTACTGATAAATGGATGTAATGAACATACATAAATCCAATTTGAACGAGATCTATATAATAATTTTGATATTATGGCAATTTAAGTCGAACTCATAGGGGTTATTTGCATGGGGACTAGGTCTTAATATGCACCGATTTTCACCAATTTCAATAGTATTCATGGTATGACCGATGTAAGATTATATACAAAATTCCATCAAAATATGTTCACATTTGCAACCTGTAGTGAAAGTGATTCTGAGTCGATCGGTGTAATAAAAAATGGGTCCAGGTCAAATATTTTTAGTAGTTACAAACAGCAGCACAAAGTGATTATACCCAAACCACATAGTCGTATAGGGTATAATGATTTCGGACTAGAGATGACAAGATCAATCACAATTTCTGAAATAATCGATTAATTTTTACCAATTAATGATTTAATTGTATCGTAGACTTCCTTTCAATTAATTGAATTTTTAATTAATTAATTACAATAATAATTGCAAAAATTTTTCACATGAGCCTTAAATATCAATTATTAGGAATTTTAGAAATAATTTTTTCTTAAGCAAATTTATTTTTTTCAGGGCTTGGCAGCACTGCTTTATTGTCGCCTCTTGCCATTGTATTTTCATACATCACTGTCGATTGTCAATTGTTCATACATCATTGTATAAAATGGCGTCAATCGACAGTGTAGCATGGAGATATTTCACAAAATCAAAAAACAATATCGTTGTTTGTTAGATTCGTAGTCATTTTCATATGTATTGCAGTTAATATTGTAATAAATATGAAACTTTTAATTTTGTTTCAATGGTGCGTGGTAGAGAAGAAGAAAGCACATATTTCAAAAATTCATAACTACACTGTATTCTTAATCGGATCGGTTTCTGGCATTTCATCAGCGGTTTATTGAACATTGTGATAATTGTTTGCAAATTTTGTGCTAAAAATTTAAAATATTTAAATAATACTTCAAACATTTTTCGACATTTGAAGTTGAAACATACAAATAGTAAATTTTGTGCAGAAAAAAGGTGCATAATATATTGTTTTATAGCATCAATCTGAAATCATAGACGATGATGTCAGTCTAACTCACCGCATTCGTTATCGAAACTTTTTGATCGAAATCATTTTTCTATTTCCCAAAATAAAATGTTAAGAATAATTTTTCTTTCTCACAGTTGGCCTCTGGTTAAGAAGAAAAGCGAATCCTGGTCGAGCGTTTGTCCGTCTTCTTCAAATATTAAACCAAAATATTGAATTTCGATTGATTTTACTCGATATCGAATGCGGTGATTTGGCCACTGTGTTTTACTGCTTTCAAATCTGCAATGTTTAACCCTGACAACTGATATATGGACTAGCACAGACAGGAAGAGTATGTTGGGTATAACCGTTCATGGTTTGCTTGATAAAAGGCCATTTAATGGTACAATTGGTGTTTATGAACTAAGCGGATCCCACACTGCTTCCTATATATCTGAAGTATTGTCTTTTGCAATGAAAGATGTTTTAATCGAGGAAAAACGTGAAGGCTGTTGTCACGGACAATGCAAAAAAAAAAATTTTAATGCCATATATAAAAAGTTCGGAAGAAATCGTCATATTCCTTGTTTCGCCCATACGCTGAATTTGGTCTGTTCGAATTCATTGGCTGTTTGTGAAGTAAACGACATTATTTTAAAATGTAAAATAATAGTCAAATGTTTTAAGCATAGCGTCAAAGCCAACGATGGCATGCGAAATGTGCACGCAGCCGCTGATGTACCAGAGGGAAAATGTTTAAAACTTATCCTAGATGTTAAAACGCGGTGGAATTTTACGAATTTTATGATCGAGCGGTTTATCAAAATGAGTTGCTACATCAGCCAAATTTTGCTAAACTACCCGGATTCTCCGCCAATGATCACCTCCAGAGAAAAAGATAAATTAATGGAAATGTTGACTCTTTTACGACTTTAGAGGCCAACCAATATTTTAATCAAATTATTCATTATAATTGCCTTTGTTATTTAAGTAAGAAAAACATAGTATTAGTAAAAAATAGTAATAAACAGAACCTCCCATTGATACAAATGATATTAAAATCTATTGCAGTTTTTATTTTTATAAGGTTTATTACCCACACATGTATGAAATGTTTTAATAAATAAGAAAGATTAAAAAAATAAAAACCCTTATTTTCATATCAAAATCAGAATCATTCAGCAGATTTATTTTGTTAAAATTAACAAATTTGACAGCAAAAAATAATAAATTTTTCTGTAGCAATAGCAAGAATATTAGATAATACTAGCAGATTCCAGCGCTCCAAATTCGAGTGCAATTTCTAGGCAATTTTATTTCTCAACTTATTCAATTCACAAACCAACACTTTCTGGTTTATTATTATTGTAAATGAAGTTAACAAACTCATTAACAAACACCTTAACAAATTTAATAAACACACACATAGCATACCTTTAATTTTATGTATTCGTTAGTAGCAATTTTAAATGCAATTTACTCAAAATAAAGGAAAAAATAAAAAAATCTGTAAATCTGGTGAACAGCTATCAAGAAATACCTTTCAAATAATATACTTTTGGTCCAAATCGGGATAAAATGGTAGAACAAAACATAGGTAACAAGAAAACACCTAGCCTATCAATATTATAGATTACTAACATTTTTTAGGTGGAAATATTCTTTGAGTGTAAACAAATTTGCAAATTTGACAGCAAAAATTTTTTTATTTTTCAGTAGTAATAGCAAAATTTCCAGTTGATTCCACCTTATTTTTTTGAGTGTACAAATCTTTTTTTTTTTGAGTGTAAACATTAAAAAAATCCCATTATTAAAAAAAAAATGCTTGTAATAATTATTAAAATCCAAATATGACATTTTTAAATAAATAAAAAAAAAAAATCATATTTCACGCTAAAAGTTATAAAAAAATGAAAAGTGAAACTTTTCAATCAACCAATTTTAATGAAATTAAAGCAGACTCAAGTTGAACTAAATAGCTATCAATTAAAAAAGAATTACTAAACTGTTTTGATCAGTTCAAAAGTTACTGAATTTTGGACAATGAAAAACAATTTTCAACCACTGTGCGCCCTACAAGCTGTCATGACATATACCGTAGTGGTGAACAATTGAGTTGGCCACATCAGAAACGCTTGAGAAAATCCACAAAATGGTGTGGGATGATTGTCGGCTAAAAGTGCATGAGCTAGCTAACATGATAGGCATTACAAACAGTTCAATGCATCACAATTTGAAGATGAGAAAGCTGTCCGCAAGATGAAGATATTTGAATAGTGTTTGGCGATGTTTCACTGCAATAAAACCGAGTTTTTGAGTCGATTTGTAATCTGACAGAAAGGAACCAGTCAAACCAGTGAACTGAAATGGGAGAATCGTTGTCGAAAGAAGTTGAGGAGAGTTTCATCTGCAGGCAACGTTACGACGACTGTTTTTTGATTATCCTCAAAAAGGAGAAACAATTAACTGCGAGTTTTATTGCAGTGTTTTAGTGATGAAATTAAGGAAAAGGCCGCATTTGGCGAAAAATGAAGTGTTGTTGCATAAAGACATCCCCTATTGCGATGGCTAAAACCCATGAATTAACGTTTGAATTGCTTAATCACGCACCTTATACGCCAGATTTGGATTATTTTTTTGTTTACAAACTTGAAAAAAAGAGTTGTTGGTAAAATATTTGCTCACAATGAAGAGCCGGAGTCTGGGGTTGGTGGCTGTTTTAAGGAGCTATATACTCTTTGGCGCTGCAAACATAGGCCCCAAGGAACAAATGCCAAAAAAAAACATTAACTTATATCCCAAAAAATTTGTATGGGATTGGGGCATTTGAACCTGGTGAACAAATGTCCCAATTTTTATGGTTTTTGGAAACAAGTTAATTTTCTATTCCAATTTTAAATATTTTGAGGCATTTGTTCATTTTAAATTCGTAAGTTTGGGGCCTAAATTAATTTTTTTTAAGACTGGTGAACAAATATACTCCAAAAAATAAACTATGAAAGCGGTTTATATTATTGTTTTTTGTTTGTAGTTTATTTATTTTCTCGTAAACTGAAAAAATATCGGGAATCGTTTGTAAATCGAAGTAATCAGTGTATACAAAATTTATCGTAACTGTGTATCGAGAGCGCGTCGCGCCCGCGTCCGCGCGCCGCTTCCTCACGCGATCGGCAGCCACACCCGCGGCGCTCAGTTGTCGTTAACTTATTTGTAATCCCCGCAAAACATATTTTCTCAGATCATTCCCATATTTTACATTTTGATGGAGAAGAGAAAACGCAAAAATGCTATGAAAGTTTTGCAAACATTGCAAGATATGCTTTGGGGTTGCGAGCTAAATGATGCTGCCTCAAAAGAATACAGAATATAAATGCATTTATTGTAGGAGAACTATTGAGAGCAGTCTGAGCAAATTTTCATTTGAATAGATATTTGGCGAGAAAAAACATTAAATAAAAATATGTGAAAAATTTTTCGCTTAATATTTTTTGGGGCGTTCACTTCTTCATTTCTTATTTGGTTTTTTGAAAAATTTGGGCATTTGTTCATTTTTTGGGGCTTTTTTTGAAGGTTTTGGTGCTTTTGTTAATCGAGAACTTACTCCCAATTTTTTGAGGCATTTGTTCTTTTTTTGGGGCATTTGTTCATTGGGGCCTAAGTTCGCACCGCCATACTTTTTACTATAAACTGGGAATCGAAGCTATAAAATTTCGCTGAGGAAAGGTGTATCGAGTTAAAAAGAGTTTATGTTGAGAAATAAGGAAAAACTGTGCTCTCATATCATTGATTTCGTTTATGCTAATACTAGGATTTCAATAAGCAGACACACCATATTTCATATTTTCATATTTTACTAGCAGAGCCCAGCGCCCGAAATTCGAGTGCAAATTCTAGGAAATTTTATTTTATCATACAATTTATTTCTTTCAATGTTTTTAATCTATTTAATTCATTAAATTTATTTCATTATAAATATTTTTTAAACGCACAGAAATAAAGGCCACCTTGTATGCTACCTAAAGGTATTAAAATTTTTGGCAATTCACAATTCAACACAGGGTATGTGTTATGCAATTATTGTAATGAAATCTGTACGTTAACTTTCGTGTTGCATAATGTAAAATTGATTATGCATGCATAACTTTCCCCAAACCCAACAGATTTAAACAGTTAATAGCTCGAAAGAAAGAGCTTGATCCTCTGAGTGTTCTTACACTTGTGTCAACAGCCTACGTTAATTAGAACTCTAGTTTGAGTGAAGGAAAATATTGAAAAAAAACCTTGAAAAAAATTGAATGTAAAGTGGATTGTGCACGCATAACTTTCTTTAAGCAGTTAAAAGCTCAAAAGAAAGAGCTTGATCCACTGAGTGTTCTGAGAGTGAAACGATCAAGATCCATTCATTAGAAGAGGAGCTATGAGAATTCGAATTGCTTGAGTGAATGTGTCCCATAAGAAATGTACAGGGAAGAATAGCGTTTGAGTATATCTTGAGTAATGTGGGAGTTGAGTAAATTTCAATGATTGATGACATATCTGTGTCTAAATACCTTTCATTGAAAAAAATTAAGGAAATCGGCCGGATAGAATGTTCAGACGGACTGACTTTAGGTTTCATAAATTTTTTTTAAATATATAAGATTGCTTTTGAGGGCAGAAATGTATCAAAAAATTTAGTTTCCTATATCTTTGGCCTTTTTCATATTTTATTCAAAGAAATACATCATCTAATTATGGATACTTTTCAAAATCCCTTCAATAAAGTAAAACTTTAATACGAAATGTTCTAAATATGTTATCTTAGATCTATAAATTAAGCATCGTCTACATTTATCAAGCCGATAGAGAAAATTGTGAACAAAAATTGTTCCCAATAAACTACACTTTAAAAAAAAAAAATTTTAAATAAACTTTATTAAATAGTTGAAAATTTATTTAATGAAACTAAAATAAATTGACAAATCTACAACATCAATATTTTCTGGTTTCTCTTAAACGACAATCTTTCCTAAATTCATTTTAAATTCTTTCATTTCACACATTTTATATTATATTATTTACAAATTCATTTATTTATGTTTTTATTTAATTTTTTTCCTTTTTTTCTTTTTTATAGATACAACTTTTGTCAGAAAATTTTGCATTGCATTTTGCCCCAGCCTTAGCTGTAGATACAGCAGAATATATATGTCTAGTAAATGACCGTCATATACCAGAAGCAATTGTTGATTTACTGGTGCAAGGTAAGTTATATGAGACTATACAGGATTCAGGCTATAAAATGCTTCATCACATAGGTACTAGTACGAATGTATGTAAGTATATGTAAATACATATAAGAAGACATACCAATGCATTCAAAAGTGGTGCTGGCAAAGAACACTACTCGTACTTTTAACTAAATGTGAAAAGTTAAACAATTTTTATTTTACCAACAATTTTTTTCTACATTTTCCATTTTTTTTCTTATTGTTGTTGTTGTTTATTTTTTTTCCAATGTAGATGTACCAGATCCACCTGAAAGACCATTGTTAATAAGTTTTACATCACGTTCAGTTAACTTATCATGGGCCCATTCACAGCATCCACGAAATGCTCCGGTAACGCATTTTATTGTTGAGACAAGGTAAGGTTCGCTATACGAATGTATATTTTATAAATAGGCTTTCATTATTTGTTGTGTGCTGTGTGTGTGTGTGTGTGTGTGTGTGTGTGTGTGTGTGTAAGCATGTCAGAAACATTATTGCGGAACACCCACACACACACACACAGAGCAATATATATATTTATAAATATGTATACATATTCAATCTTTTCTCACTCATTCGTTATTTATGTAAAGTAATTGTTGGGCTGTAGTCATACATTCAAGTTTCCAAAGGGATGGTATGCCATATTAAACAGTTGGCTATAGGAAACAAGTTAATGTTCAAACTTGAGTAGATGAACCACTGTGCATTTAGAAAAATCTTAAGCCAAACATCTCTTAATAGTGTAGGAATGAAATATATTGAGAGAGTCCACAGAATCCGATATTTATACTCAATACCACTATGTGGTTTGGGTATAATGACTTTGTGCTGCCGTTTGTAACTACCAAAAATAGTTGACCTATACCCATCTTTTATTATACCGATCGACTCAGAATCACTTTCTGAGAATCAGAATCACTTTCTGGATCGATTTAGCAATGTCCGTCCGTTCGTCCGTCCGTCCGTCCGTCTGTGTGTCCATGTAAAGCTTGTAATCGAACTAAAGTGTAATAAAAATATATTTATTATTTAATTATTGCTTTTGGCCGGCGTCTTAAGCGCCACTGGCTCTTTTCTATAAAACTCGACACTTCAAAGTTGCCAGAGTTAAAGCACTTAGGAGTGCTAGTGGTTTCAATAAGAAAAACCAGAGCCAATTGCTCGGCTGAGTTGAGTTTTATCATTGATTTTATTTACAAACTTAATCCTACTTATAAATAAAACTAACGGTACTTAAAGCTACTTAAATCTAATTACAAATTATGTTCTAAAATTAAGTCCTAAAGCTACAGCTGATTTGTGTTTACATTTGTATCAGCTGGTTTACATATGTTTTTATATCAGTGATGGGGTATTGACTACAAAACTACAGGTCGCAAATATAAATATATTTTGATGAAATTTGGTATATAAGCTTCTATCGGCCATAGGATGAACGCCATTGAAATTGGTGGAATTTGGTCTATGTTCAGACCTAGCTCCCATACAAATGACCCCTATGCAACCGACATGAAGTGCGATAAGATCCATATTATAATATAGATCTCAGTCAAATTGGGTTTGTATGTGTTTATTATATCCATTAATCAGTAGTCCAAAAATAATTCCTATAGGACAATTCGTAGTCATAGGTCCCATATTTGCTGCTTCCCTATCTTCACTTAAATCTATCAAAAAACAAAAATATTGCACAGATTTTTCTCAAATTTGCTTTGTATATATTTCTATAAAATATAAGTGACTTTACCAAATACGGTCAAGGTCGATCCATTTTTCGACCTAGTCCCCATATAAATATAGCACCCGATATGAACTTTTTCATATTTGCAGCAAAAAAAATTAATAGCAATGCCACTCAAATTTGGTATATGCTTACTTTCTACATCGAATTAGTTGGACCGAAAGATTTTATTTATTTATTTATTAAGTCTATGGTAAAACCTTACAGACTGTTAAGTATAATACAGAGGAAAAAAAAATATAATATATACAAATCCTTAAATCAAAAATTTGAGATTATGTATTTAAAAATAATATAATATTGCGTTTAATAATATCATAATTTAAAGCAAAATCAATTAAATTGTATAGATCATTGAAAACATGGCACATTCTTCTAAATGGATCAGCATCGGCAAACTTTTGACAACAGATTGGGATAAATAGTGGAGTGTAAAAACGTGTTGACCGTGCCGGAACGTTCATGGAGATGTTGTCCATAAGAAAATTTGAGCATATGTCACCTCGAATTAAGTTAAATAAAAACATAACATTAAGCATTGTTCTTCGGCGTTTTAAAGACGGCAGTTTAATTTGAGAAAGTCTAATTGTTTATGATGGCAGATTAACAAAACTTGGATAAGAACGTCTTAAGCAGAAAAGGAGAAATTGCTTCTGGACCGATTCAAATTTGGCACTGCGAATATTAGATAGTGGATCCCAAATAACAGACCCGAATTCTAAAATTAGTCTTACTAGGGAGATGTATAGTTGTTTGGTAACTGTAGGGTCATTGAATTCCTTTGCCCATATTTTAATTAAGGCCAGTACACCACGTGCTTTAATAATTATCATCCAAATGTGTTGAACAAACTCTAATTTGGCACCTAAAAGAACACCCAGATCCAGGATTTTATTTTCTTGCTCCAACTGGTAATCTCCAAATTTGTAACAACCAAATGCACCTAATTTTCTAGTAAAGTGCATTTGTTTGCATTTTTTTAAATTTAATTCCATTAAATTTATGTGGCACCATCTACAAAAATTATTTAGATCATTTGTTCACAATAATTCTTATAGCTTGACGTCATCAGCATACATAAGAACATTTGAGGCTTTTATTATACTTGGTAGATCATTTATAAAAAGAGTAAATAAAATTGGTCCAAGATGACTTCCTTGAGGCACACCAGATTTAACTATAATATTCTTTGAAGTAGTATTATTAAAATAAACACGTTGATTTCTGTTGATCAAGTAAGATTTTATCCAGCTTATGCTGTTTGCTGTAAAGCCCATCAAATATAATTTTTTGAGTAATAGATCATGATTTACTTTATCGAAAGCTTTACTGAAGTCAGTATAAATAACGTCGGTATGTAGCCCATCGACGAAACCCCGATTTACCAAAGTTGTAAGTTGTAAAATATTAGTTGAAATAGAGCACCCCTTACGAAAACCATATTGCGAGTGTGATATTATAGAAGAAACCTGATGACAGAAATTATCCGTTAAACATTTTTCAAATAGTTTGGGAATAGCACAAAGCTTAGCTATTCCTCTATATTTAGCTACATTCGATTTGTTTCCAGATTTAAATAAAGGAATAACATATGAATCTTTTCATAATGTAGGAAAATGCCCATATTTAATGGATGAATTAAATAAAATGCATAATGGAACAGCCAAAGTTTGGGCGCAGTTGATTAAAATGCAGCTAGGAATACCGTTAGTTGAATTCTTGAATGTTTTTAAGTTATTTTTGATATCCGAAGTCTTTATAAAAGGAAATCAAATTGATTGATGTTCCATAACTGGAAATGGATATATGTATGTTTGAAATGTCATATTGAACATCAGAGTAAGTTGTGCTAAAAAATCAGCAAACATATCGCTAATAACTACATCATCACGGGATTCACGATTAAGATACTTCATTTCAGTTGGATATCCAGTAGATTTCCTTTTAGAGTTTACAAATTTATAAAATGATTTTGGATCTCTCTTCAAATTTATTTTCATAGTTTCCATGTAATTCTCTGCACGTGTAGCTGAATATTTCGTATAATCAGATAAAAGACACTTTATACTTTTTGTGTCGTTTATTTTTTAAGTTTTTAAGACTCAGCAATTGTTTTATGCTCCAAGGAGGGCCAGAGTGGTTGAAAACAGTAAACTTCGGGATGCATTAATTCATATAAAATAGAACAGTTTCGTAGAATAACTTGATCGTTGTATCGATTAATGTGGGAGAACCAGATGTAATAGATAAGATAGGGTCTCTAAACCATGGTGTAGGGTATCATATGGTCGGGCTAGACCGACTATAATTTTCTTACTTGTTTTTCTTTAAAAAATACTTTATAATCTTATGAGTGTAAAAGTAATGAACTTTGAGCAAAAATAAAATTTATATAAACAAATCATGTTATAACCAAAAGACTCTCGACGACAATTTCCGCATCACTTAGAAACGAGCAAGCTGGCTTTCGCTACGGAAAATTTTGCGTTGCCCAAGTAAACAGAAAAATTAACACGGCTGATGAAAGCCCTGTTTCACCTTCAGTTTTATTTACATACATACATACATACATACAAATTCGAGTGCAAATTCTAGGAAATTCTATTTTATCATTCAATTTATTTTTTTCAAATGTTTTTTAATCTATTTAATTCATTAAGTTTATTCCATTATAAATATTTGTTGAACACACATAAATAAAGGCCAACTTGTATGCCACCTAAAGATATTCAAATTTTTGGCAATTCACAATTCAATACAGGGTATGTGTTATGCAATTATTGTAATGAAATCTGTACGTTAACTTTCGTGTTGCATAATATAAAGTTGATTGTGCACGCTTAACTTTCCTCAAACTCAACGAATGTAAGCAGTTAATAGCTCAAAGGAAAGAACATGATCCACTGAGTGTTCAGAGAGTGAAACGAGAAATCAAGATCCATTCATTAGAAGAGGAGCTATGAGAATTCGAATTGCTTGAGTGAATGTGTCCCATAAGAAATGTACAGAGAAGAACCGCGTTTGAGTATAACTTGAGTAAAGTTCGAGTTGAGTAAATTTCAAACATAGATGACATGTCTGTGTCTAAATACCTTGCATAAAAAAATAACTGAAGGAAATCGGCCGGGTAGAACGGCCAGACGGAATATCTTTAGTTTTCATAATTTTTTTTAATATATGAGATTTATGTAGGCATTTAAATTAAATTAATAATTAAATTATTGCTCATTTTTTTTTTTAATTAAATAAAAACAATGCAAAGTATTATTGACCCCAAAAAGAAACTCTACTGATATGTTAATCACACACAGCCTCGAACTGATGCAATATGGTTGATAGGAAAAATACACAAGCAATTGTCTAATTGTCTTTAAGGACCTCCCACAGAGAGGTGATCAATATTATTGATAATTGGACAACACTTCACGATTGATAACAACAGCGTGTGTAGTAAATATCTTGGACTTCCCAGTCAAGGCGATAAATTGCTCAGCAACTTCAATGGCCACACTTACTTGTGCCTCAGCAATGCTGGCACCCAAATGAGGAGTGGTCAACACTTTAGGATGTTGCATTTATTTTTAGTAACTTCTGCTCCGGGAGGTTCCTCGGAATAAACATCAACAGCTGCACCACCACACTGGCAGTTTTTTCATTGATGATACCACCATGAGCAACATTTACCACTTTAACACCGGTTTTGCATTTTGCTAATGTTTCCACCAAGATGAGATTTCTTTTAACTGGAATTAAAGGTGTATGTACAGTAGAATAGGCCTGGAAAAAATTAAAATGCAATTTTGGGCATAGGCAAGGTCCAGTTTGTTACCTTTCCATATACAACTAATAAATGTGAACTTTGGGGGTAATCGGCTAAAGAAAAGTCGCGCCGGAAATCGATTGAAAATTTCAAGTGTGTTTATATGGGGAAAATATAACTTTTTTTTAAATTTTACGAAAATTTCGTTCTATAGCTTAATTTTTCTGACAAGTCGTTACAAGAATCGAGATCAGTATTAAATTATATATTCCCAAAAGCTATAAAACTTTAAAATAGAATAAAAATTCGTCAAGAAATAGCAAATGCCAAAGACCACTTTTGTGCCAAAAAAAAAACTAGGTCATGAAACTTGATAGAATTTTTTTGAACCTTAAGAAATTGATTAAAGCCATAACTTTTTTTTTGTCTCTATACCTATAAGTAATCAGATTTGAAGTATTGTTTTATAACCACGTTGCTAACCCATTGCGCATTGAGACCGAAAGTGGGAAATTTTTTTGATAAAATTTTGAAAACTCGTTTTTCAAGTTTTACAAAATTTTCTTAAACAAAATCTAAAGAAATGGATCTGGCACTTTAAGGTTTTGTTAAGTACACATTATAGATTAACAGTGTGAATTTTTATATAAATGACTACGCCAATATTTTTTTGACAAGAATTTTATTTTTGCGGATTTCGAGAAAAATGAGATTTTTGTAAAATAGTCTGTAAATGTACTCTTTCTAAATACTTTGTACCAAAAATTCATTACTTTTCTTCTTTTAAATGTTATATTTCATCTTAATAGCCTAGGGTTTTGGAAAAAAATAATATGACCCCATTAACCCATTTGGAATTGGGGTCACATATGACCCCAAGCTAACAAAAGACAATTTACTCAAAAAATTCAAACATTTTGTAAAAGCTGTTGAATTTTTAGATGCGACGCTTAAAATATAATAACCAAATGTGTAGAACTTCCGTTCCTAAAATTTGGGATAAATCCGAGAACGTTAACTCATTATTTGCCAAGGCCAGCTTTGGATTTTAAGATATTTTTAAATAAAAATTATCGAAAACAAGTTTTTCTATTAAACTCGATGAAACCACTATTTAGAATTGAGAAAAATTATTCGGATAATTTTTATTTCTTTAACCCTTCAATGCTGCTAGGATCAAAAAAAAATGCATTGTGATATACCTCTGGTGCAATTGTCTGCTTATTGCTCGCGAATATAAATTTAAACAACTTTTAACCAATTTTATTATAAAAGTATATTATTTTAAAAACCATATATATGTTTTTAAATAAAATATGAACAATTTTCAGCCATAACTCAACATTGTTAAATTAAAAACGATTGGAGGACCTGTGTTATATCGATGACATATGCATACTTAGCCGCTCATTCTTAGAGTCCATTCCATTCCATTCTCCATTTCCATTCTCAAAACAAAATCGATCCACATCAGAAGAAACACAGAACGCAATTTATTCGTATGTGATCAAGATATTGAAGATGTTAAGTCCTTCTCCTACCAGGTTAGCCCAATTGACACAAGTGGTGGTAACTATAGCAGCAGATATATCCAGTCGCATAAATAAGGCGCGGAGTGCACTTGCCCACTTAAACCCGGTATAATGTTTGACGCTGATCGCCAAAAAAAAAGAACACTTGTCGTTTTTAAGTCTAAAATGTTAATGCTTTATTTACTAACAATTACCCTGCTTATAAAGAACTTATGAGAAGTTCTAGACTTCTTCGCTAAAGAGAACTTTTTAAAGTACTCTTAATAATTATTAATACTAAGAGAGATGTTCTAACATGCTCTCGATAATCTAGTTTTACATTCAATTAGTTAATGGGGTGTGGCTTACTCATTGAATCAATGTCTAGTGGCGCGCGGCTTCACTCTCAGTTTCATTATTACTCACTGAGAATACAAGTGCTGCCGCATTCCATTCAGTGCATTGACCATTGACCATATGTAGTATATGTGTATGACTCGTGCCATAGAAATGAGAGCCACCCCATTGTTTGTATACATGACGCTGCACGTTAGCATTTGGCCTACATTCGTACGCTACGTCATGTATACACGACACCGGTTTGGAAATCATCTAATGTTTTGAAACAAACCAAAATCAAATTATTCAACTCCAACGTAAAATCCACTCTGTTATATGGATGTGAACCCTGGAACATGGCACCACGTGACATACAATGCCTTCAGGAATTTCTCAACAAATGCCTCCGCAAAATATTTCGGATTTTCTGGCCTGTAACAATATCCAACAACCAACTTTGGATGGAGGAAAACTAAATAAATAAGTAAGCGGAAAGAGATTTGGATTGGTCACACTTTCCATAACCAAGATAAGCCTAGATTGGAACCCGCAGGGAAGCATACGAGTCGGGAGACCAGCGCATACCTGAAAGCGCCAACTGACAACAGAACTTTCGAAATTGCGTATGAAGTGGAACGAAGTCAAGCATCGAACAGAAGATCGAGATTATTAGACTCACCTTTCTATGGCCCTATGCTTCGTCGAGGAGTGAAAGGAACATATATAGGGTCCGCCATCTAACGTTTTTTTTTTCAACTAGTGCTTATTTCCTGAATGGTAACACTTAGCTCATGTCTGATTTGACAGATAATTAGTTTTATCCTTCCGCTGAACGAATATGGTTGTGTATACGCTTGAACAACGCTGGGAAATAATGCGACATTACTTTGAAAATCATGGTAATGTTGCAGAATGTGTGCGAAAATTGCGTACGGATTTTGGAAGAAGAGAAGCACCGTCAGCTCCGTATGTTCGTTATCTTGTGAAAAAAGTGAAAGAAACTGGCATCCTCATCGATAAACCAAACCGTGAAAAGCCAAAAACAGTGCGTACACCCGAGAATATTGCTGCTGTGGCAGAAAGTGTGCGTGAAGCGCCATCAACATCAATTCACCGTCGTTCTCAAGGATTGAACATTTCGGAGGCATCATTGAGACGAATTTTGCATAAAGACCTTGGTATGACGATATACAAAGTCCAATTGGTTCAGCTGTTGAAGTCAACTGACCATAAAATGCGTTTTCGCTTCGCTAACTGGGCCTGCGATGGACTTACAGAAGATGCCGATTTTGCCAAAAAAAAATCATCTTTTCAGATGAAGCTTATTTTGATCTTGGCGGGTATGTAAACAAGCAAAGTTGTCCCATTTGGGGAACAGAAAACCCGCACGCATACATTGAAAAGCCGGTACACCCAAAGCGAGTCACTCTTTGGTGCGGATTTTGGTCCAGAGGCATAATTGGGCCATTTTTCTTCGAAAATGAGCAAGGAGTGGCCGTTACAGTCAATGGCGATCGTTATCGGGCCATGTTGAACGAATTATTGTTCACAAAAATTGAAGAGGAGGATATTGGCAACATTTGGTTTCAACAGGACGGCGCTACGTGCCACACAGCCGAAGCTACACTCGATGTTTTACGCCCTGTTTTTGAAGATCGCATTATCAGCCGCAGAGCTGATGTCGTTTGGCCACCTCGGAGCTGCGATTTGACACCGTTGGACTATTATTTGTGGGGTGCCCTCAAAAGTAAGTGTTACGCCAACAAGCCAGAGACAATTGACGCTTTAAAGGACAATATTCGTGAAGCCATTGGTGAAATACAGCTGCACACAATCGATAATGTGCTTAAAAATTGGACCGATCGTGTAGGCTACTGCATGGCCAGCCAAGGCAGCCATTTGAATGAAATTATTTTTCATTATTAACCAGAAGGATTGTACTTTCAAATAAAAAAAGTAATTTGAGATAATATTCAGTAGTTTTTTTTTATAGCATTTTCAAAAAAAAAAAAGTTATTTGGCGGACCCTTTATATGTCACCTATTGCATAAGTTCTAAAAACCTAATAATTGCCGAAAAAAAGGTCGTTGTTCCATGAAATGAAAAACTGCAAAATATTTTCTTTAAGTCTAACACTACAACGCTACAGTTCTAGAATTCAGAGTTCATACTCTTTTTAAGAGTTTCTTATATGAAAAAATATTAAAACTATGTAAACCGATACAAGAAAACGTGGGATTTAAAAAAAGTTCTGGGAATCACATTGAGAGATTCTAAATTTAATAATAACCTCTTCGCCACCGCTCCTGTCAGAATTTTTTTCATGATTCCCGTGGTTATTATATTCATATTAAGGATTTTTGAAGTTCTAAGACTTTTAAAGTTGCCGGGTCACCAGATATTGCAAGTAGGGCCGTTAAGGAATATTTCATGACATTGAAAAATTAAAACAAACTCTTGACTCTTTTGAATCTTTTTTTGACAGCTTATATATTACGTATGATACGATAGAAAAGAATTTTTTTTTTTTGTATTACAACATAGGTGGACACCACATTTCACACATTTTGGTAGGGATTTACCCATCTTGCAAAGACGGCATCGATCATTTTCTCCCCATACCACCCAATTACCGCTTTCATGATGTTTCTTCGAATTTGGCGCTTAAAACTGGAACTGGATGCAAAGGAGACGGAGATTACAGAGCTGAACTTATTTCCTCTTATTCCAAAACACTTCCTCTGGGCCATCCGTCCTCTTTTCCTTTGTGATGAGCTCGAGGAGGATGGTGTGGCATTTAGCAAATCATTTACTATTTCCATCTTCAATTTTATAAATGGAAATTGTTTAACGTCCGGCTCGACTAATCTGAGGTACTTGCGATGCAAAAGTCCAATGACCAGTAAAACAATCGCATGTACCACTGAGCAGAGCATTGATTGATTTTATAGAGCTCCATTAGCATGTCTGAAAGATCAACTCCTACCAAGTGTTTCTTGTATTCTCATTCAATAGCTGGTCTCGCGACATCAATAAATTGTTTTTCCTTTACGCTCCAATGAAGGCCTGTTCGAATTGGTTCATTTCCTACAAATGTAGATAACAATAGCAGCATTTTGTTGTCCAACCGACGAACAGCAGCACTTCATATCGTAAGATCCTCTGCCAAGATTTTGCAAATCAGATTCGGGTTTCAATACGCAATTGTCCATTCGGTATTTACTAACAGTGCCGATGCAAAGTATAGCCACTTCTTTCAAGGATACAAGAAGACTGTTCTAGTTGAACCAGTTATTGACATATAAATTTAAGACGATGTCAGATGATATCCCAAGTCCATATGAAGTTCCATCTCCAATATAGAGGGTGAAGTTATATATAACTCCAAATGAACTTGCTCTCGTAAATATCTCCATTCCCCATTTCCTATGTGGCTTTGCGGGATTATATTGCTTGAATTCTGATTTTCTTAAAAATTTAATATACAAAGAGTCCATAAATATTTCTTATTGACATCCTGAAATTTTAAACTAACCTTTGTACGGTTTACTTGCTCATGTATATTTGAAGTAGCGACAAAATTTGACGTATTGTGTACAGCTTATCATAGTTTTCTTCCTCATCCTTTTGGGGTTAATTGAGTTATCGAAGATATGGAGGAATTTTTTATTTTTCAAATTTGTTGGGTGGCAGCGAATAGGTTACTGTAGTCAACTTAAGCTCTTGGGATCATGCCATTTTGTAATTAGGAATATGAATCACACCCAAATATAACAGAACCCCGACAAAACCAGACCTACAAGATGGACTCTGTTACAATCTATACAATCAAAATGAACTGCCATTCACCATTTGAACATCTTCTAAATTATTTCCCTAGGCTTTTACATCAAAGCGTTCTTCTTCCTTCGAAATATTGACAAGTCTCATTTTTTCAATGTTAAGACGTTCGAAGCTCTCTGGATACTCTTCAGCATGTTCTTCTTTCAAACCATTCTCCAAACACTCTGCCTAGTATTTTTATTGAATTTTTAATTTTTAAACTCTTTCTTTTAACTCATACTTTCTGTCTGTCTGTCTGCCATGAGGGAACCCCATTCCACTCATCCAACTGATCTCAACTTTGGCCCATCGTCTTATTGCAACCAAAGATTAATTTTGGGGTAGTCACGTACAATCACGCACAATCACGCACAGTCACGGAGTGATTTAAAACCCATTTCCCCTTATCCGGTCGATCTGAAACTTTGTCCATAGACTTGTTATGACCAAAGTTTAATTCTAAGATGGTCACACACAGTCACGCTTAGTCACGCACAATCAAGGAGTGATTTAAAACCCATTTTCCCTCATCCCATCAATCTGAAACTTGTTATGGCCAAAGATTAATTTTAAAAGAGTCACGCAAAGTCACACACAGTCATGGAGAGATTCAGAGAGATTTAGATTATTACACTAGAATTTCAACACCAGCGATTCACTCGACTTCACACTGAATAATACTACGTAATTATGTTGATCGCGACACAGTTGATACTCTTTTGTTTTTTATACCGTATACCACTATGTGGTTTGGGTATAATGACTTTGTGCTGCTGTTTGTAACTACCAAAAATATTTGACCTAGACCCATCTTTTATTATACCGATCGAATCAGAATCACTAACTGATTCTATATAATGATGTCCGTCCGTCTGTGTGTCCATGTAAAGCTTGTAATCAAACTGCAGGTCGCAAATATGAATATATTTTGACGAAATTTGGTATATGAGCTTTTATCGACCATAGGATGAACGCTATTGAAATTGGTGAGAATCGGTCAATGTTCAGACCTAGCCCCCACACAAATGACCCCTATGAAATCGAAATAAATTGCCATAAGATCCAAATTGTCATATAGATCTTACTCAAATTGGGTGTGTGTGCGTTTATTACATCTATTAATCAGTCGTCTAAAAATGGTCAATATGGGACAACTCTTAGTCATAGGCCCCATATAGAGCTGCTTCCCGATCTTCCCTTAAATCTATCAAAAAACAAAAATGTTGCACGGATTGTTTTCAAATTTTGTTTGTATATATTTTTGCAAAATACATAAAAGACAGCGATTGAGTCGGTTGTGTTTTTTAAAAAGCTCCTCTTCTTCATTAAATTTGCATTTAAAAATATTTTTTGTAATAAAAATAATTAAAATTAAAAACTATTTAAATATATGTACATCTGTTTTGTTTTTTAACGCAATAATAAAAGATTTAATAAACATCAACACAAATCAACAAATAAATACACAGAATTAAAGTCAAAACAAGACACCAAATCTCTTTAAAACAATACAAAAAAAAAAAAATAAAAATAAATAAACACAAAAAAAAAATCAACACTAAATAAGAATAACAACAGAAATTGTGTCATAATATAGATATACATAGCAACGGGAGTAAAACATAATAACACAACAAGAATATAAATAAAATTAAAAAACAAACAAAAACTCTATTAACACAAAGTATAAAATAAACATTAAATAAAGTATAATGGAAACTCCGTCGGCAAAACGCACAAGAGCTTTATTGCAGCAGTCATTTCTAGAGAACCCAAATAAAACTCCACGATCATCTGATTATGGCTCGCCACTGCATTTCGTACAAATACTTGATAGTCGTTTAGAAAAACTTAGTGAGAAACTTAAGTTACAAATTTGTGAGAGTGAGAGCCGTGTACTTGAAAAAATTAATAATCTTAACGCAGTATGTGTGAGATGAAAAAGGATATGATAGATGTAACAGAAAGAGTGTCTAAACTCGAAACAGTGGCGGATGATTTAATAGCACTTAAAAATGAAGTGAATGAATTAAAAATGCAAAATCTAAGGCAAGAAAATTCGTTAGTCGCGTGTGATATTCGTATTAATGGGATTCCTCGCTTAGCTAATGAAAACTTATGGAACATTTTTGATGGTATTTGCAATGAACTAAATATATCAACACCCTCAGTTAAAAATATTTATCGCTTGCAAAATAAAAATAATAAAGACAAAAACAACTCGCCAGATGCAGCCATAATGGTTAAACTTCTGTCACCATATGATAAAAATTTTATGTTAAAATTGCTTGCTGGTTATAGAAAATCTAAAGAAAGACACCTTATGTTGAAAAATATAGGGTTTACTTCTAATGATCCTAAGGTGGTACCCAATAGCCGTGTTTTCATAAATGAACACCTAACATCTCATAACTACAAAATTTTTCAAAATGCACTCGACCTACGAAAAGATGGGCATTTAAAATCAGTTTTTACAATGCGTGGTATAGTGTATGTTAAACAATCAATCACAGATAAACCAATTCGAATAGACAGTTTGCAGCAATTAGATGAGTTTTTTCTCCCTACACATTGTGAGACGGAACTTCAAGATAGCGGGGACCATTGCTGGTCACTCCTTTCATAATTATTCACGGATGTAATAAATTTTCACATAAAGAACAACCCTTTAAAATGTTTCTTGCAATTAAATTAAATTTAAAATTTACTATACTCTTTAGAAAAATGTTTCTTATAATTTTTATAATAATTAATACTACTTATCGAATTATCGTTATTGTTGTTACCTATTTAAATTTTTCTATACACTTTTTCAATTATAGCTGTCATTGCGTTGTTAGAATTTTCTTTATATTTTATCAACATGAACAATTTACGTAGATCTCGTGGTAGTTCCAGTGAAAGCACTTTAAACATGGTACGGATACTGGCTAAGCAGAGGAAAGGTATCAATGTGTGTCATATAAATGCTCAGAGCCTAAATAACAAAATTGATGAATTCAGATTGACATTTGAAAACTCATCTGTGGATGTTATTTGTGTGTCAGAGACTTGGTTCGTAAAAGATACGCCTGACAGTCTGTGTAATTTAAATGGTTACGTTGTATTCAGAGCTGATCGTAAAACACATGCTGGTGGTGTTGCAATATATATTAGGGAAGGTATTAAATGTAATTTTAAATGCAGATCTAATGAAGGTGAGGTAATTGATGAAATCGAATATTTGTTTGTAGAGGTTATTTCTGAAAACAACAAAATGTTTATAGGATGTATATACAGGCCACACCGTGATACTGTGATCACTTCTTTTATGGAAGTATTAGAGAGGTTGACGATCACCTACATGGATTTGTTAATTGCAGGTGATTTTAATTATAATCTTCTGTGTGACACTTATGTCTCAGAAAACATGGAAACCATTGGTCTCACTTCATTAAACTACACGATGCCTACACACTATACATCAACAGCAAGTACTTTACTTGACCTTTTTTTTGTTAACGATTTAACCAAAGTATTGTTGTACGACCAACTATCGGCCTCATGTTTCTCGAAACACGACTTAATTTTCACGACATATGACTTTATTTTAAATAATGAAACACTAGCAGTTACATATCGTGACTTTAATAATATCAATTACAATGTTTTGGCAGAACATATTTCTTTAGTAAATTGGGCGTCCATTTATCATATGACTTCTGTTGATCATCAGTTGTCCTTCTTGGAGAATAATATCTCATACTTATTTGATCTTACTGTACCTAAGATAACGAAGAACATTAGGACCTATACAAGATCGTGGTTTACAGCACATATTAAACAACTGATTGGTCAAAGAGATAATGCGTTTTCACGTTGGAAAAAATTTAAGTTACCTCAACTTAAAGAAGAATATCGAAATCTTAGAAGAGAAGTTACTCGTGAAATTCGTAGATCAAAGTCTGAATATTATGGCCACCGTTTTGAAAATGCAATTAACACCAAACGGAAATGGAAAACTATTCGGGAAATTGGAATTGGCCGAACTAGTAATAGGAAAACTTGCGAACTCACTCCTGATGAACTTAATTCAGCTTTTACTAATTTACCCACTGTTCAATGTCAACCTCCTGCACACAAAACAATCAATAACCTAGTGATTTCTGACAATGATAGTCCATTTGATTTTCAATGTGTTAGCAATGATGAGGTCCTTACCTGTCTTTTAGCCATAAAATCAAATGCAATTGGATATGATAACATGCACCCTAAATTTATCAAAATTATCCTTCCTATCCTCTTACCATACATAACTTACATGTATAATACGATCCTTACCACCAGCGTGTTTCCAACACAATGGAAGCATGCAAAGGTTATTCCTGTGCCTAAGACAAACTCTGAGTTTAGGCCTATATCAATACTACCATTCTTTTCTAAGGCTCTTGAGAAGATAATGCATAAACAGATAAACGAATACCTAAAACGATTTGGGCTATTATCGCAAAAGCAATCAGGCTTTAGGCAAAAAACATAGTTGTACAACTACTTTAATAGATGTTGCAGATGATATTCGTCATGCCATTGATGGTGGAAATATTTGCTTTTTAGTCCTTCTTGATCATTCTAAAGCCTTCGACATAGTTGATCACTCAATGCTTTCAACAAAACTTAGCCGGCTTTTTAATTTCTCCGTGTGTTCAAAGAAACTTATTGAATCCTACCTGGCAAACCGTGTTCAGTCAGTCTTCCTTAATAACCAATTTTCGAGACCACTACATGTACCTAAAGGTGTTCCGCAAGGCTCAATTCTAGGCCCTCTTTTATTTTCAATGTACGCCAATGACTTGCCAGATCATGTAAAGTATTGTAAAGTACACATGTACGCCGATGACGTCCAACTATATCTTTGCAGTCCACTAATATCTTCCAGAGAAAACGTAGCAAAACTTAATGATGATTTAAATAATATTTATAACTGGGAATCCCCTCAAGTCCAAATGTCTCATCATGCACAAGAAAACTCTACGTCATAATCTAGATTTTGATATTGTTCTCAACAATCAGAGAATTGAAATTGTGTCCTCATCAAAAAATCTGGGTATTGTTTTTAATGACACTCTTAGTTGGAACAATCATGTAAACGTTGTGGTAGGGAGAACGTATGGTATGCTTCGGACGCTTTGGGCGACTCAACCTTGCACTCCATTAAATATAAGAATAATACTTGCAAAATCTTACCTAATGCCGGTTTTATTATACGGGTGTGAAATTTTTGCTTTATGTGACTCAACTAGTAAGAGAAAACTAAATGTGGCCTTCAATAGTATTATAAGGTATGTTTATGGATTAAACAGACTTGATCGTATTTCCTCATTTTCAACAAGACTATATGGTATGTCGTTTGATAATATTTTAAAATTAAAGGTGCTAGTCCTATTACACAAAATTATATATCAGAAGGAACCATCATACCTTTTCAACCGCTTAACCTTTGCAAGATCCAATAGAGGGAGAAAGCTTGTACCGATAAGATATCGTAGTAAAATTTCTGAATGGCAGTTCTATTTTAATGCCGTTTATCTCTGGAACTTACTACCAAATCAAACACAGAAAATCAACAACGCAATACAGTTCAAAAACAAAATAACTGCTAGTTTTTCAATGCAAATTTAAATTGTTTGTCACTTATTGTTTTCAACCATTTTTCTCTTTTTTTTTTTTTTTTTCTTAATCAAAATTTTTACCATTTGATTCTTTTATGTTAAATTATGTCAAACTCATTCATTTATTTAGTTCTTTATTTTATTTATTTTTTTATTTACTTTATATAATTATACAATTTATTTAAATATTTTTGTATACCGTAACTTGTTTTTCTTTAAAAATTCCCATACTATAATATAAAAGATGTAAATCTTGTTGTATGGGAAGAACAAATAAAAAAAAAAATAAATACATAAAAGAGACTTTACCAAACATAGTCAGGATCGGTCCATTTTTGGGCCTAGTCCCCATATAGATATAGCATCCGATATGAAATTTTTCATATCTGCAGCCAAAAAAAAAAATTAATAAAAATCACACTCTTATTTGGTTTATGCTTATTTTCTATGTCCAGTTAGTTGGGCCTATGAGATAGGGTCTCTAAACGCATGGTATAGGGTATCATATAGTCGGTCTAGACCGACTATAATTTTCTTACTTGTTTTTTTTTTTTATTTTTATTTTTTTTTTTTATTTTAAGAACTGCAATTAACCAATTCGAGGTGTGCTTTATTGAGTTAGTTCCGTTTGTTTAAAATAAAGAAGCGGTACTAAAAATTAAAGTTGCTTAAATGTTTTCTATACAAAAAAGATTTCAACCTCACGTATAGCTCCCCAAGTTTGAACTCAGTTAAGAGTTGATAAAAAAACGTTGACAAACTCTTCCGATTTGTAAAAGAATTTTTTTTTTTTCATTTACACTTAAAACAAATTTTAAAATAAATATGTTATTCAATTAGGATTTAAGTAAAAACCCGAAAATGTTATATGAAATACCTTCCCTTCCAGAACTGGCTCTCATTTCAATACTATAACTTACTTCAACTTTGTTTTCATTTTCGTTTTGTATTTCCTACAAACTCTGTCTTCTGTTTCATCTGATACAGCCTCTTCCATGTCCTACATTAACAAGAATATAAAAAAAAAGAGAAAAAAAATATATAGAAAATATGAACAGAAAAAAAAGTAAACTTTTAATCGTATTGAGTGTTAAATAAAGTTTATTTCTACTTCTGCTTCTGCCAAAGATATAAAACAAGTACATTTAAGTGTGATGAGCCGAGCGTATTGCTTGTTGTTGTTATAGCAGGCTATGAAGAGTACGAGTACAAAAACAAAAAAAACCTACTAAGATGTATTGCTATCAGAGCTTCAAATAGTGATTTATTTATATATTAAAAATTATATAATATCGCAAATAGTTGTTTACTTAAGGTAAGTTAAAGATGAGCCATCATGAAATGATAAGTAAATCTGAATTTCGTGCAATGGTCAAAAAAATTTTTTGAACGAGACAATTTTGCGTGAATTGTTCATTTAAATTGAGGCAAAGGAACTTTTCAGTAAGTTAATGAAATAATTTACTGGAATAAATGTTTTTTTTTTTTTGTTTGCAGAATTTATGAAAATTGATTCAAATTAATTTATCAAATTTATTAATAAAAATTTATAATTAATGAATTTCATAACACAGAAGAATTTATTTATTTTACATAAAATTCGCGAACTCTTTTCATATAATATTCGTAATTTCTAACATGAACTAAACAAAACTGTAAAGTGCCGGATCAATTTTTTAAAATGTCGTTTAAGAAAATTTTTTTTAAAGTTGAAAAAAAGGAGTTTTCAAAATTTTATCAAAAAAATTACTTATTTTCGGTCTCATTGCGCATTTGGTTAACAACGTGGTAATAAAACAATACTTTCTAACTGAGTACGAACAAAACAGTGATGGCTTTAATCAATTTCTTGAAAAAAGTGCCGTCAAATTGCAATACTTAGTGTTTTTTCGCACAAAAGTGGTCTGGGGCATTTGTTATTTCATGGCGAGAATTTATTCGATTTTGAAGTTATAAAGTTTTTTGAAAAGAAAATTTAACACTGAAATCGATCCATATAATAACTTGTCGAAAAAATTATTACCTAGACCAAAATTTTCATAAAATGTGAAAAAATTCATATTTTCCCCATATAAACTTGTCGGTCTAGACCGACTATAATTTTCTAACTTGTTAATTTTAAGTCTTTCCCAATCTTGAACAGTCCTTGATTTTTCCGAGCTAGTTTTCTTTATGATGATCCTGTACATTCATCTAAAACTATTTTTTAGTGTTATCCGCAGTGTAGCATTTTATGCTACATACGTATTTAAACTTTCAGAAGAATTACCAGGAGTTTGCAATTCTTGCCAAGATATTGATTTGTCTAAATCCTCAACAAATAAATCAGCCGTTTGATCCAAAGCGTATTAGTAAATGCAGTTCCATAATAATAATCATCTTTTGTATTTTCAATTGATATTTAGTAGTCACTAATTTTTTGCAAATATGATAAAAATCTGGGCCATATTTTTTGTGTTTTGATAGATTTATGTAAAGATCACGAATCACCTTTATATGTCGGCTAAGAGTAAGATCTACTACACTACTACTGATTAATAGTTATAATAAACACGAACAAACCAAATTTGACCTAGATATATACAATAATTTGGGTCTTTTGGTAAGTTGTCGACTTCATAAGGGTAATTTATATGGGGCCTAAGTCTGAACATACACCGATTGTTACTAATATCAATACAATTCTTCGTATGGCTGATAAAAGAATGTATACCTAATTTCATCAAAATATATTCATCATATTTGCAACCTATAGTTTGATAATTTCACAAAAAATTTAGGCGGACACACAGAAGGATGGACATCTTTGAATCGACTCAGAATGACTTTCGCCAAATCAGTAATAAAAGATGGGTCTAAGTCGAATATTTTTCGTATAGGACATAAAAAGCAAGGTTCACAAAAAATACACACCAAACACACAATGTTCTGTTCTACAGCAGCCAACACATATTTTAAATTTCATATCAATTATGTGTGTTTCTAAAATTTTTACGGTGCCGAACACAATCATGACTGTGTTTCGTTTTAATATTTCGTTTTCTACACGAACATTTTTCTACCACGTCTTTTTTATTTTGAATACACAGAAATCACACAGATACGAGTGCAGTTTTAATTTAAGTTCGTGTTCTTGCACGTGTACTGCTAAAAAAAAAAAAAAACAGAACATGTTCTTGAACGCGTACATCTCAATTTTAAAACATTTTCCACTCGCGATCGGAAAATCTGATACATCCCTATAATAACGACAACAATCGTTTCAACCAAATTTATTAGAAAAAGCTAAAATAATTCATTAGGAGTTATAAAAAATAAAATAAAAATAAAAAAATAATAATAAAAAAATAATAAAAATAAAAAGATAATAATAAATTGAAAACAGAGAACTAATTTCGTCTTTTTTATTATTTTTTCTAATTTTTATCTTTTTATTTTTATTATTATCTTTATTACTATTTTTTTCTTTAGTTTTTTACAAATACTAATGAATTATTTTTGATTTAATAAATTTTGTTGCAATATTTGTTTCCGTTTTTATAGGGGTGTATCAGGTTTTTCCGATCGCGAGTGGATAATGTTTTAATTCTTAGATGTACGCGTTCAAAAACATGTTCTGTTTTTTTTAGCAGTACACATGCAAGAAAACGAGTTTCAAATAAAGCTACACTCGAATCTGTGTGGTTTATGTGTGTTCGAAACAAAAAATAAGTGATATAAAAATGTTCATGTAGATAACGAAATATTAAAACGAAACACAGTCATGACTGTGTTCGGCACCGTACAAAATTTAGAAACATACATAATTGATATGAAAATAAAATATGTATTTGTTGGTCTGACCTATGTTTGTTTACATATATGTACGAGTTTTTTTATTCAGTGTGTGTTTTTTTTTTCTGAACTCTAATAAAAAGAATTCTATACTAAAGACCAACAAATACTTTAAAAGAACTGCCTGGTAACTAACAAGTATTTGAAATCACTCGTTTATCAAAAGATGAAATGCGAGGCCAGACAAAACTTTCATTAATAGTAAAAATCGTACCATTAAGACTTTAAGCTATAAATATGTTAGACGGTGTGTTGGCATTAATAGCTTGATGTCAGTAATACGAATACTAAGAAGGGGTAGTTGAGAAAAGTTTTAAGTGCTCAGTTAAAGTAAAACTTGTGACAACAATGTTAAATTTTGTGTAGATAAGTGTAAGAGTACGTTGAAACGTCGATGTGTGTATGTGTATGTCTAAGACGAGACTAAACAAAGCATAGCAGGTAAAAACAATGATAATTTTTATTTCTAATAAAATATTTATTGGCATACGAAAGCAATTTTATTCTGGGTAGACGATACACAATATTTAATTGTGTAAATTTGTCGTTAATTATTTTTTACGACTATTTGAAAAAGTGGAACACTCCCAGTGAAAAGAGCCCATGTTTGTATATTTAAGTCTATTAAAATCAGCTTTATAAATTAATAAAATCCTTAACTTGCGGTTCAATAAACGTTTAGTTAACTTTAACTCTTGTCTGTAATTTAACCATTTACGAAAGCGAAACAAGCAACAGAGGTTAAATAATATTTTTGTAAGTAAAACGTTAAAGTTGTTAAGCAGTAATTACGGAACTAATGGATATTTAATAAATCTATCAAACTATCACATAATTAGTGGTTGAGGTATCTTAGATTTCGACTAGCAAATAAAAAAAATTAATTTCTTTGAACAAATTTTATACACTCTCTTATTAATGATACACGCAGAGCAAGGATTCGTTTTTGTAACCGAATTTGTTGCCAACTATCACACGTTATTGTGTTGGGCTTACTGAAAAATATTTTGCAAATTACCATAAGATGTCTAACTCAACTGATTTTTGAAATATATTTGATTGTGTAAATTGTCATATTCAGTTGCCACAATGATATTTAAGGTTTTTTTTATAGCCCATTTCAAAAAATCAAAAAAAAAAAACAAGTAAGAAAATTATAGTCGGTCTAGACCGACTATACGATACCCTATACCATGCGTTTAGAAACCCAATCTCTTAGGCCCAACTAACTGGACATAGAAAATAAGCAAAAACCAAATTTGAGTGGGATTTTTATTAATTTTTTTGGCTGCAGATATGAAAAAGTTCATATCGGATGCTATATCTATATGGGGACTAGGTCCAAAAATGGACCGATCCTGATCATGTTTGGTAAAGTCTCTTGTATTTTGCAAAAATATATACAAACAAAATTTGAGAAGAATCTGTGCAATATTTTTGTTTTTTGATAGATTTAAGTGAAAATCGGGAAGCAGCTCTATATGGGGCCAAAGGGATCATTTTTGGACTAGTCATCAATGGATGTAATGAACGCATATAAACCCAATTTGAGTAAGATCTATATGACAATTTGGATCTTATGACAATTTATGTCGATTTCATAGGGGTAATTTGTATGGGGGCTAGGTCTGAACATGGACCGATTCTCACCAATTTCAATAGCGTTCATCCCATGGCCAATAAAAGCTTATGTACCAAATTTCATCAAAATATATTCATATTTGCGACCTGCAGTTTGATTACAAGGTTTACATGGACACACAGACGGACGGACGGACGGACGGACGGACGGATATGGTTAAATCAACTCAGAAAGTGATTCTGATTCGATCGGTATAATTAAAGATGGGTCTAGGTCAAATATTTTTGGTTGTTACAAACAGCAGCACAAAGTCATTATACCCAAACCACATAGTGGTATAGGGTATAATAAAATCATAAGATCATTTAAAAATCAATGAATTTTCAAAAGTGAATGGCGTTATTTGAACGTCGTTTGTATTTTTTTGGTTCGGGTTCACGTATTAGAGTCCAGCAATAGTCTCCCAGCATGCTTTTGTCTCAAAATCCTTGATAATTTCTGTCAATTCGCATTAAATCTTGGTGAGCACGCTCCCGTTGTTCGTCGCTCACCGCACCTAGGTTTTGTGGAAAAAATCTAAATGCGAATGAAGAAAATGCATTTTGAGTGACATTCATGCACCTAATTCGTGATAATTCTTCAAAAATTCAGCAACAATTTGTCTGTACTTTTCACTATTATTGTTTCCAAAAAAACTGTCCATGATACTCTTGAAAGATTTTCAGGCTGCATATTCTTTCTCCAATAAACATTGTGAAATATTGTCATCATTCAATAGCTTTCTGATCTGAGGGCCAACAAATAAGCCTTCTTTGATTTTAGCATATGAAATTTTAGGAAAAACCGCTAAAAAAAATTTAAATGCTGCACCATTTTTGTCCAGAGCCTTGACAAAGTTCTTAAAAAGGCCCAATTTTATTTGCAGCGGCGGAAGAAGAACGTCATTTGGATCAATTAATGGTTTATTTGAAATGTGTTGTTTTCCTGGTGAATATTCAGTTCTGACGTAATGATGAGATGTAGCACGACTATCCCATAGACGAAGGAAACAACAACATTTTGTGAAACCTGCTTGCATACCAGTCAAAAATCAATAACCTGTAACAAATTAATTTATAGTTATTTACGATGATCTATACTAAATTTACAAAGAAATTAAAATCACACCCCTTAAGATCACCACTAATCTTCCACTTATGATCGTTGTTTTTGAGTAATGTCAAAATTTCAGTCTTTGATTCAAAATTTTCCTTTGTATTAATGGCACGAGCAATTGTTATGGATGGTTTTTTATTCCCACTATGAGAGAGGCTTTAAACTGTACTTAGAGCCATCAATAAATGACCTCCATTCAGTTTTGTCATATGGCTGGTTCATTTTTTGAAATAAGCCATCAACATCAGTATAGTATAGAATGTAGTGTCTCTTTTCAAAATATGCAGCCAATTCCAAGCTTCTATCGCTATAGATTTTTACATTTGTCCCAACTGCTTTCATGCGTGAAGCTAGTAATTCTGCGTCTTGCTTCGTTAAATGTAAAATCCCGGATTAGATCATTCAGCTCAGCTTGAGTCACTAGATGCCATTTATCATCACCCTCATATAAACTACCACTGCTGATGAAAGATCTTTCGGACTCACTGCTCGAAGCACTGGGAATCACTAATAATAGATCATTTGGTGGTCTTTGAACTGGTTTGGAAATCGATGGGACATTCGCGTGAGTAACATTTTTTTCGATTTTTCATTTTTTTTAATATTAACCAACACCCAGGGGATGCCCCCTACAAATGCAGTGCGTTGTGTTGGTTTCAGAAAAATAGGATAAGGGAAGGAGGAGAGAGGGAGTAGTGTTTGTGGATATTTGACTTCAATTTTATTAGATTATAACTGTCAGGAAAGACCTCTGCGGGGAGTTTATTCCACATACGGCTAGTTCGAGTGATAAACGAATTCTCTCTGTAATGCTTTGTGCGGTCAACTGGACAATAGACTACAAGCGGATGTGATTTACTAGAGAAGCGGGTAGAGCGAACCGAAACTCGGGCAATTGGAATAAGTTCGCTAATCTCAGAAGAACATTTCCCATGGTAATATCTATAGAACAGTGCTACACAACCCACATTCCGACGATGTTCCAATGAATCCATAGAGTTGGATACTGTCATTGATGAGCGCCAACGCCCTCCTTTGCACACGGTCCAGTAGCTCCAAAAAAGACTTTGAAGCTCCTGCCCATATATGGGAGTTGTTTTCCATTTTCGGTCGGATGTAAGTGGTACAGATTTTAAAGAGATCAGAAGGAGTGAAGTAATTTTTACACTGTTTTAGAGAACCAAGACACTTGAATGCATCTTTCGACACTTGAAAAACATGCTCGTTCCAACGAACGTCACATTGAATTCTCATGACTAGAACATCAAGACTATCTGATTCCTAAATACCTATACCACCGATATATACAGATGACATTGTTGATTCCATGGCCCTATGGTTCAACATTGAGTCTTCAATGCATTAAAATCAACCCTATTCGCTTTACCCCACTCGGAGATTGTTAACAGGTCTTGATTGAGTGTGTCATTCATTATCTGCCTTTTGCCCCCAAACTCCAGGAGGAAAATTTATGACAAATGCTGCTGTCATCTGCGAAGGAGTAAATAGAATTAAAGGTTTGACCAAGAAGGTCGTTCAGAAAGATAAGGAAAAGAGAAGGAGAAAGAACGGAACCTTGGGTACCCCTGAATTAAGCTGAAACTCATTTGATGAGACCCCATCAATAACAACACGTATTGTCCAATTTCTGAGAAAACTCGATAGAAATCGAGAGAAGTTATTACCGACCCCAAATGCAATAAGCATTGATACCAATGCACCGTGCCATACACGATCGAGTGCCTTGGAAATACCTAGAGCAACCGCTTTACTTTCGCCAAAATTGCGAATGGATCGCCTCCAGCGCTCAGAAAGTAGAGCAAACAGGTCTCCCGTGGAGCGCTTTCTACGGAAGACATACTGTCTATCATTAAGAAGTAAGTTCGACTCTATGTAGTTTTCAAGATGGAAATTGATCATGCTTTCCATCACCTTTGAGAGCGCAGAGCAGATTGCAATTGGACGGTAATTTTGAGGGTTATTAGCCACACCCATTTTAGGGATTGGTTGAACATTAGCAACTATCGAGCAAGAGGAAAAGACTCCCGCACGGTACGAAAGTCTGAGAAGGTTAGCCAACGGACTGGCTAGCGTTGAAGAGCACTGTTTCAGCACCAGTGCTAGTATACCATCCGGTCCCGGAGACATATTAATGTTGAGATCCGAAAGAACCTTTTTAACTGCACGTGCTCGGATGAATATTTTAGGCATAGTACAAGATACCCTTTCGAGTTCGGGCAGAGGTTGATCGCTATCCGGCAAAAACGCGTCTTTTGCAAAAAGTTCTGCTAAAAGGTTAGCCATGTCAACCGGTTCAGTGAATATTTGAATCCAGCAACTTTTGTTAAACAGAAATAACAATCGGTTTGGTGGTTACTTGACTCTCTCCAAAGTACTGGAATTGAAAAATCGAAATAGATATTCTTGCTATTTGACCACTTGTATAAAACAGTTCTGCAGCTAATGCAAAACATTGTCAGTGTCCACGGTTTGTCGAATTTTCTGACCAAAATAATCTAGATATGCATATTTTAATGATTCTGATATTGCATGTCGTTTTTTTTTTTTCAACCAAAGATTCACCACACACAAGGCAAAAATAGCATGAATCAGTAACACACGATCTCCTTGACATGCTTAAACGCTATCATGAAGATTTAGGATGAATATGGGCTTCTGCCAAATTAATAATTGTGAAATTATAGTGTCAGTATTGATTGTTTTACAGTATTGCCAGCATGCGATAAAAAATGAACAAGACGTGACAGCCCAATTTTTATGCCAGATTCGAATTCAGCGCACCCAGATTAGTTAAAAAAACATGCTTCGTTTCTGTAGTCAATTTTTTTTTTAATTTTTAGACCAGTGTTATTATAAACCGGAGTCCAATAGACAGTCTGCGGAATGGTTGTAGGTGTGCGAAAGCCGACCAAAGCAGCCAAAGGCTCAACAATCCACTGCTTAGGAATGGCCAGTGTTTTTTGGGGTGCTCCTGGTATGATATTTCTTGATTACTTGATTACTTGGTCACAACAAGTCTATGGACAAAATTTCAGATCGTTCGGATGAGGGGAAGTGAGGTTTTAATCTATCTGCATCTGTGCGTGACTATGTCGAAGTTAATCTTTTTTACAGCAAGTACATCGACCAAGTTTCAGATAGATTGGATGAGGGGAAATCCGTTTCAAATCTCTCTGTGACTGTACGTGACTGTGCGTGCCTAAGTCAAAGTTTATCTTTTTTCACAGCGAGTGTGTGTACCAAGTTTCAGATCGATCGGATGAGGGGAAATGACATTTAGATCACTCCGTGACAGTGCATGACTATGAGTGACTGTTCGTGACTACAAAACTATTGGCCAAGTTTAAGATCAATTGGATAAGGGTCAATGGGGTATGAGTTAAAAGAAAGAATTTAAAAATATATTTAATTCTTCCAAATTATTTTTACGTAAAATTTTTCTTTTAAATAACAAGAAAAATCAAAAATTCGCTTAGGTTAACACTATTGTTTTCTTTTTTTTTCCTTCTGGTTAGGTATACGAAAACCCAGTATTTTAACAAATAATTTGCTATATGCAGTTTCGGTTTAAACTAAGGCTTTTTAATACAAATACTTATTGTACTCATCAATATTTAGTACCGAAGCAGGTTTACAGGATTTAATTTGGTGAATCCGTTTATGAACATTTTTTATCAGTTACGAAACTAATTTTTCAGTTTTTGATACTGTCAATATGAGAATTATGTTTATAATCATTTTTTCCCACGAAGTTTCTATTGTGCAATTAAAACATTTTATTTTATATTTTTTTATTTCAATGCCCACTCTGGAGCAAGCTACGTCCATATATATATGTAGCTGCCCATGAGAAAAATATGGATTTTTCTAATTAACGCTTGGCCTTGAATTTAGTATATCGTTCGGCAATTTCTCATTTTAGCGATTTTTGATTTTGGCGATTTTTGATTTTGAAGATTTTAGTTTTTGGCTATTTCTGTTTTTCGCGATTTTCGATTTTGACGATTTTTGATTTCGCGGTTTTGGAATTTGGCGATTCAGCCCATATTGGTAATTAGTGTCCTTTTCACAAGTTTCAAGACTGTCGCTTTCATAGTACTCTATATTTTTTGTATAGGAAGTGCCATGCCCACTAATCCATTTTTTATCTGACTACTCAGAGTAATATCTGATGGATATAAAATGTCAAAGCTTTCCCTTTTATAGTACTCCAGTTATATGATATTATATGTTTATTTTGTATGGGCGTTGATACACCCACCGCTTTAATTACGCCCACTTTTTGTTCGAGTATTCACATTAATAACTAATGTGATCACGCTAAGTATCCAGACTCTCAATATCAGAGCACTACAGATATATGAAACTGAATACTTACTTTGAAGGTGTCACGCCAACTTATCCGATCCCGCCAATTTTCGCATGGCTGCTAAGATTTA
The DNA here is from genome assembly GCA_963682025.1 of Cordilura impudica. NCBI lineage: Eukaryota > Metazoa > Arthropoda > Insecta > Diptera > Scathophagidae > Cordilura > Cordilura impudica. The sequence goes on from OY821517.1 coordinate 44,739,997, forward strand.
CAACAAGTGACCTCACACAAATTTTGAAAGCTCTCATAGTACTCAATATACATCCTATTAAAAATTTACTGTGAATGGTAGGTGCCATGGCCACGAAAAATACCAAAAAATATGTATAAAAGCCAATTCGTTGCAGATACACAGTAAGGCTCAGTAAAAATTTCAGGAAGATCGGTCCAACGTTTTAGCCTCCTATACGATACAAAAAAACGTACATTCGTTTTTATACATACTCGTATAGATATATCAGAGTAATACCTTAATAAATTTTTCTAATGGTAACCGATTTTCAACCAATATTTTTTCTGTGTTCTTCAGAATATATAAAGAATTATGCGTAATAGTTATAAACACTTGTGGTGACTGAACATCTACAGTTTATGCGTTACATTCCGAAATGCACAGTATTCTTATTAAATACGGACAGCGTGTCGGTCCATGACGTCAGATATTAAATACAATGACAACGATTGAATTTACGTATATATGATATTGGCATTGTGGAAACAGCTTCATCGTTAACTACATATACAATCGTCTCACTCACTCATATAAGAATGGATAATATTCTCCCGATAAAAAGAGATTCATTCTGCGTACAACCATCAATTTTTAACCAAAATTGTTAAAAGAATATTTAATAAATTATTTTTAGTACATTTGACCAATATCTCAAAAGGGTTTTCATTTCGCATGTCATCGTAGAATAACGAATCATTGTATGTACCCGGAACGTATCATCCATGTATATGCAGACAATGAAGAATATTGCCATATGCCCTACATTTTTAACACTTATATATATTCGTCTAAAAGGCATTTAAATTTCTATCGAAAAACGTTATTTGCTATTTGGTTTGGCAAAAAAAAAAAAAAAATCACTTGGGAAAAACAAAAAAGAAATCATATACATATTTATAATAAAGTTGATGGCGAAGATTGACACTACACAAACAACATGATGTACATGTTTAGAAGTAAAATATAAAAAAAAGGAAAAAAACACATTCCCAAAACAACAATAATACTGTCAATACTTTTCAAAGAATTGACATATTTTGTCAGTGAAACGTAAAAAACATGTCAATTCTTTCTTCATTTTCTTAGAAACCCCAATAAATGTGTGACAGGAAGTCATTGTCAATAAATAAGAACATAAAAAGCACATTAAATAACATACAGTGCAGAGTGAAAGTAATCTTCAATTTATATTTACTTTATAGTTAGCAAGTTTTTTTTTCTAATATGGTCCCAAATATCTGCTCTGTTAATGCGAGTTATAAATTTGGTCAAATCGTGTTATTCATATACGCATCTATATTCATACACACATCTATACGTGCAGGGGGGTAAATTTCTATTTCACAATACAATCACAAAAACAGCATAACATGTAACGCGTAAGACAAAATCGGTATGACTTACGATTTTATTGGTGAAAAAATTATGATATGTAATAACCTGTTTTAAAATGAAAAATGAAAAATTAAAAATGAAAAATAAAAAACTAAAAATGAAAATTAAAAAATGGAAAATAAAAATTAAAAATTAAAAAAAAATTTGAAAAATTAAAAAAGAAGAATGAAAAATCAAAAATGAAAACCGAAAAACTAAAAATAAAAATTAAAAATGAAAAATGAAAACTAAAACATTAAAAATGAAAAATTAAAAATAAAAAGTGAAAAATGAAATCTGAAAAATGAAAAATAAAAAAGTACAAATGAAAAATAAAATATGAAAAATAAAAAATGATTAATGAAAAATGAAAAATAAAAAATAAAAAATGAAAAACGAAAAATAAAAAATAAAAAATTGCAAATGAAAAATAAAATATGAAAAAATAAAATATGAAAAATAAAAAATGAAAAATAAAAAATTAAAAATAAAAAATGAAAAATAAAATATAAAAAATAAAACATGAAAAATAAAAAAAAAAATGAAAAATGATAAATGAAAAATGAAAAATGAAAAATGAAAAATGAAAAATTAAAAACGCAAAATGAAAAATAAAAAATTAAAAACGAAATATTAAAAATTAACCAGTTGAAATAATAAATAATAATATATATTTTTATATTAGCAGAGCCCCTGTAGCTGTTTGCTATAAGTGATACATAGATGACGCTTTCTGTTTGATTTTAATTATTTTTTTCTTTACAAGGAATACAAAAAAAAAATTGTTTTAAGTATTCATGTGTTTCTTATTTCATCAAATATTTTGCTAATATTATTTATTGTATTTATTTATTACATATTATATGTTAACTAAGCTCACACAATTTTGATTACATCGTGCGACAATTTTACAATTTTTTTATTGGACTTGAACAGACCATATACACATGAAAGTAGAGGTCATATATAGTAAAACTGCGCTCTATGTTATCCCTTTTCGGATCTTTTCTCCTTTTTAAAGGACATCATAGTTTTAAGGATACAAAAATTTCTAAAAATTTGTCTCAGTTTATGTCAATATCAAATAAAAGAGGACAATTTTCATTTTCAATTGCTTAGAACGAAATATGTTAAATAATGTCCTTTGCAATTTTTTTTCCTTTCATACCCTTGAGAATTTCCAATATATCAAAAAAAAAAAAAAAAAAACAAACATGTGTTGAAACCGTATATGTACTTTACCACATACATCAATTTTGCTCCTAGAGTTTTATTAATTAATCTGAATAAAAAAAATAAAAAAAAAAACATTTTAGAAAAATACTGGACTGGAGGCACATAACTTTTTACAATTTTTGCAAATAGGATAAATGGCATCACAAAGTCGAATAGAACATAAAAAAATATGAAGACCTATTATATTTTTTCTATGTGAGATTGCAAAAAAGTTTCCGCACCAAACGTAATTACTTTTTTTTATCAGACCTGCTTAAAAAAACGAAGTTTGTACACATTTTTCTACATAGTTATAACTAGATATTTTTGTATCACTAATATCATCCTAATGTTCCACAACCCTTTTAATGAAACTACGGGAAGTATTCCACCCACCCCAAAAACAAATTTTCTTCAGAAAATGTTGCTTCAATATTAAAAATTTTAAAGTTATTCGAAAACTCGCATAGTGAAATAATAATAATATCATATATAATAAATCGAAATACATATTGTTTGTGTAAAAATATTTTAGAAAAAAGTACACGAGCCAGAACACGAACTTAAAATATAACTGAACTCGAACCTGTTTATTGTTCATGTTCAGTTCTTTCGCAGTACACGTACCAGAACACGAGCTTAAAATATAACTCAACTCGAACCTTTTTTTTTCAAGTTCTGTTTTTTCGCAGTACACGTACCAGAACACGAACTAAAAATAAAGCTACATGCGAATCTGTGTGGTTTATGTGTGTTCGAAAAAAAAACTACGTGATGGAAAAATGTTCGTGTAGGTAACGAAATATTAAAACGAAACACAGTCATGATTGTGTTCGGCATAGAAACACGCATAATTGATATGAAAATAAAAATATGTGTTTGTTCGTCTGAACCACGTTTGTTTACATATATGTTCGAGTTTTTTATTCAGTGTGTGTTTTTTTCTGAACTCAGGTCAAATGTGCTGTTAAATGTTCGCTCTCTGTCAAGAATGCGATAGTGATTTCATATGAGTTTTTTGGGGTCCTTGTGGACAAAATTATGAGTTGCAAAGACAGGAACGGTGGCTACATATTTGGCGGTCCGCATATTCATTTTTGGCAATATTACAGGACCGGGAAGCCGCAGAAATAATTTGTTGTTAGTATGTTCCTCATGTGTGATTTGAGTTGCAGCAGATTACAAATTTACCAGGGTTGTATTTTACATCAACTATGGCTTCACATATAGCAAGTAATTCTGATGAATAAATGTGAACTGTACTGGTTCAGAAATTAATTTTAAACTCGTCGGTGTAAATAAATTTTTGAACCCTTAATATATATATACGAGTATTTCATCTCGTTGAAGAAAGATTGGAATTGCACAGACCTGCTTTCTATTTTAGAAGCTTAGACATTGCAATATTACAAGTTTCTTTTCGTAGTTCCCATGGTTGGAAAATATTTTGTCTAGTTCAAGTGGTACAATATGTAGTTTATTGCAGTTATTCGAAAGGCACCGATAGTAAATCTTAACACAGAGTTTACAATTGATTTTGTTTTTTTGTGGGATTTAGGAGCATCATCATAAACTGGCTAAAAAAAAGTTAGTCTTTGATATGATAATAGCTCTAATGATTGAAATAAGGCTTTCTATAGTACAGTTAAGTGTTCTAGTGAAGAGATAATTTATAATACTAAGTAGTTTTGATTTTCTATTTCACAATACAATCACAAAAACAGCGTAACATGTGAGCCGTAAGACAAAATCGGTGCGACTTATGATTGTATTGGTGAACAATTAGTCAAACCCAATTTGACTAAGATCTATATGATAATTTGGAACTTATGGCAATTTATGTCGATTTCAAAGGGGTCATTTGTATGGGGACTAGGTCTGAACATGGACCGATCTTCACCAATTTCAACAGCGTTCATCCCATGGCCGATGAAAGCCTATATACCAAACTTCATCAAAATATATTCATATTTGCGACCTGTAGTTTGATTACAAGCTTTACATGGCCACACAGACGGACGGACGGACGGACGGACATTGCTATTTCGACTCATAAAGTGATTCTGAGTCGATCGGTATAATTAAAGATGGGTCTAGGACGAATATTTTTGGTTGTTACAAACAGCAGCACAAAGTCATTATACCCAAACCACATAATGGTATAATGAAATATGAAAAATTAAAAATGAAAAATGCAAAATGAAAAATGAAAAATGAAAAATATAAAATAAAAAATGAAAAATGAAAAATGAAAAATGAAAAATGAAAAATGAAAAATGCAAAATGCAAAATAAAAAATAAAAAAAAAATAAAAAATGAAAAACGACAAATTAAAAATGAAAAATAAAAAATGAAAAATGAAAACAGAAAATGAAAAATGAAAAATGAAAAATAAAAAATGAAAAACGACAAATTAAAAATTAAAAATAAAAAATGAAAACAGAAAATGAAAAATGAAAAATGAAAATTGAGAAATGAAAAATGAAAAATAAAAACAAAATGAAAAATTAAAAATAAAAAATAAAAAATTAAAAATTAATAATTAAAAATGAAACATGAAAAACGAAAAATGAAATAGTAATGAATATTTTTATATTAGCAGAGTCGCTTTAGTTGTTTGCTATAAGTGCTATATAGATGACGCTTTCTGTTTGACTGTGATCGGACTCACATGATTTTTTTTTTTTTGTACCAACTTTTATTTATGGTATTTATTGGTTCTTTCTTTTTTTAACAAATTACATACGTATTAAAATCCTAAGTTATCTAATACTTTCTGGATCTATTACCATTGCAATAGAGCATCCATTTTTTTGTTGCATTAGGCGTTTAGTTTCTTATGATTGTGCGAGTGCCTTTGTGTCGACCCTTTTAAGGGGAACGTGTCCAGTATAAGATAGCAGATTCTGTGCAAGAGTATTTGGATGCTGTACCAGTTTCTTTACATATTTGGAACAATAATTTTTTATTTCGTCCTTTACAAATGGGATATTTAGGTCGTTGTGAATATTTGAGTTACGAACAAATCACGGGTCACCAGTTATAAGTCACAATATTTTATTTTAGTTGGATTCCATAGATCCATATCGGCTTAATAATAGCTTTGTAAAGTAAAACCTTGTAGTCCAGATTGCGGGTAGAATGAGTATAAAGAAGCCTCTGCAACTGTGTTGTTTTGAGTTTAAGTTGCGTGGATTTGAATTCAATGTGTTGAGTCCAGGTGAGACGACGATAGATATTTTATATGGTTTTGTTGATATTGATGTTATTTATTTTCAGTTTGGGACAGTTTCCCTTTCTCAATGTGAAAGCAACATGTGCACTAAGTTGTGGGATCAACAAAAATGAGTTGTGCCAAAAGATGTTAGAAAAATAAAACGCAATTTTTAAGGATTTTTGTACAATTAAAATGCTTAAAGTAATTCAATATCACTTCCCTTCATTTTTTTTTTTTCACTTTCAAAGATGTCGGTATTACAAACAAAATTTTGCACGAAATTCGGGGCTGCTTCCCAGACGATTTTAAGTCGTTGATGATATCTTAAGCGTGTGACAAAATCACGGTTTAAAAGATATTACATTTTACAAGTATGTATATAAAATAAATGTCAACCAAAAGTTAAAAACTAAAGCGCCCTCTGTGTGTGAAATTCCAACTGGACATCTAGCTTTCAACAGTGGGACCAATGCGCTCACGAAAACATGAAATAACTTTTATTCTCCATTTGTTGAGCCATTTTTCCAGTTCATTAATATGAACTGTAGGCAGCTGGAAGCAACTATAGGATTTTTGTGAATACTTATGAACGCTGTATCATCTGCAAAAGTTGACGTGTGAATCAGGGGATTTGTGGCCATATCTGAAGTAAATAGTATATACATTAAAGGACCTAGTCTGCTGCCTTGGGGAACTCCAGCTGTAATTTTCCTTGAGCCTGAAATGTGATCTTTACATTTAACTACAAAGTTTCTATACAATAAGTATTTTCGCAGTAATTTGTGGGTATTTTGGGGCAATAACGAGCCTATTTTGTATAAGAGGCCATCATGCCAGACTTTGTCAAAGGCTTGAAAAATGCTTATAAATAGTGAAGAGCAATAGAGTTTGTCCTCGAAAGCCATTATGAAGGGAGTAGTTATACCATGAATTTGTTCGATGGTTCCATGATCTTTTCGAAGCCCAAACTGATGAACGTGGATAATGTGGTGGTATTTCTGAGGTTTTCCATGATTTAGGGTAGACGCCAATTCGCCAAAAAAAAATTAAAGATGAACAAAACTGGATGTTGATAGCTCTCAAATCATTTTGCCTCAGATTTTGTCCAAGCCAGGGAATTTTTTTGGTTGTTGTTTATTTACTGTTTTAGTTAGGCACGATAAGCGAACTTCCATTGGGGAAATCACAAGGTCTTCAATTACTGGTAACGTTATATTTGAACTAGAAATATTAGACATGAATACTCTTTCTAGGTGATCGGCAAATAAATCTGCTTTGTCTTTATGAGACGTAGCCCAAATACCATTGCTATATTGAATGGGAGATTCATAGCTAGTTGTGTTTTTAAGTTTTTTTGATGGCTTTCTAGATATATTTTTTGAGCTCCTCCTCCAATAGAACATTTTGAAGAGCTCTCTGACAATGATTTGGCTTTTCAAGGTTGGAGATGGGTATAATTGCCATTATCTTCTGAAATATCTCTTTTTCTTCATAAGTTCTTCAATGGTTGTTAAATATTTGTTCTTTTTATTGTTGCCATGGTTTATAAAAGACACTTTTGCTGCAGTTGTGTTTCCGTGAACAGCACCTTGTATTTTTTTGTCGGATTTCAATGAGATCTTTAGACGCAGGTGGGAGCTTATGTATTTTCTGTATTTAAGCCAGTTATTATGTATGTCTATTGGGGAAGCAAAATGGCTTTGCGATGGCTTGGCCATTTTCAATGATACAATAGTGGGAGAGTTGTCAGAAGATAGGTCGAAAAATGATACTGGCGACAGCTGGTCGCGTCTGACAGCAAAATCTATTAAATCTGGAATCTTTTGCAGATCTGAATCTAATCTAATAAGTAGGCTGTTCTCTAAATAGAATGTCCAATTTTAGAGATGAGATGGCTTTCAATAGTTATCTACCCTTGGGCGTAGTTAGTCGTGATTCCCAAAAAATGTACTTTGTGTTATAATCCTTTGCCGGTGTTTGTTGTTGAGAGGCATATTGATGTTTTAGGAAACTTTGAACTTCTATCTTATGTTGGCTTAAGCCGTTGGCATTCCAATAGCATATCCTTATCTGGTTCATCGATTGCTGGCGAATGCTTAGAGTAGCAGTCGCTTTGTTTAAATTTTGTTTGTGGATTTTTAAGATGGACACCGTAGTGGTCGATCAGCTGAGGTAGCAAAGCGAAAAACACGTAAGAAAATCCACAAAATGTAATTGGATGATAGTCGGCTGAAGATGCGTGAGCTACCTGAAATTATAGGCATTTTAAAATGTGCTATACATCACATATCGAATGAAAATTTGTAGATCAGAAAGCTATCCGCAAAATGGGTGCCGCATTTGCTCACAATAGAACAAAAACATCGTCGTGAAAACGTTTCAGTAGAGTGTTTGACACAGGTCCACCACTTCACACTTGAGACAAAGCAGTGGACTTAAATGGGAGAATCGTGTCCAAAGAAGGCAAAGACGGTTCAATCTACAGGCATGGTTATGGTTATTTTTATTGATTATCTTAAAAAAGGAAACACCATCAACGGGGGGTATTGCAGTATTTGTATGCTGAAAGTAAGGAAAAAGACCGTATTTGGCGAAAAAAAAAGGTTGTTTCATCATGCACCATATTCATCAGATTTGGTTGTCTGGATTATTTTCTATTTTCAAACTCGAAAAATAGCTCGGTGATTTACCAACAATGAAGAGGTAGGGTCTTCAATTGATGGCTATTTTAAAAAGCACGACAGTTCTTACTATAAACTGGATATCGAAGCTGAAAAAAGTGAATCGAACTTAAAGGAGTTTATGTTGGGAAATAAAGATAATGTTTCCCATATATGTTGGGGTTTCTTTATTAGGTCGGGTTGCTTAGGAAACACCCTCGTATATTGAGATACTGAAGAAAATCTTCAGCAAAGCATCGAAAAATTAAATTCACAAAAAGTTATAACTTCACTCAAGAAAAAGCTATGGATTTTGTACAATATACCAAAATGGATCCCGATACCTCCCCAAATAATATTAACCATATAGATCTTATGTGGGAAATTCTTGAGTAAAATATCACAGTACAACATTTTTCAGCTCATTGATATGCGACTCAATTCTGAGAATTGTAACTGAAAGTAACCCGAAAAATAAGAATTTCTACATCATTAGTTTTGTCAAGTTGGCTGCCATTATAATTAAATGGCCATACGAATTTTTTTTTTTGCTCAAAGTGGATTTTTATCACTTTTTTTATATTTTAACACGGTTATAACTCGGTAACCGTACGCAATATCTCTTTTGCGGCTGAAACAAAGTTGTAGATATTGAATAGGAGAAAAAAAGCGGAACAAACCTACCTGAAAAAAGTGCATCCAGTGCTTTAAAAATCGCAAAAATGCCCATTTCCCCCATTTTTTCCCCACTTTCTCCTTTTTTTTGCTAAATAACTGGAATATATCTTTTGTGTCTGAAACAAAGTTATATTTATTGAATAGGCGCAAAAAACGGAACAAACTTACCCGAAAAAAGTGTATCCAGTGCCGTAATAATCGCAGAAATGCCCATTTTCCCCATTTTCACCTTTTCTGCTAAATAACTGGATCACAAATCCACAAATATGCTGTTTTTTCCTCATAAACTTTATTTTACATGAAAATAAAAATTCCGATTCATATTACAGCTATTCTTACAGAGAAAATATGAGATTTTTATTTATTATCTATGCATGGAAACAAAACTTAAAACATTTTCAGTAATTGTCAATATCCATCCTCGTTGAGGTTGACGCTTGTGGTTCTGATGATCTTGTTTTCTTCGTAGGTTGTTTATATTCATGGTCTGAGTCTGAATCATCATCCGAGTTAGACATAATATTCAAGGACATGTTTTCTTCAGTGTGTCCACCAATTTCAGTGTCATCTTCATCTTCGGTGTTTTCATCTTCAAACTGCATAATTTTAGAACTCCACCAACAAACCTCCGCAAGCAATGCATCTAATTTTTTGCCTTTGAATCGCTTTTCCATTGGCATTATCACCACGTGGAACCTCTCTCCTTGTTCGTCCGATTCCTGAGGTAATTGTGCCAAAAAGGTATCAAGGTGGAATTGCATGAAATGTAATTTTAACGTCATGGATGCATTGATTTTTTCAAAATAATACAGCAACTTGTCCACTCGTGTCTGTATGTCATCTCGCTGTACATGGTTCATTCCTTAAACTCCTTCGAAATTAGAAATTAGATGCAGAAGTTGTTATTTTTGGGGCTACTTTCAGGTGCAATTTACAGAATTGAGTCCCAAAATCATATGGTGTAGTGTATTGGAAAATGGCACATTTTTAAAAGGCATCAATTGAGAATTGCCATAAAAGAGGAAAAACAACGGCTGAAATTAGTACAAAATGGGTGAACTGAGTGTCTAAACGATTAGGGGCAGTTGTAGGTCCAACAAAATGTAAATTTTTGCCTTAATATGTGCTGAAACACACACTAATGTACGGACGATTACATTTTCTGTTTAATTTTTTGCAATTTTTACCCATGACAAATGCGAATATGCATGTTTATTTTCGGTTTTTTATGTTAAATATTGAATTTAAAAAAATCTTTTTATCTGTAGTTTTTTCTTCTGGTATTATTTGCATGTTTAATGAAAAATAATTGAATCGACGAATATTTCATCTCTTCAATGTACAAAGTTTATAAATATGAATAAAAAAAAAAGTTTTGTCAAAAAGAAAAAATTGAATAGCAATATTGTATAAATAATGTAATTAAAAGTAATAATCATTTTATTAATTCCACAAAAGTTTTACCAATTTTATCTTTGTAGCTTTGTATAGTCATTAAGCCATTCTGTTATTTGCTGCACAGACCGCAGAAGTTTTTTTTAATTATTTGTAATATCGACAAGAGAAAAAAAAAATCCCAACCAAACTTTTAAATATAAAAATCATTATTATACCAAATTGTGTTTAAAAAAACAGCCTACAAAGAAAAATTGTAAAAACAGAAATTGATTAAACCGAACTGTCATACACTATTGCGTTATTTGCATGCAAGTGCAAAACGAATACGAAAAACATGAAATCAAAACTGATCAATCTTGTCATCCGGTCTTAGCAGTACGAATTGTCTCTTATATGTTTATAAATGTCTTTGATTGATATTTAATGAAACGAGTAAGAAATGTAAAGTCGGTCTAGGTCGAACACAACCACTTTTGGGAAGTGATCTTAGGTCCAAAAATGTTCACATCCCAATCGAAAATAAGTAAAAACAAATTAAGGTATAGTTTCAAAACTCAAATCAATTTTGGGTAAAATTTTTGCTGATCTGATTTTTGTTGATCTGCATGGGTTTCTTTGTTTCAATCGTATCAGTTGATCACAGCCCGATTAGTTTGATACTGCCATGACTTTATTCTGTGCACGAATACAGATAATATGTACGGCAAAGTTTTAAGTTCAAATGTTTGTTTTCTAGAAAAGGATTGTACTTTAAGAATTCCAGTTTAAAAAGATGACTTGAAAATATTTGAGCATTTAAATTAGTCTACAGAAAAAACACAAAGAATATCAAGATTTCATAATTTTAATATTTTCCTTAAAAAAATATTTTCTGTAAGATGTGTTGAAGCATTTATTTTTGTTGTTGTAATTGGTATTCAATGAGAACTCAAATATTTTTAAAGGAACTTTAAGTATTTTTACATTTGAATTGTCCAAGTGACACAAACACAACCGACAAAATTGTGAGTAGACAAAGCAAAAAAAGAATCCAACAACAACAACAAATTTTTTAAATGCACAGGCTCATTGGTATTAGGGTCGCTCAAAACTAAAACTAATACTTATTGCACTATGGATAATTTTCAGGGTCCTATTCTGGGGCTTGAGAAAATCTAAGTAAGTGTGAAAGCACTAGGCCGATACAGTAAAACCCCAGAAGGGTTTGGCGTTCTCAGACCAAACTTTTTTTTATGATCTTTTATATTTTTTTCTTATCTTGATGTTTGTTTGCCAAATTTTTCAGGTATAAACATGCAATTTAAAAATACATTAGTTTTTAAAGAGAAATTGTATTTTTTTCAAGAATATTTTGGGACTCTTTTGGTTGTACTTTTCCAGTTGTTCATGTCAAGAAATTTTTAGTTATTTAAAAAAAGGGGGCAAATGACAATTTTTGAACTTTTCATTTTCATTAGATTTTTTTCAAGGATATATTAATAAAAATTATTTATTTAAACCTTAGCAACAATTTTTCTATAGAATGATATGAGAAATTATTTCATAGCTGAAGAATTAAATGTACAGTTAGTCACAAAAGTATTTTGCATGTGAGAAATATAATGAAATTAAAAAAACGCTATACAAAAATATATTTTTTTATCAAGTAATGTATATTTTATTGAATATTACAAAAGGAACACTTAAACTTTAATTATTTTTTATAAAAACTTTATAAGCATTTCTAATGCATGAGATTTTGAAGCAAATATCAATTTGTCACTCATTTTTGAGGTCCCAAAAGTATATTGCTTTTTCGGTTTTACTATATAATTTTTTTAATATAGTAAAAAAATTAATAATTTTAATATTTTGTATGGTATCCATTATTAGCCAGAACTGAATCCAGACGTCTCGGCATTGGATTCCACTAAATTCTGACATTTTTTAGGAGATATTTCGTACCATTCTTCTTTCAATGCTTGTTATAATGTGGGTTTTGATGAAATACTATTTTCCCGGATTTTTTCATCCAAATGAGCCCAAAGATTTTCAATGGGATTCATGTTGGGACTATATGGTGGGTTTGGCAGATGTTTGGTGTTGTATAAGATCTACATTTTAACGTTCAGGGCTATATGTTTAGGGAGATTATAGTGTCGGAAGTAATAACCATTTCTCGCACTGGCATGTAAATTCTCCTTAAAAGTCGATAAGTATACATGCCTATCCATAGGCACTCCCAAGGCCGACATACAGCCCCACACCATCAGAGAACCACCACCATATTTTACCGTTGGTCTTAACTATATTTTTGATGTGTAAACATCTATACGCGCAGGGGGGTAAATTTCAAAAATAGCGTAACATGTAAGCGTAACATGTGAGCGTAAGATGTGAGTTGTAAGACAAAATGTGATTATATTGGTGAAAAATTATGATATTATGATAACCTGTTTGAAAATTAAAAATGAAAAATAAAAAATGAAAAAAAAAAATGAAAAATAAAAAATTAAAAATGAAAAATAAAAAATGAAAAATGAAAAATTAACAATGAAAAATGAAAAAAAATGAAAATAAAAAATTATAAATGAAAAATAAAAAATGAAAAATAAAAAGCGACAAATGAAAACTGAAAAATGAAAAATAAGAAATAAAAAATAAAAAATTAAAAATGAAAAATTAATAATTAAAAATGAAAAATTGAAAATGAAAAATGAAAAATGAAAAATTGAAAATAAATATTAAAAATGAAAAATGAAAAATGAAAAATGAAAAATGAAAAATGAAAAATGAAAAATGAAAAATAAAAAATGAAAAATAAAAAATGAAAACTATAAAATGAAACATGAAAAATAAAAAATAAAAAATAAATAATGAAAAACGAAAAATTAAAAATGAATAACGAAAAATGAAAAATGAAGAATGAAAAATAAAAAATTAATAATGAAAAATAAATTCAAAATGAAAATGAAAAATAAAAAACAAAAAATGAAAAATGAAAAACGAAAAATGAAAAACGAAAAATAAAATTTGAAAAATGAAAACGAAAAATGAAAAATCAAAAATGAAAAACGAAAAATGGAAAATTAAAAAAAAAAAAATTAAAAATGGAAAATAAAAAATTAAGAATAAAAATGAAAAATAAAAATGAAAAATAAAAAATGAAAAATGAAAAATAAAAAATTAAAAAAAAAATAAAAAGGAAAAATTAAAAATAAAAAATTAATAATAAAAATTTAAAACTAAAAAAAAAAATTAAAAATAATATATGAAAAATTAAAAATAAAAAATTAAATATAAAAAATGAAAAATAAAAAATGAAAATTGAAAAATAAAAATTGAAAAATAAAAAATGAAAAATGAAAAATGAAAAAAAAAAATAAAAATTGGAAAATAAAAAATGAAGAAAAAAATTAAAAATGAAAAATAAAAAATAAAAAATAAAAAATGAAAAATGAAAAATGAAAAATAAAAAATGAAAAATGAAAAATGAAAACTATAAAATGAAACATGAAAAATAAAAAATAAAAAATAAATAATGAAAAACGAAAAATTAAAAATGAATAACGAAAAATGAAAAATGAAGAATGAAAAATAAAAAATTAATAATGAAAAATAAATTCAAAATGAAAAATGAAAAATAAAAAACAAAAAATGAAAAATGAAAAACGAAAAATGAAAAACGAAAAATAAAATTTGAAAAATGAAAACGAAAAATGAAAAATCAAAAATGAAAAACGAAAAATGGAAAATTAAAAAAAAAAAAATTAAAAATGGAAAATAAAAAATTAAGAATAAAAATGAAAAATAAAAATGAAAAATAAAAAATGAAAAATGAAAAATAAAAAATTAAAAAAAAAATAAAAAGGAAAAATTAAAAATAAAAAATTAATAATAAAAATTTAAAATTAAAAAAAAAATTAAAAATAATATATGAAAAATTAAAAATAAAAAATTAAATATAAAAAATGAAAAATAAAAAATGAAAATTGAAAAATAAAAATTGAAAAATAAAAAATGAAAAATGAAAAATGAAAAAAAAAAATAAAAATTGGAAAATAAAAAATGAAGAAAAAAATTAAAAATGAAAAATAAAAAATAAAAAATAAAAAATGAAAAATGAAAAATTAAAATTAAAAAAGTAAAAATAAAAAATGAAAAATGAAAAATTAAAATTAAAAAAGTAAAAATAAAAAATGAAAAACAAAAAATAAAAAATTAAAAATGAAAAAAAAAATAAAAATGAAAAACGAAAAATTAAAAATTGAAAATTAACCGGTTAAAATAATAAATAATAATAAGTGATACGGTTTGATTTTTTTGATTTTAAGAAAGTGCTATAAAAATCTTTAATTCTAGATGTTTACAAATCTCCCCTGCGATCGGACTCGCATGATTTTTTTATATTTAAGGATACATTTGGCTTTCGCCAGACCATACGTCGACCATCTGACCCAAAAAGTTTGAATTTTCTTTCATCACTGAATATTACAGTTTTCTAAAAATCAAAAGTTTTAGTTTTATGGAGTTTAGCAAACGATAACCTCTTTTGTCTGTTGACTGCAGAAATAAAAGTTTTTTTTTCTTGCCACACGACGGTTAATATTATTGGCTCTAAGAACCCTGCGGACCGTTTCGTCACTTAAATGTGTTCTTAGTGTTCCCTTAAGCTTTTCGTTGATTTTTGGTGCAGACAAATGGACATTTTCCTTGTTTTCTTTAAGAATTTGTCTCTCATTTCTTGAAGTCAACAATTTTGGACGACCTTTTCGGTGGAACATTTTGAATATTAGCGCGTTCTTTTGCACGTTTAATTACATTTTCTTTTGTTTGGCGACACCGAATAAACATTTCACAAATATATTTCATTGATTTTCCATGATTATGAAGGTATAAAATTATTTTTTTCTCTGAACAATTTAATTCCTTTCCTTTAGGCATTTTAATGATAAAATCTTTAAGCCTGCGAACGATGAGAACTAAATTACAACTAATTATGATAAAATCAAATATAACAAGTGTTATTTTAAAAGGAAAGAATAGAACAAAAATGGATAACAAATACATTTTAATAAATAACGGTTTTCTTTAAAAAGCAAAATACTTTTGTGACGTTGAAATTGGAAGGTAAGAAATGAAAAAGCAAAAAACATAGGTGAATTGAGCGTTGTTGTTCTTTTTTTTTTTTTTGGTAATTATCATCTCAGAGAGTGTATTTTATGACTAAAGAAATAAAATGTTTTAATAGATCTAATAATTTTTAATACTATTAATGAATAAAAATCAAATTTATTCTTAGAAAATGTAAGCAAAATACATATGTGAGTAACTGTATATAAACGATCTGAGACCACTAAACACTTTCGTGGTTTTACTATACTGGCCTAGAACTTTCATCCTGACTTGGAATTTTTCACCCCCCCCCCCCCCACAGTGGCTGCTGCACTGTGTTATCCAGTGGTTAAAAAAAAATGCAATTCTAATTGTAAATAAAAAAATAAAATAGTTATTTTCATCGCTTGAATTAGAACTCATAAAACTTTTGTTCGACACTAATAACTGCCACCCCTTTATATAATCATGTATACAATGAGAAAAATAACGACGGTTGATCAGCTTTTAATGGCAAAAGAATGAAAGAATGAAAGAAAAAAAGCAACATGAATAAATGGACTGAACTGGTAAATGGACTAAAAAGTAAAGTGAAGAATAACACAATATGTGTTTGTGTGTGTGTGTATTTGCGTCTGTGCGTGTATGTATATGCATTTCTCAACGTCAACATTATCTGAATAACAGCAAAGCGGTTTCTGGGGAAATCGCTAGGTTAACCCAGTATAAAGTACCAAAACTTAAATGAGTGTGTGTTAAAGTGAGACCAGTGGCGTAGCGGGATTAACTCGCGCCCGGAGCACAATACCATTTTAATATATTAGTAAAACTAATTACTATGTATAAATTTTCCTGGCTTTTGATGAAGCAAATATATTAATAACTAGCAGATTCCAGCCCTCGAAATTCGAGTGCAAATTCTAGGAACTTTTATTTTTTCATTAAATAAAAACCCTAAAGGTATGGTAATCAATTATAGCCAATTCACAAATCAACACAAAAAAACAAACTCATTTTTATTACAAACACATTAACAAATTTTAAAAACACGCACATGGCATTGTATAATTTTATGTATGTGTTAGTAGCAATTTTAAATGCATTTTACTCAAAATAGGGGAAAAATTTAAAAATCTGTAAATCTGCAAAACGGCTGAAAAGAAATGCCTTTCAAATAATATACGTTTGGTCAAAATCGGAATAAAACGGTAGAACAAAATATCGGTCACAAGAAATCACCTAGCCTATTAATATTATAGATATCATCAAAGTTGATCATTTAAAATTTTTCTCTTTCGATACTTAAAAAAGCTAGATCACTTAGGCGTCTTGTCCCATCGTTGATCGTAGATATGTCAAAATTAATTTTAATTTGCTGAACGAACGGGCACACCTAGCAATTGATAGATAGTCAGGAGTATTTTAAGTGCCACCCTCAGGTTTGGAAAAACATCTTCTTCATATGAGATTATAAAAGTAAGAAATTCTAATGAAGTTTTAGTTTCAATTTCTTCTCTACTGTGGAGTAACATTTTGCAGTCACATATTTCGATAAAGAGTTCTATTCCACTGAAATCTGTATTTTAAAATTTTTTTCCAAGGTCGATATCAACATTATCCTTGTTTAATAAATTTTCTATGTCTAGTAGAAATCCAAATTTGAAATTAAGGTCACTTAATTGTGTAAATCGTGTACATATTTCTTGTTGGAGATGAATAAGAACGCTTTTCATAACGCGAGAAACTTCACTTTCTG
The DNA here is from genome assembly GCA_963682025.1 of Cordilura impudica. Lineage (NCBI taxonomy): Eukaryota > Metazoa > Arthropoda > Insecta > Diptera > Scathophagidae > Cordilura > Cordilura impudica. The sequence continues at coordinate 44,757,410 of OY821517.1, forward strand.
CGGAAAGACCCACATCTCTAGCCAATTCTCCGGGCATTTTGCGGCGTCTTCTTACACGTTTTGTTGTAACAATATCCAATTTTTCACTAAGAGACTTAGCGTTTTCTATTGCCTCTTCATAGAGCTTGTCTCGAATTTCGTTAGTTCAGTCGCTAATGATTCAAGATCATGTAACACTCCTCTAAAATTCATTCTATGATCTTGTAATCTGATCTGCATACCACCAATTCTCCTTAAGCTTTCATACCAGAAATGAATAAAAGTTATAAAACTAAAAGTTAGTATATTTTGCAACAGAATTGTAGCTTCACTTCTAATATCACCTTTAGTGGTAGTGTTCTCTGCAAATTTTTCTAATAGTTCTAATATATTCTCTAGGCCATCGACGATAACACTAACCGCTTGTATTCTGGCGCTCCATCGTGTTTCAGATTCACGTTTGACAGTATTTGCTAAAGCATTTTTTAATACTTCCCATCATAACGTTGAACGTCAGAGGAAGAGATATATTTTTTCAATTATTACAAAACATGTCACAACGATTGGATCTTGTTTAGCTGCAGTAACTCCTACTAAATTCAATGAATGGTTATCACAACCCAGCAACTCCTTGGTAATGATTAGTCATTACCACTTGCATTACACGGTAATGTTAATCACATACCCTTTGAATTATCTCAAAGCTAAATGTAAGGTGTTCCTGGTAAAGATTTATGTAAGTAACTACTGGTAATGACCACTGTTTCTATTATTTTCATTTTTGTTAATATTAAAGAACAAAATATTAAAATTTTATTTGTGAAAATTATGTATTTCCGGAATTAAAATAAAAGCATCTTTATATGGAAATTTTATTACTTTTGCCACAATATTTTTTAGGTTGTATAATCTTTCTTTCTTAAGTCCATGGAGTCCAAGGGATATGTGAAAAAAGGTTGTAAATCAAAAAAGACTTTTGCTTGGAATTTCTCTTCATTTACGATATTAGTTATACTAAGAAAGTTTTTGTCATTTGTCAAACAAATGTTGTCTGGAGTTTTGGAGCTAAAATAGCCCATTGATAAAAATATTGACTTTGGCTGACCCTTTTTATATCTATTATCTATTATCGTTTGAAAATTTATTAAAAATTTGTTGGCATATGTGTTTTGGCATTTGAATACCTTGTTTTCAAAATTATATGCAGATAAGTTATTCAATTCCCCAAAGTCTTGTACACATTCTGATAAATGAAGAAGGTTGTGCACGTTATTTTGCCTTCCTTACTTTTCCTTCCTTGTAAGATGCAAGTAACTAGTTACTTTTCCCCTCTCCGGATGCTATAATGTAACGATATACATGTAGCGACTTACTTTACCCCTCCATTTACGCAGCAAGTAACTGGCTTCTTTACGCAATTATCAAACGAGTAACAAATTACTCAAAATCCTTCTTTTTACCTATAAAGTAACTAGTTATTTGTGCCAGTACCTAGTAAGGTGCCGGTAAGGCCTTTCCTTCAATGACACCGCCATGTTAAAATAATGGGTTTCGTGATGGAAAGGTAACTACTGAACAGTTTTGATTTCTTATTCTAAGGCTCATTACATATAATGGAAAGTTTTGCTGGGAATTTACAAATAATACTTTATGATTTTTTTCCATTACTCTTTGTTGAACGCCAGATGTGTGACCTGCCATCACGGCAGCATTATTGTAACATTGTGATCTGCAGTTTGCTAATGAAATTTCATCGGACTTTAATTTCTCTAAAATTGTATTTTCGACCGAGGCTGCATGTTTAGTATGTATTTCAATAAAGGCCAAAAAATATTCTTTGATGGAAACTTTTATATTGATAAAATCAACATCTACATACCTAACGACTTCGAACAATTGTTCTCGATGAGAGATTTCAGGAGTTAAATCAAACAAAAATCCACAATATCTATTTCTTTTAATGTCTTTTATTAGCTGATTTCGAACTGCAGATGCCAGAAGATGAATGAATTCATTTTAAATTTGTGGTGACAAATATGAGACAGTTTTTGGAATTTCTGTGGCATGTTTAAGGTGATTTTCTAGTAGCGGATCAAACTGAGCTATAAGTCTAAGTAAAGATAATAGATTTCCTACATTTGCCCCATATTGAAGTGCTAGTTTTTCAATATGCCCACATAGAGGAAGATTTTATATAATTAAATACCACATGCAAGCTAATATTCTTTGCAATATATTTCGCCACCGTTCTTTTTCGGACTGAATGTTCGCTTCTAGTGATACATCAATTCCCGTTCTTCTTATTATTAATCATTCTGTTTCTTTCGAAGCCGTAATTGATTTTCGGTGATTTAGAGATCTTTCATGGCTAATCAATTTATCTGTATTCTTCAATTTATTAAAGCCAGCAGATGTTAGCGGAATTTGATGTAATAAACAAAAGCAGTACGCTGCATTATTTTTTGGAGAATATAATAACCAAGATCGGTTAACTTCAGTTCCTTACTCTTCATTACCGACCCGTCGCGAAAACCAAGATTTTGGCATTAAACGATTAGTTGTTGTTGCTGCATTTAAACAAGTTTCGTTTTGAAATAAGCAAGATCCATGAATAATCATTTCTTTTCGAAGTTGGTTCGATATTATTGGAATATTGTTGCTAAATTTTTAATAAGCAACATCCTTGAACTCCAGAATGTCCGGAATTACAGCAAGTGTTTCTGTTGTATTTTCTGTGCTTTTTAGTAGATATGATTCCATTATTACTTATTTTCTTGCTGTAGTTTTCTTTTCCGATACTAGGAACCGCTTAGTCTTTTCCTGGCGTTGACATGGTCTAAATAAAAACTAATTTTTACTAAACTAATTAAGATATTACTGTTAAGTAACACATCAGTGAATAAAATATAAAAAGAGAACAGAATGCAGGTTATTTGAGAAGACAACAGTAAGGTGAAAAAATGTTTAGGTTTTAAATTTAAGTACAAAACTAATTTGCAACCAGCCGAAGTTTGAAACTAAGGTTTTATTTAATTTAGTTTAATTTTAATCTGTAATATTAATAGGCTGAACGTTTATTATTTTAAAGGTATTTCTTTTTAGCCGTTTTGCAGATTTACTGATTTTTAAATTTTTTCCCTTTATTTTGAGTAAATTGCATTTAAAATTTCTGCTAACACATACATAAAACTATACATATTCTAAGTGTGTTTCATTAAATTTGTTATTGTGATTGTTAATGAGTTTGTTATTTTCATTCACAATAATAATAAACCATAAAAGTGTTGGTTTGTGAATTGGCTAAGTTGAGAAATAAAGCTGTCTACCAATTGCACTCAAATTTCGGGTGCTGTAATCAGCTAGTTTTATTTAATTTGCAATTCTAATACAACAAGAATAAATTCTTCTAAGTTACAGTGTTAGAGGATTGTATGATTTAAGTTACAATTATTACAAAAGAGTACAATTTCAATTTATTTTTAATAGTTTATAATTTTATAATATTAATTTCCAGAAATAAAAGAATGTAGAAAAAAATCATGTGAGTCCGATCACAGTAAAGATGTGTAAACATCTAGTAATTAAAGATTTTTTTATGTCATTTTTTTAAATCAAACAGAAAGCGTCATCTACGTATCACTTATAGCAAAAACTGTTTCAGCTAATTCAACAACCCATTGCTGTAAAACGTTAAAAATATTCCAATATAAACGTATATAAGTGATACATAGATGACGCTTTTAAAAAAGTGGCATAAAAAACAATGTTTTATCATTATTTCTTAACCAATACAATCATAAATCACAGAGCGTTATGTGTCAGCTCTCACCTATTACGTGTTACACTTTTTTTGTGATTGTATTGTGAAATAGAAATTTACCCCCCTGCGCGTATAGATGTTTACACATCAAAAGGAAAACAAATTTAACATGAAACATTGGAATATTAAACTTTAAAACTGAAACTTTAAATAAATCTAATAATTTAGGCACATAATTTTAATAATTCCTTTTTAAAACGATGTGTGTTGCTAATTGTCTGTGTTGTATAAGGTAGGTTGTTCCAAAGACCAATTTTATAAATAAAGAATTGTCTCTTTGAGACGTCATAATTAAAGATTGGTTTAACAAGATTCTTTCCACGAGGTGATCTTGTAAAATGTATTAACTAAGATAATTAATCTGGTTCAGCCAAATGAATAATCTTAGGCATCAGAGTAAGACATCTGTTTTTTAGAAGGTCATCAAAGCGCACATTATACAGTTTATATGAACATAACGATATACTATCGGTTCTTGTCTGTCTAAAAACGAATCTAGCTATATTATTGTAAGCCAAATTAAACTTTCCAGTATCAACACTATTACAGTTTGCAAATACTTCACAGCCATAAAGAATGAAAGGTATAAGATACGTTTTTGCTACTCGCAAAAGCATTCTTATCTCAAATGACGTTGACAATTGGACAGCCCAAAGATTCCTTAACATCGCATGTACCTTACCAACAACAGAGTTTATGTGGTTTGTTCATGAAAGTTGAGTACTGAAAATTATTCCCCGATTTTTTGTGCTTTGAACGAAAACAATATTTGTATCGCCAACTTTTATATTCTCGTCAAATTCTAGTGTCACGTTATTTCTCGATATGAGTATACATTTTGACTTAGTTGGATTTAGACACAATTCATTAAACCTATCCCAATTATGAATGTTCATTAAGTCGTTGTTAAGAGATTCTATACAGTTGATGACATTCGTACATTTAGCACTGGCATATAGTTGAACATCGTCTGCGTACATATGTATATTGCAGTGTTGGGGAACATAAGATATGTCATTTAAGTACATGCAGAAAAGTAAAGGCCCAAGTACTGAACCTTGTGGTACTCCTCTTTCATCATTTAGTGCGTCAGAGGTTTTTGCATTAAGATATACAGATTGATATATATTAGAGAGCTATGACCGGGCAAGTCTACTGGCGGATATAGAGAAATTGAAAAGTTTATCGAACTTAGATATAAGTATCGCATGGTCGACGGTATCAAATGCTTTGCTATGATCCAAAAGCACATGAAAAGAGATAATGTTACAATCAAATTGGCTTCTTAGATGTTCAACCACGTCGACCAATGCAGTTATACAACTCCTACCCTGTCTAAAACCCGACTGTCTTTCGGATAGGAGACCAAAACGTTTGATATAATCATCCATTTGCCTGTACATGAGGTTTTCTAGGACTTTGGAAAGGAAAGAGAGAATTGCAATAGGACGAAATTCATTGTTTGCTTTAGGAATTGGTATTATTTTGGAATGTTTCCACATATTTGAGAAGGTAGATTTCATAAGAGCTGTGTTGAATATGTGTGTGAAAATCGGTAATAATTTAGGAAGAACTATTTTTATAAACTTGAGGTTTACTTCGTCTACACCGACAGCGTTTGACTTAATGGCCGAAAAACTTTTCACGACCTCAAACTGATAAACACATCGAAAAGAGAATCTATTTTCGATGTACACAGGTATTCTGGTTGGGTTTATCTACACAAATTTGAACAAAACTCCGGTTCAGGACATTTACATCAATATCCACATTAATTTGGAATTTAAACCAATTTCTTGTATTTTCTTCCATTTTTGTTTACATTCCACAGCCAAGGAGAGCTTTTGGTTGTAATATGTTAATTTTCCGACGCTATTCAGATGTACTACTTTATTTCTTAAGGTTTTAAATAATTGATGTAGTTCGGAAGTTTTTTTTTCCATCTTTTATAAGCTAGTTCCCGCTTATCAATAAGATTTTTTGTAGCGGAATTGAACCAAGGAGGTTGTTTAGCTTTAATTAGTCTCGCGTTTTGTGGTACACATTCATTGAAGATAGAAGTAACTTGATCATTACTATTAGCCATATTGTATATTAAATTCCATTGAACGCTATCAATACATTGGTTTAGAAACATTTCATTTAAGTTTCGAAAATCACGAAAGGTATAGTGGGTATCTTCATTGTTGACGTAAGTATCATATGTAAGATATATGAAATTATGCTTTGAAAAAACAGGCGCAGATAATTGATCATAAAGTAAAACTCTAGCTTGCTGGCTCACAAAAAATACATCAATTAGGGAGTTTGATGTTTTAGAATAGTGGGTTGGAATAATTGTATTGATAGGTAGTAGCCTAATTAATTCCATTCCTTCAGTGAGTACAGATTCAGTTTTAATGTTACTGTTGAAATCACCAGCTATTATTATATAATTTTTTTTTTATTAGGTACATACACTGTTCCAATAAGAATTTACCATTCCCAACCTCAGTCACCTCTTTTTATACCCTATACCACTATGTGGTTTGGGTATAATGACTTTGTGCTGGTGCTTGTAACTACCAAAAATATTTGACCTAGACCCATCTTTTATTATACCGATCGAATCAGAATCATCAACCGATTCGATTTAACGATTCCGTCCGTCCGTCTGTGTGTCCATGTAAACCTTGTAATCAAACTGCAGATCGGAAATATGTATATATTTTGACGAAATTTGGTGTATAAGCTTTTATCGGCCATAGGATGAACGCTATTGAAATTGGTGAGAAGCGGTCCATGCTTCGTGCTTCCCGATCTTTACTTAAATCTATCAAAAAACGAAAATATTGCACTGATTCTTCTTTTGTTTTATTACATACTAAGAATTCCTTGAACTTGAACTACAATTTATGCTAACAACAACGACGCAAAACTGAACAAGTAAGAAAATTATAGTCGGGCTAGACCGACTATACGATACCCTATACCATGCGTTTAGAGACCCTATCTCTTAGGCCCAACTAACTGGACATAGAAAATAAGCAAAAACCAAATTTGAGTGGGATTTTTATTAATTTTTTTGGCTGCAGATAGGAAAAAGTTCATATCGGATGCTATATCTATATAGGGACTTGGTACAAAAATGGACCGATCCTGATCATGTTTAGTAAAGTCTCTTGTATTTTGCAAAAATATATACAAACAAAATTTGAGAAGAATCAGTGCAATATTTTTGTTCTTTAATAGATTTAAGTGAAGATCGGGAAGCAGCTCTATATGGGGTCAAAGGGATCATTTTTGAACTACTCATTAATGGATGTAATGAACGCATACAAACCCAATTTGAGTAAGATCTATATGACAATTTGGATCTTATGGCAATTTATGTCCATTTCATATGGGTAATTTGCATGGGGGCTTGGTCTGAATATGGACCGATTCTCACCAGTTTCAATAGCGTTCGTCACATGGCTGATAAAAGCTTATATGCAAATTTCATCAAAATATATTCATATTTGCGAACTGCAGTTTGATTACAAGGTTTACATGGACACACAGACGGACGGACGGACGGACGGACGGACATTGTTAAATCAACTCAGAAAGTGATTCTGATTCGATCGGTATAATTAAAGATGGCTGTAGGTCAAATATTTTTGGTTGTTACAAACAGCAGCACAAAGTCATTATACCCAAACCACATAGTGGTATAGGGTATAAAAATACATGCTCAAAATAACTGAAACGTTAATATTTCGGTTAATACCCATATTTGTTGCGGACTTCCACAACTTGTTATTGTTATCGTTTTAATATAACAAGCGTAAGCTAACGTAGATAATGTAGCGTTTATAGAAATAAAAATAAATAGTGTTCTGAAAGAAAGAATGTTTGCACTTTGTACACTGCAAATATTTATTATAACGTATTATTTTATCAGACAAATTAAGAAAGGAGATAATTTATGTAACCACACAGCGTAGGTGCCATCAGAAAGTGCTGACAGATACAGGTCGAGTCAGCCCTGGCAGTAGAAAACACGTGCCATTTCTGTTATGAATATATTATTACAGTTTGATTTAGACTATTAGTGTTCCTTTTTTCCCTTTCTATTTACGAATAAACATTTATTATATTACGCTGGCACTAAATTTAAAATATATTTTCCAGAAATCAGTTAGCAATTTTTGGTTGTGCGGACCCTTTGGCGACACTTTGCGAGTTGCGCCAGGGACATGCCCCCCTTCACTACGCCACTGAGTGAGACTCGATTTCGATTTGGATTATTTTTCTTTTTACTCAATACTCAATAAAAAAAAAAAAAAACGAAAACTACTCACAGCTCAACAAAAGCAACAACAAAAAAAAAAAAAAAAAAATAATAAAAAGGAAAACACATTAAAAAATATCTGTGCAAAAATAACAGCGAAAACAAACATTTATATTCCACCAGCAACAGCAATAAAAAAAAAACCAAGAATTTAACCAAATGCGTGAGATTTTGGTATTCAGGCATTTCAGGATTAAAATCAGGTTTTTCCAATTTTTTCTGTGTTTTTCTTTTTTTTGTTTGTTCCTTTATAATTATTCGTCCAAAGAATGATTAAAATAAATGATCATTGTACATCTCACCTTAATAGTTAACATCCATTTTATCAGATGATGAGTATTGTTTGGCCGCAGTACAAAATACTCATAACTTATGGTTATTGTTTCTGGTTTCTGGTTTATTGTGGGAAGAAATTCATCATCATAGTAAAGCGAGTAGTGGTATTTACTTTTTATCTTCTTATTCATTATTTATTCAATACGGGATTACAGCTGAAACGTATGTAAGTTTTTAATTTCATTAAAAAGAGAGTCTTAAAAAAATATGCAATTAAAAAAATCCTTTATTACTTAATAAGAGACAAAAAAAAATTCAGTTGGACATTATTGAAATATGTCTTCCTTTGGTAGTTAATATTACGTTAGAGTCACTGATTGGCACCTCTGGAATTTTTAAAATCTGTAGATTGCTTAGACGATATGTTGATCCTTAAGTCAATAACAAATCATGAAGTCATCAGCTGATAGTTAGGGGAACGTGGTATAATGTGAGTTATTCCAATTCTTTAATATGTTTCTAAGTTACGCGTTTTGTTGTAACTTCAGTGAGTACATGTCAGTTATACCATAAAAGGTGATAAGGTTCTTCTAAAGTATGGTGCCCCGTTGTTAGCCAAATTTCACACAGAAAAAAGATTGATTAGAAATGGGATACCACTGATAAACTTTGATAAAGTAGAAATAATTTGTATTGTAGTTCTTATCTATCATATTAATAGGCTAGGCGATTTCTTGTGACCGATGTTTTGTGTTACCGTTTTATCCCGATTTTGATCAACTGTTTTTATTTGAAATGTATTTCTTTTTAGCTGTTTTCCAGATTTACAGATTTTTAAATGTTTTCCTTTATTTTGAGTAACTTGCATTTAAAATTTCTACTAACACATACATAAAATTATAAATTATAAATTTTAGTTATTATCTATCTTTTCCTAATTTTATTGTTATGATTTTTAGAAATTTCTAAAACGGGCTTATCAAGGTCACGTATCTATTTATGTAAATAAAAAGATTATTCCACAGTTTTTTCCGACGTTTCGTTGGAGATTCCCAACATCAACAGGGATATTTTATTAGATCTGGTAACCATAAAATAAATATACAATAGAGGAATAATAGCTTAATAACAAACAGGACAATATAGTTTAATAAAATTAATTTAACTCACATAATCTTTTCGTCAATTATTCACATTTATAGTAAAAACAAAAAAAAAAAAAAACACACATTTAGTTTTACACAACAAAAAACACAAATAATATTTAACAAAATAAATGTAAAAAATATAATTAAAAAAAAAAATATTATCACAGTATAAATTCTTATTAAACTAGCTATCACAGAAGATAAATTAAACTGATTAAACTAATTATAATGTGTTTGTTAATGAGTTTGTTATCTTCAATCACAATAATAATAAACCATAAAAGTGTTGGTTTGTGGATTGGCTAAGTTGGAAAATAAAGTTGCTTAGAAATTGCACACGAATTTCGAGCGCCGGAATCTGCTAGTATATTTTAAAATGCAATAGCTATTTCTTGAAGATAATTAAAGATAATTCCTCTAAATTGAAAGATCCTGCAAGTGTAATTTATTATTTGGCAACTAAAATAAAACCCGTTGAACAAAAATCAATCCCATTCTGGTAATCAGAGCAGCTAATTCTATTATAACGACATATTTTAAACCGAAAAACTGAATTTTAACAAATTATTGGTAAATATCAAGGTTCAGAAAATACACACATGAGACACACAATGTTCTGTTCTAAAGCATCCAAGACATATTTTTATTTTCATATCAATTACGTGTGTTTCTAAATTATGTACGGTGCCGAACACATCATGACTGTGGTTCGTTTTAATATTTCGTTATCTACACGAACATTTTTCTATCACATATTTTTTGTTTCGATCACACATAAACCACACAGATTCGAGTGTAGCTTTATTTAGAGTTCGTGTTCTGGTACGTGAACTGCGAAAAAACAGAACATGAACAAAAAACAGGTTCGAGCTCAGTTATATTTTAAGTTCGTCTTCTGGCTCGTGTACTGCGAAAAACAGAACATGAACAATAAACAGGTTCGAATTCAGTTATATTTTAAATTCGTGTTCTGGCTCGTGTACTGCGAAAAAACAGAACATGAACAATGAACAGGTTCGAGTTCAGTTATATTTTAAGTTCATGTTTGTGCATTGACACTAATTGGTTCGCAAATTAAGGGGTGGGTGGTTGTGTTAATGGATGCAAAACATCCTAACAACCAGCAAGTGTTTTTTACGATGCAAAATTGTGTTTGTGTCTAAAGTTATTTGTTAAAAAAAAAATGTTTGCAAAAGATCCTAACAACCAACAAGTGTGTCTTTTATGCCGCAAAATTGGGTTTTTCGTCTACGAAATGAAATGAAAATTACGAGAAGAAAGCAATTGTAAACAAGTGCAATGAAAAACATAAAAAAGGATCAATGAAATTTGGGGAAAAAAAAGCCATGAAGCCTTAATTAAAAAAGGGATTGTAAATATTGTTTCTATTGACACTCATTGGTTGGCAAAACAACAGAGGGGGATTTGTGCTAATGCATGCAAAACATCGCAAACAGCCGGAACAATAAAAACAGTATGTAGTTTTAGAAAGGATTGTAAATTTTTTTGTAATAGGCTTCATAAAATTCTTTTCTGAAGAAAGTTACACAGTGTACTTTTTATAATGCTAAATTGTGTTTTTGTTTTAAGTCGTTTGTTACGAATTTAAAACACAAACAGGAAACAAAAACAATTGTTTAGTATATCATAAAAAATGGTCTATATAATTTCACAATTAATTCTATCACAAATTGGCTGCGTAAATAGGGGGTGGGTAATGTAAAAAATCTAACAACAATGTTTGTGTCTTCGTCTTCAGTCTTTTATTACCATCTTTTATTAAAATGTCAAAACCAGTCAATAAAAACAATTGTACACAATTTCAACGTAAATCATTAAAAAAGGTCAATAAAATTTGAAATTATTTGACAATTGCACACGAGCCAGAACACGAACTTAAAATATAACTGAACTCGAACCTGTTTAGTGTTCATGTTCTGTTTTTTCGCAGTACACGAGCCAGAATATGAACTTAAAATATAACTGAACTCGTACCTGTTTTTTGTTCATGTTCTGTTTTTTCGCAGTACACGTACAAGATAACGAGCTTAAAATAAAGCTACACGCGAATTTGTGTGGTTTATGTGTGTTTGGAACAAAAAATACGTAATAGAAACATGTTCTGGTAGATAACGAAATATTAAAAGAAAGACAGTCATGAATGAGTTCGGTACCGTATAAAATTTAGAAACACACATAATTGATGTGAAAATAAAAATATTTGTTTGTTGGTCTGAGCTACGAGTTTTTTATTCAGTGTGTGTTTTTTTTTTCTTAACTCTGGGAAATATAAAAAAAAAAAACAGTTTTGTTTTGGTGCGCGTGTGTGTTTCAAGTGCATTTGTCATTCAATTGTCTGTTTTTCCCAAATATTATTGCTGTACGGACGGCATCTTTAAAATGTATCTAAATCCCTTTTATTTTCTTTCTGACTGCTTTTTGTTTGATATATTTCCGTACATATGCTTGACAATTTTTGACATTTTTTTTTTTTTTTTTTTGGAGAATTCTTACCATTCCCTGAATTTCTATCTGTGTTTTTGAAGCAAATTAAATTTTTGCAAGAATGAATTTTATACAAATTATTTTTATTCTGTCACAGTTTCCAATTAAAATCGTTTTCTGTTTGTTTTTAATAAAATGCTTAAAATTAAAAATGTTTATGTTTCAAACATAAAATATTAATGAGCAAATTATTTAACAATAAACCACTTCTAGATACTCATGTGTTAGTGGGAAACAGTATTCCAACAGATGGTCTTAAGGTACGGTCACATTAGGCAAATATTTGACGCAAACTTGTTTTCTCGTATTTGCCAAAAATTTTGTGAAACAAATACAGAGTTGATTTTGTGGTCACACTAGACACATTTATTTGCCTCTTTTTGTTTGATCAAACAGCTGCCAAATAGTGGCAAATAAAAACAAGGAAAACATATTTGCCGTGCGGTCACACTTGTACAAATATTTGACTAAAAAAATTGTTTGATCAAACTGTCGAAAATTAAAAATATATTTGATCAGAAATTTCCAAATGTTGCATGAGGAGGAAAGTTTTCTTATTTTGTGCTGTGGAGCGCATTGGTGTTAGTTTTGGAAGTTTACTGTTATATTATATTTAAATATTATTTTTAACTATAATTATTTTTTTCTTTGTTTACAAAATAAACAGCTGTTTATTTTAAGTAATGTAACAGTGTGGCAAATTCTGTGTTTTTAAAATGATAAATACGCTAAAGTTAAAAATAAATTTGGCTAAGTGGTGTTTAGAGGCAATGCCCCGATCGGTATCAAATTGTCACCACTTATAAAGCATTTTATTGCGGTTCTAGGAAAATATTTTTTTTTCGACTATCGAGCCTATTTTCCGAGTTATGGACTTCGAAACTTTTGCCATATACTTGGATATAATTTTGTTATTTAGTATCGTATTTCAGCACAATATATATATTTTAAAAACTTACTTGAGTGTCTTGTCGATATTTTTAAATTTGAAATCCATTAACCCATTACGAACCTATTTAAAATTTTGTATCATTGTAATAGATATTTTTCTTTAATATGGAATTTTATCGTAAGTAGACATACATATGTATATCATGAATAAACTGAATAAAAACTAGCTTTATTTATTTCTATGTATACTTTGACCTCTTAACCCTTTCAGGACAGGATGTATATAGTCATTTGTAAGTTAGTACAATAGAAAATCAAGTATCTTTTTTTTAGGGAAATTAACCCATTCATAACCATATTTGAAATTATACCATTATTTATTATGCTATAGAAATAGAAATAACAACATATTTAAAAAAAACCTTAAAGTTGAATGTAAAATTTCTAATATATCCGATCCTTAAGTGGTTAAGAGGTCAAAATATACATTGAAATGAAGCTAGTGGATCCAGCATACATTCAGTTGTAAAATCAAACACTACATAGGTCATTTTATGAGATAATGCCACGTTTTCCCAAAATAACTTTAAAAAATCCATATAGGTTCATAACGGGTTAATTGATTTTTTTGTGATAACAGTTTCCTTTAAAGTCAATTTTTAATGAATATTAACAAGTTGCACAACAAATGCTTTTGAAAACAAAAAGCTTTTTTTTAAGATATGACTGAATTAAATTTTCAAAGTTGACATCACTGCTGAAACAACTGTTGTTTGCCACTGTTTGCTCTTACAAATGTTTTGTAAGGTCAAATAATTATTTGTCCAAAATTGAGGAAAATATTTGGTCGTGAGTGGTCACATTAGGCAAATATTTGTTTGCAGGCAAATAATTTTGTTTGCCTAAAATCAGCTGTTTTGTTGTTTGACGGCAAATAATATTTTGTGGTCAGACTGAGGCAAACAAATATTTGGCGTTTTTTGTCAAATATTTGCCTAATGTGACCGTACCTTTAGACTAACTAACTGCTATATAATTATCAAGTAAAATTGTTTTTTTTTTTTTTTTTTTTGTTAGAGGAATAACGTTTTAATTGCACGGCTTTTGTTGGAAATCTTTATTTTTTTGGTCCTTCGAACCTAATATGAATAAACACGCTTTCAGATTAAACTTTATTATTTAAGAGGGAAACTTATTTCTCAAGCATAAGTTTTCTTTTTAATATCCATCTACCTATAAACTCAAAAAATTAAGATTTGTAAAAAATTATCCATTTCTTGGTCCTTCGAAGAGGATATAAATTAGTAAAAGTTAAAGTTCTGTGATGCTACATTAAGTTTGACCTGTGATTTTGCGTGTACTGTGTTATCAATATTTATGTAATTATTTATTAATATTTTTAAAAATTCTGTGTAGTAATGTCCAGTTTTTTATTTACAAATAAATTTTACAAATTATATTCCCTGACGATGTAACAAAAAATCATTTTATAATAAATTTTCGCTCCTGAGGAAGTTTGAATAAAGCAAACGAAACGTTGAGCAGAAACATGACATTAAATTGATTTTTATTTACACATAAAAACTGATTATTGACCAAAATAGCCCGTAAGGTAACCCCCCTTTTTAAATTTAATTTTTCAATATTTTATATTCTGTAAAAAAAGTTGAATTACGTTATGTATTTTAATCAATTTTAAATTAAAATTAAATCTATTGGAATTTGATTTAAATCCACCCGTTTATTACTTAAAATGATCATTTTTATTTTTTGCGTGATTTGTCCATTTGCATTAAAAAAAAGCTTTGATTTTTCCTCAAGGGAAGTAAAGGTAATGTATTAAATGTAAAAATTACAGTGTCAGTGCCTAAAACACCATTTAACCTGGACTTAATCTCTAATGTAAACGAGGTATTCGATCAAATATTTTGGTTGGTTCTTCATCTTAACCAATAGTAAATTTTTTAAAATCCTTAGAACCGGTACAACTAAACTAACACTCTAAAATGTTCCGAAACTGCTAAGGTAAAAATTGTTCTTACTTAAATTCGATAATTAATTTTTGCAATAATTTGATGGTCCTTAGAACCCGATCTAAGGGACTAACAAGCTTTCTTCTTTAAGTCGATTATATACCAGTGAATTTTTCAACTTAATAAATTTAACAATGTTTAAACAATTGACAAGAAACGATATTTGTTGGAACTTTCCTGTTTTCTTGGTTGTATGTTTGGTTGAAAACTTTTTGAGGGCTTTCGTGCCAAATTTTGACTGTTTTTAAATAAAAAAATATTGCAAACTTATAGCCTTAGTTTGAATAATAATGGTCCTTCGAACAGGATTGATGCCTACATAAAAAACTTTATTCTTCAAATCGGATTTATATCATATAGACTGATTTTGATATAATTTTTTGCGTGATTTTTCCATCATTGTTAAAGGTATCTGTATGATATTTCCTGAAAAGAAGTAAAAACAACAAAACAGATGATGGATCCAAGTTAACTTTTTATGCAAATACAGTGCCAGTGCATAAAACACCAATTTAATCTGGAGGTAATGTCTAATGTAAACGAGGTACTTGATGAAATATTTTGGTAAGGTTTTCGAATCGTACTAATATTATTCAAAATTTCTTCTTTTTCTAAAATAACAAAGAATCACTTTCTGAGTCGATTTAGCGATGTTCGTCCGTATATCGGTGTGTCCATCAAAAACTTATAATCACACTACAGGTCGCGTATTCAAATATATTTTAATTATCTTTTGTATATAAACTTTTATCGGCCATAGGATGAAGGTGATTGAAATTTGTGAAAATTGGTGAATGTGCAGACATAGTCCCCTTACAAATAAACCCTAAGAGATCGACATAGGTTGACATAAGATCACAATAATTATAAAGATGTCAGTCAAAATTGGTTTGGGTATGTTTATTATACCCATTAATCAGTAGTCAAAAAACAAACCCTGTAGTATAATTTTTAGTCACGGCCTCCTAATTAAATTGCTTCCCGATCTTTAATTAAAATTATCAAAAAACAAAAATACTGCACAGATTTTTCTCAAATTTGGTTTATATATATTTTTGAAAAAAAAAGCAGTAAGTGACTTTACCAAATATGGTCAGGACCGGTCCATTGCTACAACCGAAGGACAATCGCATTGCTCAAACTCTTTCGTAAGTTTCAAAAATATAATAAAACGATAAGCCTTAAGAGAATATTCGAATTGTCATTTTTTGAAACTAATTAAAAGAAAAATAATAATAAAATCGAGTGCAATTTCTAGGCAGCCTTAGTTTTCAATTCACAAACCAACACTTTTCTGGTTTATTATTATTGTGAATGAAGAGAACAAACACATTAACATATTTAATAAAACACACATAGCATATGTTAGTAGCAAATTTAAAGGCAGAAATTTAAAAATCTGTAAGTCTGGTGAAGAGCTAAAAAGAAATACCTTTCAAATAATATACGTTTGGTCAAAATCGGGATAAAACGGTAGAACTAAATATCGGTCACAAGAAATCTCCTAGCCTATTAATATTATAGATAAAATTTGAAAATTTTATTAGATTAAAAATTCTTTATGCATAAACACGTCCATATAGGAGATCATTCGATTTAATAAGCTATATAATATGATCATTAGAGCAACCGCATTTGAAATAAAAACAAGAACTTTGTTCCGTGCGCATTTGTGGATAGATTAATACTGAAGAAAAGAAAACATCAAACGTATTTCAAAAATTATCAAATGTTTTTTATAAAATATGAAGTGTATTTCAAAAATAATCAAAAGTATTTCAAAAAATATCAATTGAATATCAATTTCCTGAATATGAACACGTTGTGTACTAGATAATATTTAAGGGTACTTTCGAAGAAAGTAGGGTCTACTCTAATATAATATCTAACAATATCTATCTAACAATTCTCTATTAAAATATATGTAGTTTAACGGGTTATTTAATGAAATATTCCTAAAATAAATATAAGTTTAATTGGTAAAGACATTTGGCCAACACATGCTTGACGCATTGATGGCATATCCGTTAGCTGTGTTTTTGATGTGAATACATCTATGCGCTCAGTGGATGGGGGGGGGGGGGGGTGTAAAATCCAATTTCACAATACAATCACAAAAACAGCGTAAGGGAAAATCGGTGTGTGGTATATGTAAGTGTATTGGTGTATTTAGTAAGCAGAACCGCCGAGTTCGCTGTCTGTTTAGCAAAATCACAAATCTTTTTCGTTAATTTTAAATATCCAAACTATTGACCGCTAGGTGTGCTGTAAGTTTAACATGTTCACAAACTTAAAGAGTTGTTTTTTTTAATATTCAAGTGTATACTTGCTATTGACAGAACTTTTTAATAAGCAGAACTACTACAACTTTTTCAATTGTATTTCAGAAAACATCAATTGAATTTTAGAAAGTATCAATTGCTTTTAATTGATTTTCAGAAAATATATATTGTATTTCAGAAAGTATCAACTGTATTTCAGAAAACATAAATTGATTCTTAGAAAGTAGCAATTGAATTTTAGAAAACATCAATTGAATTTCAAAAAGTATCAATTGTGTTCCAGAAAACATCAATTGATTTTCAGAAAATATCAATTCTGTTTCAGAAAGTATCAATTGTATTTGAGAAAACATCAATTGACTTTAAGAATGTATCAATTGAATTTCAGAAAACATCAATTAATTTTCAGTAATAATCAATTGTATTTCAGAAAGCATCAATTGATTTTCAGAAAGTATCATTTGTATTTCAGAATATATCAATTGAATTTCAGAAAATATCAATTGAGTTTCAGCAATTATCGAATGAACATATTTCAGAAAACATCAAATGTATTTTAGAAATTATCAAACGTATTTCAGAAATTATCAAATGTATTTCAGAAACCATCACACGTATTTCAGAAAATTTTAAATGTATTTTAGAAAACAGCAAAAGTATTTCAGAAACCATCAAACGTATTTCAGAAAATTTTAAATGTATTTCAGAAAACATCAAATGTATTTCAGAAACCCTCAAATGTATTTCATAAAATTTTAAATGTATTTCAGAAAACATCAAATGTATTTCAGAAAACATAAAGTGTATTTCTGAAATTGTCAAATGTATTTTAGAAAATATCAAATGTATTTCAGAAATTATTAAATTTACTTCAGAAAATATGAACTGAAATTCAGAAAATATCAATTGATTATCAGAAAAATAGTCAGAAAACATCAAATGTATTTCAGAAACCATCAAATGTATTTCATAAAATTTTAAATGTATTTCAGAAAACATCAAATGTATTTCAGAAAACATAAAGTGTATTTCTGAAATTGTCAAATGTATTTCAGAAAATATCAAATGTATTTCAGAAATTATTAAATTTACTTCAGAAAATATGAACTGAAATTCAGAAAATATCAATTGATTATCAGAAAAGTAGTCAGAACGCTACATAAAAATAAAAAAATAAAAATATATTTTCTTAAGTATTTCACTGGGTTTGCAATATTTCTCGAAAACTACATATCGTCACATAAAATGCAAAAGGCCGTAACTAATATTTTTATTTTTTTACAGGAGAAGCAAAAAACATCATTAAACAAAAACTACTTTAAACTTAATACCCAAATTTTAGAATCAAGATGCAAAATAAAGATGGGTTTTTATTTAGGAAAACAAATTTATGGTAAAATAGTAGTTTTTAAGTAAAAAGCCGTACCTACAAAACAAAAAAAAAATTTTTGAACTTTTTGCATTTTAGGTGTCGATATAAACGTGTTTTTTTCAAAATTATGACTTCAAAATCGGTCAAAATTCTATCCTGATGTTCATATTGTAGCTGATTAACAAATGAAGTCCTCATCTTCTTTCGATTAAAAGGCCGCCCTTGCAGTGCATAACAAATGCGTCCAAATATTGCTAAACATTTTCTGCGACTCCAAATCACTAATAAAAACAATAATAACTGTTCGGTATTGTAGGGTAAACTACTTTTTAATTCTGAATTTCAATAGATATTTTCTGAAACTCAATTGATATTTTCTAAAATACATTTGATAATTTGTGAAATACATTTGATGTTTTCTGGAATATATTTGATACTTTCTGAAAAACATTGGATGTTTTCTGAAATACATTTGAAACTTTCTGAAATGCTATTGGAAAAGATGCTGATGTTTACACATCTCTCCTGTGATCGGACTCAAGTGATTTTTTTATCTGTCAATGGGATGTGAATGTGTTGCAGGTAGTCTAGGTTTTAATTTGAATTTAAAATAAAATTTGTATTTTACAAACATTCAGATGAAACTGTTGTTTTAAGTTAACTAATTAATATTAGTCCTTCGAACCGGATAGAAAATTGGAACAAACAAATTCTCCAGTTTTTAGCTAGTAACGTTAGAAATCCTTTCCTTTCGTAGGATTTTCTTCTTGTGTTTCTCGATCCGACGAGCATTTGTGATATAAATTATTAAGCCTACGGTTTAGAGAAATACTGACTCTATGAAAAGATTACCCATTAGGATTGGGTTATGTTTTTGTATCGAAAGGAAAGAAGAAGAACTGAAACTAGGAGTGCTTTCTAGAACGCTATTTAATATTAAATCATAAGCGTGTTTCAAATTCTGTGTTCGATTTAATAATCGTTGCTTTATTTAATTTTTCTTTGACTTATATAGCTAACAGGACAAGAATGACAGAGTCTAGTAAAGGGTCCGCCAAATAACTTTTTTTTTTTTTTGAAAATGCTATAAAAAAAAAATACTGAATATTATCTCATATTTCTTTTTTATTTGAAAGTACAATCCTTCCGGTTAATAATGGAAAATAATTTCATTCAAATGGCTGCCTCGGCTGGCCATGCAGTAGCCTACACGATCGGTCCAATTTTTAAGCACATTATCGATTGTGTGCAGCTGTATTTCACCAATGGCTTCACGAATATTGTCCTTTAAAGCGTCAATTGTCTCTGGCTTGTTGGCGTAACACTTATCTTTGAGGGCACCCCACAAATAATAGTGCAACGGTGTCAAATCGCAGCTCCGAGGAGGCCAAACGACATCAGCTCTGCAGCTGATAATGCGATCTTCAAAAACAGGGCGCAAAACATCGATTGTAGCTTCGGCTGTGTGGCACGTAGCGCCATCCTGTTGAAACCAAATGTTGCCAATATCCACCTCTTCAATTTTTGTGTACAAAAATTCGTTCAACATGGCCCGTTAACGATCGCCATTGACTGTAACGGCCACTCCTTGCTCATTTTCGAAGAAAAATGGCCCAATTATGCTTCTGGACCAAAATCCGCACCAAACAGTGACTCGTTTTGGGTGTATCGGCTTTTCAAAGTATGCGTGCGGGTTTTCTGTGCCCCAAATGCGACAATTTTGCTTGTTTACAAAATCAAAATGAGCTTCATCTGAAAAGATGATTTTTTTGGCAAAATCGGCATCTTCTGTAAGTCGACCGCAGGCCCACTTAGCGAAACGAAAACGCATTGGATGGTCAGTTGGCTTCAATTCCTGAACCAATTGGACTTTGTATGGCGTCATACCAAGGCCTTTATGCAAAATTCGTCTCAATGATGCCTCCGAAATGTTCAATTCTTGAGAACGATGGTAAATTGATGTTGATGGCGCTGCACGCACACTTTCAGCCACAGCAGCAATATTCTCGCGTGTACGCACTGTTTTTGGCTTTTCACGCTTTGGTTTATCGATGAGGATGACAGGTTCTTTCACTTTTTTCACAAGATAACGAACATACGGAGCTGACGGTGCTTCTCTTCTTCCAAAATCCGTACGCAATTTTCGCACACATTCTGCAACATTACCATGATTTTCAAAGTAATGTCGCAATATTTCCCAGCGTTGTTCAAGCGTATACACAACCATATTCGTTCAGCGGAAGGATAAAACTAATTATCTGTCAAATCAGACATGAGCTAAGTGTTACCATTCACGAAATAAGTACTAGTTGAAAAAAAAAAAACGTCAGATGGCGGACCCTTTATTTATTGTTTAATTCTAGTATAACTTCGGGCATTTGTATCAATATACCATGAATTTTAGAAAGTAAATCACAGGCTTTACTTACTTAGTATTGAGTGCATTCCCATATATTTAATGCTACTTAATCATTCAAACTCCATTTTTAATGTAGCGCTCTGTTTTGAATTTAAAAGCGAAATCTAAAACCTTCGCCAAACTTTTCTTTAATTGTAATATAGAGCGATGAATTGTTTGCTTCTACAAACAAATATTCATGGTTATTTACCTTCTTAAATTATGTTGGCTTGTTACTATAATAATTAAATATATACAAATTTATGACACATCATTGATTGTTTACATTCACTTATACTAGGGCGGGTCGATTTAAAAATCGCCCAAGTGACAAGGAAAATCGTATTCTAGGGATCAAAATAAGAAACTTTGCCCCAGGAACCATACCTCTAAAACGAATTCTGATGTCCCGACTTTTGACCTGTCTGTCTGTCTGTCTCACTTTGACCCATTTAGAGTGCACCAATCGAGTCCAAATGTATGATTGACCCCTACTAACTTTGGAGGGCCGACCCACCCATGGTAGTGGAATACCCCCTGGAACCCCCTGGGAGGTTTCCCATACAAACATTTCAAAAAATCACCATTTTTTGTTTAGAATTGGGCTGACTATGTTTGATTTAATATTAAAATTAACACTCATACGTATACGTATCTTCTACTATGCTAATAAATAATAATCATACGCCTTGACTATGTTATGTTATTTTGATCCCTAGAATATGATTTTCCTTGTCACTTGAGCTATTTTTTTGCCTCCATACAAATCGACCCGCCCTAATGTATACACTACATTGGGATTTAGAGATTTATTTTGCGAAACATAATATATTTAGTTTGCGGTACTTCAATAACTTTTTACTGCTGTCTAATTAGATTTTTCTCTCATCCGAAATATCAAATAGCGGATTAGAGTGAAAAACAGAAAAACAACACGTAAAATTGATACGTACTGCTATGTTCCTGTAAAGTGATATTGACAATTATTTAACATTACGAATTCATATGGCAATGTAAAGTTATCTTTTTACAATTTGATATTGTTAATAACAATATAACGATAAAATCGTAAAGTTGATGTTTTTAAGCGTAGGTTTGATATTTTTCTTATCAAATTTCAAATATTTGTAAATAAAATTGCCATGACGTTTTGTTTTCGTATGTGCCAATGACACTTATTTAACATGAAAACGACTTATTGATTTTAAATCAAATTAATTGTTTTGCCAGAAAAATGTATCAGTTTTATGCCGGCTTTCTTAATGTATCGTCAAACTGCCTGTTACTTAACCAGGACATAAATTTGTTGGACCGATAAGCTGCCGGTTAACAATTTTGGTTTCCTCAATGTACCGACAAAAACATTATTTTCAATTGGCAATGCCTCTCAAAATACGTATAAAGTTGGGAGAATTATTTTCAGTTGGCAATGCTTTTCAAAATTGATATGAAAGTTGGGAGAATAATTTATATGTACAATAAATAAATAATTGGCACATAAGTGCCGATTAGCTTTACGACAAAATAGAAGCAAACCAGACATTGAGGAAACCAAATTTTTTAAATCGGCAGTTTCTCGTTGGAATAAAAGATAATCGCCTATTGAGAAAACGAACATTAAAGTTTAAATAATCTAACCCATAAAAACAAAGTTTTTATTAAAACTCTTTCTTTCCTTATGCATATGGCTTTTGAGTCTCTCCGTGACTATGCGAGACTTTGCGTGACTATTTTATAATTGATATTTGGTGTGGACCAAGTTTCAGATCGATTGGATGAGGGGAAATTGGGTTTAAATCACTCCGTAACTGTGCGTGACTATGCGTGACTGTGTGAGGCTATCGTAAAATTAATCTTTGGCCACAACAATTCAATTCGATCGGATGAGTGGAAGAGAGGCTTTAATCTATCCATGACTGTGTGTGACTATGCGTGACTAAGCGTCAAATTTAACATTTTTTCATAGCAAGTTTATCGACCAAGGTTCATATCCTTCTGATGAGGGGAAGTGGGGTTTTAGTCTCTCCGTGACTGTGTGTGACTATGTCAAAGTTAATCTTTTTTCACAGCAAGTCTATCGATCAAATTCTAGATCGATCGGATAAGGGAAACTGGGTTTTAAATCAATCCGTTACTGTGCATGACTATGCGTGACTGCGCGTGACTATGTCGAAGTTGATCTTTCTTTGCAGCAAGTAAAGCGACCAATTTTCAGATCGGTCGGATGAGGGGAAATGACATTTAGATCACTCCGTGACTGCGCGTGACCACGCGTGACTGTGCGTGACTACCCCAAAATTAATCTGTGGTCACGGCAAGACTACGGGCCAAGTTTCAGAACAATTGGATAGGGGGGAATGGGGCCCACCCATGGCAGACTCACAGACAGACAGAGAGTATGAGTTAAAAGAAAGAGTTTAAAAAAGGGCGACTACCTTCCTGACAACATCTGGGTTATTAAAACCTTTTCTTACAGCTCCCTTTTTTCCTATCAATAGTTAAATGCTTAGCATAGTTTTTATTAATACACGACACTGTATTTCTCGAAACTTTGGATTTTCTAGCAATTGTTTTGAAAGACCAATTTGTATATTCTTTAATAAATCTAATAATTTTTTCATGTATTTTTATTTCAGAACCCATTTTAAAGCTAAAAAGAATACAATAATTTTAAAACTTGATGTGAGGATTTGTACACATTTAAAAATTTTACAAGTAAATATGTGTGCATTAATTTTATCGTACGCAAGCCTTATATACTTTCCGATGCGTTGCAAATGGCATGATAAACATACATATTAGGGTGACAGCCATTTTTTTTTTTTTAATTTCAAGACGTGTGGGTCGGATTATTATGACACTGAATCCAAAACTTTAGTGCGTAAAGTTTAAGCAAAATTGGACATTGCTTTCTGGACGCGCATTGAGTTCAAAGTTCAAGTATGCATTTATACGTAAAAAATATCACAAAAAAAAAAACGTTTTTCACAAAAATTTTGATATTAATAATTGCGTTTCAATTAAACTAATTAATAAAACATGATCTAGAGTAAATTATCATACCAATAAAACAACAAAATCTATTATCCGCTGAAAAACAGCCAAGTTATATGAAGTTCCCCAGGCAATAAATGCGCCGCCGCACAGTGGCGCCCGTAGAGCAAACGAGGTTGCAAAAATCAAAATTTTCATGTGCGCCGACGAAGTTTTGAATAAACCCATGTTATAGGAAACTTTTCAACGATTTCAAATATGCTACTCTTAATAATATCACATTTTTAGTTCAGAAGATTTAACCGTTCAAAGTTGACCGACTTTCGGTTTTCAAAAAAACACACAATTTTTAGTCAATTTGTTGCGATTTCAGGTGTAATATCACGAAAAATAGGTAAGGATTCGCCTTATTTTTTGTTTGCATTGATTGATGTATTTATTAAATGTATAATGACAAAAAAAAAAACAAGTAAGAAAATTATAGTCGGTCTAGACCGACTATACGATACCCTATACCATGCGTTTAGAAACCCAAAAACCAAATTTGAGTGGGATTTTTATTAATTTTTTTGGCTGCAGATATGAAAAAGTTCATATCGGATGCTGTATCTATAAAGGTACTAGGTCCAAAAATGGACCGATCCTGATCATGTTTGGTAAAGTCTCTTGTATTTTGCAAAAATATGTACAAACAAAATTTGAGAAGAATCAGTGCAATATTTTTGTTTTTTAATAGATTTAAGTGAAGATCGGGAAGCAGCTCTATATGGGGTCAAAGGGATCATTTTTGGACTACTCATTAGTGGATGTAATGAACGCATACAAACCCAATTTGAGTAAGATCTATATGACAATTTGGATCTTATGGCAATTTATGTCGATTTCATATGGGTAATTTGTATGGGGGCTAGGTCTGAACATGGACCGATTCTCACCAATTTCAATAGCGTTCATCCCATGGCCGATAAAAGCTTATGTACCAAATTTCATCAAAATATATTCATATTTGCGACCTGCAGTTTGATTACAAGCTTTACATGGACACACAGACGGACGGACGGACGGACGGACATTGTTAAATCAACTCAGAAAGTGATTCTGATTCGATCGGTATAATTAAAGATGGGTCTAGGTCAAATATTTTTGGTTGTTACAAACAGCAGCACAAAGTCATTATACCCAAACCACATAGTGGTATAGGGTATAATTAACTATTTGCTTTGTGTTTCTCCTGGTAAACTATTTATTAAAAACTATCCGTTTTTTTCACTATTTTTCAACTTTGACGGAAAATAAAAAGAATCTATATATTTCTATATTTGCCATATTCGCAAAACATGTTCTTTGATTATTTCTTTACATAATTCAAAAGGTTTTATCTGCCCTTACGTGCCCGTTTGGCTTCTAGAGGTAAAAAAGTTTAAAAAGACATGGTTGCAGAAATTGTATGGCGTGCATCCCTTACATGTTTTGACTGACAGTAGTTTGATCTAATAGTTTGAAAATTGCATTTTAAGTCGGTTGTCTACTTGTGAGCCTCTGCCAAAGTCTACTCCCAATATTCTGTTACAGACACAGGATGCACAAAAAACTACTCATTGAAATTCGCAGGTACGCACCTCACTTAAAAATTACTTTGGAGTACAAATGGTCAAGAACAGTATTGACTTATGATCCCTCCAGGTAGGCACAAATCTTATTTAGACACGAGCTTAATATCAAAATTGCATAATTCAGCCTAAATCCATATGTATGCAGGGAACAGGTAAATTTTTAGGCATGTTAGCATAAGCCTATATATTGCAAAATAAGCATAATGCCTGGACTAGTCTACGACTGAAAGTTGGCGCAACAAGTACTGAAACCATGGCGTTAAATAATTTAAAATTATTTGAACTGTTTAGAAGGTCAACCACACCAAAGTTTTTCACGGAAGCTGCTTTAGAAGAACTTGATCGCTTATATGGAAATATTGAGAGAAGCGAAATTATAAAAAATAATTTTTATCTGATATATGAAAATATTAAGGCAAAATGGGTGAAATCTAATCGAACCATTCAGAACTTCAATCCAATTGCGAGGACTGGCTTAATGAAGACAGCATCCTGGATATATTGGCAGTAGATAAACCCACCACATCAACCAGAGGAGCAAAAGGAAGGCCAAAAAAAGTATTGAGGAGTGTTCAATTTTCACAAGAAAGAGGAAACTTGCCGATGCTACCAATGACTTGAACACGAAGCATTTATCGGACGCACTGTCTATTAAATATACAAAGGATAGGGAAAGAGTTAGGTCGCAGATTACAAAATCTGTTGCTGATGCAAGCCCACTGCGACTAAAAAGGATTAAGGAAAGCATTCCCACGCCCACAAACGCACACATTAAAAAGTATGGTTCCGAAGAAGCCTTGGCCTTGTTTATGGACTTACAACTTTCCAAAGAAAAATATGAGATACTACGGGCATCCTTGATGCGACACGGGGCTGACGTTTTACCCGGATACAAGCACATTACGCAAGCCAAAATGAATTCACGATCACTGCATACGGAGTTTACGGAAGTCTCTGTGAAAGCCAATCTGCAGGATCTCATGGGCCATACAGCAAAACGGCTGTTGGAGAGTCCTTCCTGAAAATGAGGCGAAAATTCTTCCTGAGAAACTGACATTGATCAGCAAATGGGGCTGCGATGGATCATCCGGACAAAGCGTTTATAACCAAAGGATATCTTCCGATGACGGTACAATATCGGACGGAAATATGTTTATGGCATCTGTTGTTCCTTTGCGGCTAAAATCTGATGTTTCCCTACATTGGAAAAATCTACGTCCATCATCAGTGCATTATTGCCGACCAATAATGTTTCAGTTTGCAAGGGAATCGGCAGAACTCATAAGGACCACGGTGAAGGACATTGAAGAACAAATAAGCAAGATTAAGCCTACAAAGCTGCAAATTGGAGAAGGAAAATATATTGAATGCAATTACGATTTCCGCCTGACCATGGTTGATGGAAAAGTCGTAAACGAACCGCCAGGAACAACCTCAACATTGTCATGCCCGATTTGCAAAAAGAGTCAGAAGAACTTTGGTAATTTAAACGATTCTACAAACGAGGAGAATTACGAATATGGAATGTCACCATTGTACCAGTTAGTACTTTTTTTGAACTATTTTTAACATATGAGGTGTAATTAAAATACTTATTTATATTATTTTTGAATTTTTTTATTTAAAGTGGCAGAAAAAGGATGTGCATATATGTGTACTCCAGGTATAAATGACTGATTAGTTAGGAACAATATTCTTAACAGTATTGTAGTTTTCAAAACATTGCATTTTACACATATAGTACGGCAGCGTGAAGAGCACGTTGGGTGGCGACCAACATTGTCAAGCCTTATTTCTGGCTGTGGGTGTGGCACAACCGCGCGGTGCTTCTTTGAAGGAGGCTCGATTATACAGTCTTGACTGTCGTTCGTGGGAATCGAGCTAAATCTTGTTGTTGTGCTAGTTGTGGGACGATATATAGAGCTGCAATGCAAGAAATTGGGTTCAACCATACCTCCGTCTTACTTTATCATCGCTTGGAACAGGTTCAGCCCATAATAGAACAAGCCTAGCTTATCCTTTCGTTTGACGTTTTGTTGTACACAACAATGCGTGTACATCACCCAGCAATTGACGACAATAAGGTCCAAGAAATGGCAGAAAGCTCTCACAGGCCATTTTTTTTTTGTCCCCATTGAACTTCGATAGTAAGCTATTAGTCTACCAGATAAATCTCTGCCACCCATGCAGGAATTATAATTTTTTTAGAACAGCTGGCCGAGTTACATCGATTTTTTTCTTTTCGTTTTTGCACCAACGAGAGCAGACGTCTCCAGTGGCACTCCCTGAACAAGTGGATAACATCGTTACTGATTTTGTGTCCATCCATTTAACGACACAGACTTTGTCATCACTTCTATCTTTCTCATCCCATTCTCCCCTCTTTAACTGCTTATCAGACTTTAGTTTTTGTGCCACTGGTCCAATCCTATTTGCCATTACAGTCCCGGTCAGAAAAATCCCACTTCTTTTTTCATTTAAATCATCAGCCAACTTTTGACTGGTAAAAATCTGTCGGTGTATAAAACGCAGCTGTCGTTAATTGTACGACAAAGCTTTTCTATAATTCGTGCTCCTAGTCTAAGATTTTTCATAACGGCTTGAGGCAATGTATCCTTGCCAACATATATCTCGAAATCCAATACCAGCCCTTCTCGTGCAGCCAACACAAAGTTTTTAAGTCCAGGCTTGGATGTCATGTATTGGCAGTACTCACAATGTCCTGAAAAAGGGATCATTTGCTCGTCAATTGACATGTGCTTGGAACGTGGTAAACTTAGCATTTTTTCAAAATGGGGCTTAATAGTGGTCTTATTCTCCAAAGTTTATTATTGCCATTGGGGATGTTGCTATCAGAAAAGTGAAGATAATTTCTGATCTGAAAAACCTGTCTCGATTCGTTGCTTCTCTACCTTTCCTTGAGGGTATTTGAAGGTGCCCATTATCAGCTGCACACCAAGAAAACGTATCATTTCAATTGTATTGATGTTAATTGATTTTAGCTCCCGCTTTTGTGCCGAATATATATTGCATTGTACTGCCACTAATTTCCAAAAGTCTAGCCCCAAATATTCAAAAAAAAAAAAAAAATATATATATATAAAATCAGAGCTACCCTGTGAAGTAAGAACATCATCTTTAATACCTGGTCCAGATTTAGCTACTTCTTTGCTGCGCCAAAATACGCGTGGTAAGCTCTTAACTTCATCTTCAGTATTTGCCTCATTTTGCCTATTTTCCTCATCTCTCACGCATTCCTCAGATGACTGAAAAGCTCGTATGGCTTCTGGAGGCAAGTACTCATCATCATCATCGTCTCCAGAGAAATCAAATTCACTATCACCGAGCATATCCTCAATCTGCTGTTCATTCATATCCAAGCTGAGAAATATTCAATGTGTACGTAGAAGAAAGCTTTAATCCGGAGGTACACATATGTGTACTAAGAAAACAAAGTAAAATTTCATTGTGAAAAACTAAAAAAAATAAAAAACTTACCGTTTTACCCGTTCACCCAACTAATTCACTATAGAAAACTGCAAAAAGTATAAACACAACTGAAGAACTAATTTTTTTTTTATAAACTTTTTACAATTTTATCAAAGGCCTAGTAGAAAGTTTTTTCAACTGTCAAATTCAAATTCAAAAATAATGGCTACAACTTCACAGCAGTTGATATTTTTTTGAAGGACAGTAAGCTAATGCAAGTAAAAACCTATTGGCAGTGATCAACAAGATACCGCTAGTGTTTAAAACTTGTACTAAATTAAAGTACACATATATGCACCGGCGGTCGCAAGAGCATACACATTCTTTAAGAAACTAAACAAAAACTAAGGTGTTTTGAAAAATTTGAAGCTTACAAAAATATATATGTATTCTAGGAGTATCTTGTTTTAAAGATAATATTCCAGCTTCAATATGTACTTACCCAAATATCCACTACAGTGCACAACATTTTCATAATTTTTTTTTTATGTTAACACAAATTATAAGGTGTATGGAGTTCTTGCTAAAACTGGCGTATACCCTACCACAAGAGGAAGAAAACTTCAATGAAAATACATCAATAAAGGATAAGGAAAAGATCAGAAAGAAGCAAATACAGGAGGCTTTTTTTAAACAAGTTGGACTAAAAGTAGACTGTCCCAAGCACAGATACGGTAACTCAAACGATGGTAACACTTCTAGGAGATTTTTTGAAAATGATGAGGCAGTAACTAGAATCACTGGAATTGACAATCAAATCGTGAAAAGATTGGGAACGATCTTGAATGTTTTAAACTGCAAAGAAAATGTCAATTCTACAAAATATGGAGAATATGCATCGAAAACTGCATCTCTTTTAGCAGAAATGTATCCACAGAAGAAGTTGACCCCGACCGTCCATAAAATATTGGCGCATGGCAAAGATATAATTGAGTACCAGTCTTTGCCAATTGCAGAGCTTTCTGAAGAAGCACAGGAGTCTCTTAACAAATTTTATAAAAAATATAGATTGCAGAACACATTAAAAGCATCAAGGGTAAGGCAAAATGAGGACCTCTTCAACATGTTGCCAGCATCTTCCGATCCACTTATTTCTTCCCTGCGGCATGTGAAGTCACGAATAGAGTTAAAAAATAATTATAGTTTAGAAATGATTAGTCTTTTAGATATACCTTCTCTTACGAATTGTGATGAATATTTTACAGAAAATTGAAAAAAATTAATTTAAAAAATTTGTTGGGTAATAATTTAAAACATAAAAGCCTAAAGAAAAAAAATAAAAACAATCTAAAAATGTAAAAATAATTTTTTTTAGTTACCATAAAATTGATTTTTCTACAAATTTTAACTTTGATAAACCATAAGTAGGCCCCTACAAAGCGTAGCACCCTTTCCCAACGCTCATTTCATAGGCTGAACAGTTATCTATCATATGGTATTTAAACTGTTCAATTATGTTATTCGGTTAAGAAAATCGAGCTCACAATTTTAAAGACATTGATATAATTTCCAACAATAACATTTTTGTATTCCCTTGATCCCAAAATGATCCCGTGTAAAGTAGTTTTTATCTCGCCTATTTTTATGTCGTTCTAAATTAATGTCAAAATGGTACGTATTTTTTACCACTACTTCAAAATCTCAAATTTTACTTTTTCAAAAATTTTGTTCAAGAAATTTACAGAAATCAACGATTGGACCTTAAGGTCTTCTTAATAAAATATATGTGATTAAAAATGCCAACCATTATAGGTATCCCGTTCTTAATCTGACGAGAGCAGCATTTTTAGTTCAGCGGATTTGAAGAAAAATTAGATTTTTCATACTTTTTAAACTTTTAGGCTATATCTTTTTGGTATTTTCATATTTCGAATACCTTTTGTAAAAATATTATATACTTGATAAGGTTCGCAATTTTGTAAATTAAATCGAAATACTATAAATTGTCCTCTTTAAGGATATTTAAATTTTTTTAAAAGAAAATATCGAAATTATATATAATTGTTGAAAGATTTCGATAAAACTTTTGCTTATTTTTCAATAATTCTAAAAAATAATACTCTGGACTTATTTTCTGAAATTAAACCGTGGGATATTCAAAATGTGTTCTAGTTTTAATTTTTTTTTTTCAGAATTTTTATATTCATATAAAGGTATACCGAGGGATTATATTCAAAAAGTGCTATCTACATTTGACAGCAATATTAATATTTGATTTCAAACTGTTGTCTGATATAACTGTCAAATATAATATTAAGTTTGATATCATACATGATTAGTACCACTTTTTCTTAATAGATATTACAGCAAATCGATCGACAAATACTTTCAGATCTTAAAATAATTATTGATGCAGATAGCACTTTTTAAATATAAGCCCTCAATATACAAATTTGTTTATACTGTATTAAATATAAAATAACAAATAAAGTTTAGGAATTTTATGAATACATTACATCCGTTTTATTTAAAAATATCCTGATGAAGAAAATATTTATAGATTTTCATAAAGAATCAATTTGCCATCAAGAGTATCCCACGGTTTAATTTCAGTCCAAAAAATAATATTTTAGAATCATTAAAATATTATTAACAAATTTTATCGAAATCCTTCCACAAATATATATTATTTCCATATTTTGTTTTAAAAAAATGTAAATCTCCTTAAATTTGATTTTTGACATAAAGGAGGGACAGTTTATAGTGTTTCAATTAACCATTAATTTATACGATTGAGAACTTATATCAAGTAGTATAATATTTTGGCAAAACATATTTGATATTTGAAGACACCAAAAAGATGTAGCCTAAGAGTTGAAAAAGTTTGAAAATTCACATTTTTCTTGAAATCCTCTGAAATAAATATGTTGCACTCGCTAATAACACCATTAAGTCCAATAGTTGATTTCGGAAAATTTCTTCAACAAAATTTTTGAAAAAGTAAAATTGGAGATTTTGAAATAGTGCTAAAAAATATGTACCGCTTTGATATTAATCTAGAACGGCATAACAATAGACGAGATACAAAATACTTTACATAAGACCATTTTGGGATCAGGAGAATTCAAAAATGGTGTTGTTGTAAATTATTTCAATGTCTTTAAAAATGTGAGCTCGATTTTCTTAATCAAGTGGTCTGCGGCTCATTTATTGCCTGGGGAACTTGATATAACTTGGCTGTTTTTCAACCGATAATAGATTTTGTTGTTTTATTGGAAAGATAATTTACTCTAGATTATGGTTTATTAATTAATTTAATTGAAACGCAATTATTAATATCAAAATTTTTGTGAAAAATTATTTTTTTTTTTTTGACAATTTTTACATATAAATCCATATTTGAACTTTGAACTCAATGCGCGTCCAGAAGGCATAGTCCAATTTGGCTCAAATTTTGCGCACTAAAGTTTTAGATCCGGTGTCATAATAATCCGGCCCGCACACCTCAAAATTCGATCAGAAATTTTTTTCATACAAACCGCTGTCACCCTAATATATATATCCTCTGCACAGTGGAGTGGAGGGTATATAAAACCAATATTTTTTTTATGGCCAAATATATATCATTTTATGGAATAGCATCAGTTTCCACAGAGTCAATAGGCAAGGTCCAGTAATTATCAGTAAATGACCATTAGATCACCTATTTCTACTTAAAAAAATTTAAAAAATTTACATGTTAAACATCATTCATTATGAAATGTAGATAGATTTCAGATTCCATGGTGAAAATTAAACCAATCTAGCGTCTAGAAGAGATTGGTGTTCGTTTATAAAAAAGGGAACATATTTTAGTTCATAGTCTTCTAAGATTTATTATTTCATCCAATAATCTTTTAAAATATGTACGTTCTGCAATTTATTTGTACTATAAAAAAAAAAATTTATGAATTTAAAATTGAAATCAATAAAAAGGATTAAATATTGCAAAATCTCAAAAAAAAAAAACAAAATCCAACCCTTTTTAATTGAAATGTGTTTGACAATTTGTCATCTGTCAGTTAGGAAATGACAAGTTAATAAAAGAAAGAAGAAAAATGTCCTTGAACTACCACACGCACTACGAACCAAAACCCTTAAACTAAAATATATTTTTATAAATACACACTTATGAAAAAAAATTTAAAATTTTTGCTTTTCTAAGAATTTTCAGACAATCTCGGAATCTTTTCAACATTACACTTGTAAATAAAATTATTAAAAAGAACAAGAATCTCACAAGGTTTCTAACTGAAAACTGAAGAAATTTTACAAATATAAAAATAGAAAAACCTCAATCACTTCAAGCAAATAAACGTTACTAAAATACGAAAAAAAAAATTAGTCAACAAAAAAAAATTCTATGGAAAAATGGTTATGTTTGCTAGGAACATGTGCTGTTCCTGACATTAAGAAAGAAAATTATTACATAAACAATAAATTTAATAAAGGATAAGAGATATATATATTTTATATGAAGTGTTGATACATAAAGTTTCATCTTAAATTAAATCTGTAATATTAAGAGGCTAAGCGATTTCTTGTCACTGATGTTTTGTTCTACAGTTTTATCCCCATTTTGACCAAGCGAATATTATTTGGAAGGAATTTCTTTTTAGCCGTTTTGCAGATTTACAGATTTTTTAATTTTTTCCTTTATTTCGAGTAAATTGCGTTTAAAGTTGCTACTAACACATACATAAAATTATATATATGCTATGTGTGTGTTTATTAAATTTGGTAATGTGTTTGTAATAAAAATGAGTTGGTTTTTTATGTTGATTTGTAAATCGACTATAATTGATTAGAATACTTTTAGGGTCTTTATTTAATAAAAAAATTAAATTTCCTAAAATTTGCGCTCGAATTTCGAGGGCTGGAATCTGCTAGTAACTATTAAGCCGATTCAGAAGTAGGTAATATAATGTCGAATTTTTTATAATAATGTGGATGACATTACAATATTTTCAAGAAAGAAAAAATAAATTTAAAAAATTATCAGAATTTGTTTTTATTTAAATTTAAAATAAATAATTTAAGAAAAAAAAAAACGCAAATTTAAAAAAACTCATTTGGAAAAAATATATAAAAATGTTAGAGAAAAAAATAAATATGATTCAACATTTTTATATTTTTTTTTAATTCAAAAACTATTAAAAAAAATTTTTTTCTCTCTCGATAAATCCTCGTTCGATTTTTAAGTAATCGAGTCATTAGAAAAATTAAATTTTAAATCACCCATATCACACATCTATAGGCTCAGGGGGGTAAATTTCAATTTCGCAATATAATCACAAAAACAGCGTAACGTGTGAGCGTAAGAAAAAATCAGCGTAACATGTGAGCGTAAAAAAAAAATCGGTGTGACATGATTGTATTGGTGAAAAATTTATGATATTACATATCCTGTTTGCAAATGCAAAATGAAAAACAAGAAATGAAAAATGAAAAATATAAAATCAAAAAGGAAAAATAAGAAATGAAAAATGAAAAATTAAAAATAAAATATAAAAAATGAAAAAAAATTAAAAATAAAAAATTAAAGATAAAAAGTGAAAAATAAAAAATTAAAAATAAAAAATTAAAAATAAAAAATGAAAAATGAAAAACTCAAAATTAAAAATTAAAAATACAATATGAAAAATAAAAACTGAAAAATAAAATATGAAAAAAAATTAAAAATAAAAAAAGCAAAATAAAAAAAAACGAAAAATAAAAACTGAAAAATAAAAAATAAAAAATAAAAAATAAAAACTAAAAAATGAAAAATAAAAAATTTTAAATCAAATATAAAAACTGAAAAATAAAAAATGAAAAAGGAAAAATAAGAAACAAAAAATAAGAAATAAAAAATAAATAAAAAAAAATTAAAAACAAAAAATGAAAAATAAAAAATGAAAAATAAGAAATGAAAAAAAATTAAAAATAAAAAAATGAAAAATGAAAAACTCAAAATGAAAAATACAAAATGAAAAATGAAAAATAAGAAATGAAAAAAAATGAAAAATAAAAAATGCAAAAAAAAAGGAAAAATAAGAAATGAAAAATGAGAAATAAAAAATAAAAAATGAAAAACAAGAAACGAAAAATGAAAAATGAAAAATAAAAAATGCAAAATAAAAAACGAAAAACAAGAAATGAAAAATGAGAAATTAAAAATGAAAAATAAAAAATACGAAATGAAAAATGAAAAATAAAACATAAAAAATTAAAAATAAAATATGAAAAAAATTAAGAATAAACAAGTCAGAAAATTATAGTCGGTCTAGACCGACTATACGATACCCTATACCATGCGTTTAGAGACCCTATCTCTCAGGCCCAACAAACTGGATATAGAAAATAAGCATAAACCAAATTTGAGTGGGAATCTTATTAATTTTTTCGGCTGCAGATATGAAAAAATTCATATCGGATGCTATATCTATATGGGGACTAGGCCCAAAAATGGACCGATCCTGACCATGTTTGGTAAGGGCTCTTGTATTTTGCAAAAATATATACAAACAAAATTTGAGAAGAATCAGTGCAATATTTTTGTTTTTTGAGAGATTTAAGTGAAGATCGGGAAGCAGCTCTATATGGGGCCTATGACTAAGAGTTGTCCAATAGGGATCATTTTTGGACTACTGATTAATGGATGTAATATATACATACAAACCCAATTTGACTAAGATTTGTACGATAATTTGGATCTTATAACAATATATGTTGATTTCATAGGGGTCATTTGTATGGGGGCTAGGTCTGAACATGGACCGATTCTCACCAATTTCATCCCATGGCCGATAAAAGATCAAATACCAAATTTCGTCAAAATATATTCATATTTGCGAGCTGCAGTTTGATTACAAGCTTTACATGGACACACAGACGGACGGACGGACGGACGGACGGACATCGTTAAATCGAATCAGATGTTGATTCTGACTCGATCGGTATAATTAAAGATGGGTGTAGGTCAAATATTTTTGGTTGTTACAAACAGCAGCACAAAGTCATTATACCCAAACCACATAGTGGTATAGGGTATAAAAATGAAAAATGAAAGACTCAAAACGAAAAATGAAAAATAAAAAATGAAAAAAGAAATGAAAAATGAAAAATCAAAAATGCAAAATAAAAAACGAAAAATAAAAAATTAAAAATAAAAACTGAAAAATAAAAAATTTAAAATGAAAAATAAAAAATTAAAAGGGAAAAATAAGAAATGAAAAATGAAAAATAAAAAATAAAAAATAAAAAATGAGAAATAAAAATGAAAAATAAAAAATGTAAAATGAAAAATAAAAAATTAAAAATAAGAAATGAAAAAAAAATTTAAAATAAAAAATGAAAAACTCAAAATGAAAAATGAAAAATACAAAATGAAAAATAAAAGATGAAAAATAAGAAATGAAAAAAAAAATGAAAAATGAAAAATAAAAAATGCAAAATAAAAAACGAAAAATAAAAAATGAAAAATAAAAAAAGAAAAATAAAAAATTTAAAATTATATATAAAAAATTAAAAATAAAAAATTTTAAATAAAAATAAACAAGTAAGAAAATTATAGTCGGTCTAGACCGACTATACGATACCCTATACCATGTATTTAGAAACCCTATCTCTTAGGCCCAACTAACTGGACATAGAAAATAAGCAAATTTGAGTGGAATCAGTGCAATATTTTTGTTTTTTGAGAGATTTAAGTGAAGATCGGGAAGCAGCTCTATATGGGGCCTATGACTAAGAGTTGTCCAATAGGGATCATTTTTGGACTACTGATTAATGGATGTAATATATACATACAAACCCAATTTGACTAAGATTTGTACGATAATTTGGATCTTATAACAATATATGTTGATTTCATAGGGGTCATTTGTATGGGGGCTAGGTCTGAACATGGACCGATTCTCACCAATTTCATCCCATGGCCGATGAAAGATCAAATACCAAATTTCGTCAAAATATATTCATATTTGCGACCTGCAGTTTTATTACAAGCTTTACATCGACACACAGACGGACGGACGGACGGACATTGTTAAATCAACTCAGAAAGTGATTCTGATTCGATCGGTATAATTAAAGATGGGTCTAGGTCAAATATTTCTGGTTGTTACAAACAGCAGCACAAAGTCATTATACCCAAACCACATAGTGGTATAGGGTATAAAAATTAAAAATGAAAAAATGACAAATGAAAAATAAAAAATGAAAGACGAAAAATTAAAAATATAAAATAAAAAACGAGAAAGTAAAAATTAGCTGGTTCAAATAATAAATAATAATTATTTTTAATTAATTATTAATTAAAAATTAACCGGATGAAATAATAAATAAAAATAA
Source organism: Cordilura impudica (assembly GCA_963682025.1). Classification (NCBI taxonomy): domain Eukaryota; kingdom Metazoa; phylum Arthropoda; class Insecta; order Diptera; family Scathophagidae; genus Cordilura; species Cordilura impudica. The sequence goes on from OY821517.1 coordinate 44,794,838, forward strand.
TTATTTTTATATTAGCAGAGCTCCTGCAGTTCATTGCTATAAGTGATAAATAGATGAGGCTTTCTGTTTGATTTTAAAAAAGTGCCATAAAAAAACATTAATTACCAGATGTTTACACATCTCCCCTGTGATCGGACTCACATGTTTTTTTTTATTGCAAGGATGCTCATAAGTTCTACGGGCAAGGTACTGATAAAAAAAACCTAAGTATATTGGCAGGAACGAGGAAAACTTGAAGAGCTTTTTATTGACTTTAAAAATAAAACTAAACATTTAAAATAAATTTTTCTTTAACCACATTTAAACTCACGCTTTGTTAATAACAAAAATACAAAAAAAAAAAAAAATTAGGAAAATATATTTAGAGCATAACATTTGTTTAAGCATAAACAAATCCAAAACCATATTAAGTTTTATTGTTGGAAGACCTACTACAGAAATACCATATAAATCTTTAACAAAGCAGAAAAATAAACAGATTTTTTTTTCTTTTCTGTAATTTTATTTGAGTTTATTTATTTTTTATTTTTTTATTGTGGGCCAACTGAATGTTGATATTTGTGCTGCTAGAGTGGCTAGACGTACTCTTATGTATGTGCGAATGCATGAGCGTATGTGCATTTAAGTAGTTTTCTAAAGAACTAAACAAACACAACTTTCTACTTAAACCATTCAATTGAGTGGTGTTTTCAATTGAGGAAAGAAAGAAAGAAATTGAATTAAACTACATTTTAACTATAAGATATAAGTAAATATTATTTTTCCATGTACAGTCGTAGTTTTCTATGCCTCAACTCTAATTTGCCATATTTTTCGTTTTTTTGTTATGTTTACAGAGTGGGTGAGAATGGTCTGTGGGATGAAGTAACACAAATACAAACAAAATCAAATGTGACATCGTATCAGGTGACTGGGCTGATACCGTTTACTGTGTATAGTTTTCGTTTAAGAGCTGTTAATAATTTGGGCATCAGTACACCCTCAAAAGAATCCTACTACATAGTGACCTTGCGTGAGGGTAAGTAAAATGACAATTTGAAATAATTAATAATCACTAATTGAGCGAACTAATTGATATGAGTGATCATAAGTATTAAAAATGTTAATATGTATACAATTTTATTATTAAAAAACTTACATTAATGAAATATTTTATGCAAGAAAAAACATAAAAAAATGTTTTTAAACTCAAACTAGAAAACTTAAAAGTGTTAAATATTTTTTTACAAGCTCATCGCGACCCCCGCGGAAAAAATGGGGCGACCATACAGGGGATCTCGACCCACCACTTACGAACCATTGCCCAGGACCACGCGATTCAAGAGAGAAACTGGGATGCAACATTTCTGGAGAAATTTAGCATACATACAATTTTGGTGGCATTGTTAATTATTTGTGAGGTACTGATGTTATTTTTATATGGGGACTAGGTCAAAAAATAAACCGATCATCTCCATATTAATTAAAGGCACTATCATATATATTATAAGGAAAATTTAAAAAAAAATGTATGCAATATTTTTGTTTTTGATCGATTTAAGTGAAGATCTCAAATCAGCTTTATATGGGGACTATGACCAAAAATTATCCTACATGTCTTGTTTTTGGGTTGATAATTTGTGGGTATAATACAGACAAACACACAAAATTTTATCATTTTATATATGATACTTTCTGAGTCTTATTCCAATTCCGTCCTATGGTCGATAAAAGCTTTATATTAAATTTCATCTAAATATTTTCGACCTATAGTTTAATTACATGGAAACACAGCCGGACAGGCAGACAGAAGACCGGACGGATGGACAGACATCGCTAAATCGACTTAGCAAGTGATTCTAAATCGATCGGTGTAATAAATAGCAGGTTGAAGTCTAATATTTTTGGTAGTACATAATGGTATAAAAACTCCAGATAATAACATTAGTTTACACCGAAAATGTACATTTGATGAGAAGTGATTTTCCTTGTGTATTTTCTCCCGCTGAATTCGAAAATCAAGGTTAAATTTTTTTTTATGGAACAGTTTTTGAGATATTGTTATTTTTTAATTTTTTCGACCATTTTTCACTTGACAACTCATATCTCGAGCTAGAAATATCCGATTGGTACCCAAATCCAAGGTATTGCGATGACAAACAAATGTATATAATCGGCTCTTTAATTAGTAAAGCGGTTTAAAATATATCGATAAAAATGGGGCACATTTTCAAAAAACATCATATTTTACAGTGATCCTGTGCCGACGGAAAAGTACAAATCGTTAAAAAAGACGTCTGGTTTCTCTTCATGTACGTAAATATATATGTTGAACAATTTAAATAATCTGAGGGTGAGTTCCAAATTCAATGCACATAGCATGATTCGTATTTTTTCCAAACTTAAAAATGGCTTAAACGTTGTTCATATTAATGCGCAAAGCTTAAAAATAAAAATAGAAGAGTTCCGTTACATATTTAAGTCTTCCAACGTCGATGCTGTATGCATTTCAGAAGCATGGTTCAATGCCAAGGTCAATGATGACTGTTACAGATTGCGGGGATATCAGCTCTACAGAGTGGATAGAAAACAAAAAAGGGTCATAAGGAAAAAAAGGAGGTGGTGTTCCCGTATATGTGAAAAATAATGTAAGATGTAAAATTAAAAATAAATCAAAAGATGGTGATGGAATTGAGTTTCTCTTTTTAGAATTATTCAATAGGAACGAAAAAGTAGGAAATGCTAGGAAATGTCTATAAACCAAATAAGAATATTAATTCAGAAGCTTTTTTTCTGGAATTATCTAATATTACCGTGGGGTACACAAATATTATAATAGCTGGTGATTTTAACAGTAACATTTTAGTGGAATCTACTTTTTCAGATGAAATGCTATATCTTGGCCTAGACGTTGTCAATAAAACTACACCTACACACTATTCCACACCCTCAAATTGGCTCCTTGATATATTTTTCACCAATTGTTTATCAAAAGTTCTTTTGTTTGAACAGATATCAGCGCCTGCGTTTTCTAAACACGATCTTATATTTACCACTTGTGATTTTAAACCAGACACAACTGATGAAAGTTTTAGCTATCATGACTTTAAACGTATTAATTATTTAGCTTTATATGATAAAATTTCACAAATTGATTGGGATTGTACATATTATATGCCATCTGTTGATGAACAGCTTACCTTTATTCAAACAATCATTGAACAACTCTTCAATGAATTTGTTCCTCTTAGAACGAAAAGGATAACAACAACTGACAACCCATGGTTTACGGTTGAAATTAATTGTTTAATCGAACAACGTAATATTGCTTATACAAGATGGAAGAGATTTAAAACCCCCGAACTATAGACTGCATTTCGATCCCTTAGAAATAAGGTTACCAGAAGCATTAGGATTGCCAAATCGTCCTACTATAACAAAAAATTTTCAAGTTGCTTAAATAGCAAGGCAAGATGGAGTGAAATACGAAATGTACGGATAATTACCAAAACCAGAGATAATACTGTAAATATAAATGTTGAGGAATTAAATTACATATTTACAGATTTACCAAGGCCTACCGCTAATGTTGAACATTACATTAGACATGCCATTTCAAACGTTCAACACCAATTTCAGTTTAGTTGCTTTACTGTAACTGAAATATACGAAAGCTTATTCAGTATAAAGTCTAATGCTACTAACGTTGACTTACAAAATATTATGCTCTAGGCTACAACCATCGGATTACGTCTCAATACAAGTAAGTCAAAATGTATGTTAATTACGTAAAAACTAACACAAACTAGAAGAAAATCGATCGAAAAATTACAAATCTATAAGCAATTGAGTGAGTAAATCCAAATCCCATATTTTCCGAACATTTTATTTTTTTCAACAATTTATTGGGTTTAAATGCTTGCAATACATTCTTGATATTTTTGTGTGTTAGCAACTCGGAGAGCCTTATGATCCAAATGAGTAGCGCTTGTTCATTGACGGTAGTAAGGAGAGTTTGAAAGCAGTGCTACTGCATATTGGAAATGGAAAACCTTCTATCCCCATCGCTCATGCCATCAACACTAAAGAATCATACGCCACAATGGTCAGTTTGCTAAAATACATTCAATATGAGCATCACAACTGGAAAATATTTTCCGATCTCAAAGTCGTTGGTATGTTGTGTGGAATGCAGGATGGATATACAAAATATTGCTACTTTCTTTGCCTCTGGGATACTCGTGCTCGTGAACATCCTTATAGAAGAAAACACTGGCCACTATGTCAAAGTTAATGTTTTTCACAGCAAGTCTATCGACCAAGTTCCCGATTGATTGGATGAGGGGAGATCCGTTTTAAATCTCTCCGTGACTGTGCGTGACTAAGTCAAAGTTAATCATTTTTTCACAGCAAGTGTATGGACCAAGTTACAGATTGATTGGATAATCTCTCCGTGAATGTGTGTGACTGTGCATGACTACGTCAAAGTTAATGTTTTTTTCACAGCTAGTGTATGGACCAAGTTTAAGAACGATTGAATGAGGAGAAATTACATTTAGATGATTCCGTGACTGTGCGTGACTATGCGTGACTGTCCATGACTCTGCGTGACTGTGTCACAGCAAGACTACCGCGCGGGAGTCTTTCCCTCTTGCTGGAAGGTTGCCAATGTCCAACCATTTCCTAAAAAGGGTGCGATAATAACCCTGAAAATTACCATCCAATTGCAATCTGCTCTGCACTCTCAAAGGTGATGGAGAGCATGATCAATTCCCGTCTTGTGAACTACCTAGAGGCCAACTCACTTATTAATGATCGTCAGTATGGCTTCCGTAGAAATCATTCCACGGGAGACCTGTTACCTCTACTTTCTAAGCGCTGGAGTCGATCCATTCGCATTTTTGGCGAAAGTAAAGTGGTTTCTTTAGATATTTCCAAGGAGATCGAAATATACGTGTTGTTATTGATGGGGTCTCATGCAATGAGTTTCAGTTTAATTCAGGGGTACCCCAAGGTTCCTTTCTTTCTCCTTCTCTTTTCCTTATCATTCTGAACGACCTTCTTGGTCAAACTTTTAAGTCTATATACTCTTTCACAGATGACAGCAGCACTTGTCATTCATTTTCCTTTAATTGTAAGTTAATATACTCTTTCGCAGATGACACTTGTCATTCATTTTCCTTTAATTGTAGGCGAAGCCTCTTGGAGGTTGGGGGCAAAAGGCGGACAATGAATGACACACTCAATCAAGACCTGTTAACAATCTCCGAGTGGGGTAAAGCGAATAGTGTTGATTTTAATGCGCTGAAGACTCAATGTTGTATGAAGACCCATAGGGCCATGGATTTAACAATGTCATCTGTATATATGGGTGGTATAGGTATTGAGGAGTCGGATACTCTTGATGCTCTAGGCATGAGAATTCAATGTGATGTTCGTTGGAACGAGCATGTTTTTAAAGTGTCGAAAGAAACATTCAAGTGTCTTGGTTTTCTTAAACGGTGCAAAAATTACTTCACTCCTTCTGATCTCCTTAAAATCTATACCACTTACATCCGACCGAAAATGGAATACAACTCCCATATATGGACAGGAGCTTCAAAGTCTATTTTAGAGCTACTGGACCGTGTGCAAAGGAGGGCGTTGATTCTGATTAATGACAATAGGGTATCTAACTCTATTGACTAGTTGGAACATCGTCGAAATGTGGGATGTGTAACACTGTTCTATAGATACTATCATGGGAAATGTTCTTCTGCGATTAGCAGATCAGCAGATCACATCCGTTTGTAGTTTATTGTCCAGTTGACTGCACAATGCATTACAGAGAGAATTCGTTTATCAGTCGAACTAGCCATATGTGGAATAAACTCCCCGCAGAGGTCTGTCCTGACAGTTATAATGTAATAAAGTTTAAGTCAAATATCCACAAACACTACTCCCTCTCTCCTCCTTCCCATAACATATTTTTCTGAGATCAACACAATGCACTGCATCTGTAGGGGCATCCCCTGAGTGTCGGTTAATAAATAAAAAAAATAAAGACTATGGGCCAAGTTTCAGATCAATCGGATAAGGGGAATGGGTTTTAAATCAATCAGTGACTGTGCGTGAATATGCGCGACTGTGCGTGACTAAGTTAAAGTTAATCTTTTATTCACAGCAAGTGTATGGACCAAGTTTCAGTTCGATCGGATGAGGGGAAGTAAGGTTTTAATCTCTCCGTGACTGTTAATCTTTTTCACAGCAAGTCTATCAACCAAGTTTCATACCGATCGGAAAATGGGACATGGGTTTTAAATCAATCCATGACTGCGCGTGACTACCCCAAAATTAGTATGTAGTCGCAGCTAGACTATGCGCCAAGTTCGAGATCAATTGGATAAGGGGGAGTGGGGTTGATCCACGGCAGACAGACAGAGAGATTGAGTTAAAAGAAAGAGTATAAAAATAGTTAAGCTTGAGGCCAGAATATAATATACAGTTTTGTAAGAAAAATGTCAGGTAAAAACGATATTTCAAATTAGTTTTTTGTAATGAATAAGAAATCTTTATCGATTTTAGTAATATCCATTGTTTGGAGAAAACTGAAAATATTAAAATTATTTTTAAAAACAAATAAGTTGCAAACACTGGACCTCACCGGAAAAAGTATAAATATTTCTATTGCAAAAATCGTGATGATTTCGAAATTGTTTTATTGCCAAATTTACGTTTCGAAGCTATTGTTATCTAATAATTTTTTCCAAGATCTCAGTGGGAAAACAAAAGTTTTAAATTTATAGATCCATAAATGGAAACAAATAGTTTTTTTTAATTTAAAAATTTCTCAGATTCTGAGGTTTTTCCGAATGTCAAATACATTTAGAGTATGAGAGCTTGTAACTGAATAATAGCCTTAGAATATCCGGTAGTCTTATCAACAAAATCTAATCAGGTGACAACACTTTGCTTCTGAAAACTAATTTTGCAGGAATCATATCAAGAAACAACACACAACCAGCAAGAAATATTTAATATTTACAAAGATGGAAATTCATTTATAACACGAAACAAAAAGGAAAACTTTTTAATGGGCACATAATAACACACAGAAAAAAACTTAACTACCAAGTACATATTTAGCAAAAATTTCAATTTTATTCATGTAAAAGATCTACTGATGTATGTAACACACTAGCTAGGCTCATATATTTATGGATGCGAGTACAGCAAACGTCCTCAAGCTGTTTAAACTTTATCATCACATCAATTCAAGTAATGTAGAGGGTATCCTATCATTCCTTTGCCAGCCTTTCTGTACATATTTCCTATTTTAATTATAGCAACCATATGTTTATAGTCTGATATCAATGTCATACGGGTATGTTACCTAGAGGGTGGTCGGTGGTTCTGTGCCATAAACATTTCGTTCGTTTTAAACTGTGCTGTTGTTGTTTTATTTTAAACTGGAAACTGTAAACAAATGTCAGTTTATATGTTCCTTCATTACCGTTAAAATTTGCAAAGTTTTTAGGGCTTATATATATATATTTTTTTTTTTTTATTTTACTTTATTATCACCTCAACAGTGATGTTTCTACCAACTTTTTGCGAGATATTATTTCTGCCAGCCTGCCGACAATTGAGAGGAAACTCATATAAAATTGGTTTGTTTGAATATGTATTTTGCACACTATGTTCAAAAATTATACGGCTAAAGTAAACTAACTAAAGATGATTAATTATCTTATGATTATGTACTTCAGGTCTCGCGAACAATACAATTAAGTGTTATTAAATAGAAAATCAAATGAAAATATTATTTCATAGCTGTTGATAACGATTTGTGAAATCTCTCTTTAGACATTAGCCAGATAACGAAACATATATCCTCAATCAGATTCAAAAGAATATTAAAACAATAATGGGCTAATTTTTGATGACAAACTTTCTATCAATTGTTACAGAGTTAATGTCATTCTAAAAGCATGTTTATCATTGTAGTCTTTAGTAACGTTGTTGATGGCCTTGTTGTTGCTGTTTTGGGTGGAAGCATTAAACTTCAGTTAACAAAATTATATCCTATTTCAATGGGGATCAACAAAAAGCATACACAAAACAACAATTACATCATGAAAGTTTACCAAATTTTTCCATTTAAGGCCGTAATATTGTGCAGTTATTTTATGATTCGTCTATAGTGAGTGATTATGCAAAAAGAAAACAATAAAAACTATAATTTTTTTTTTTTGCAAAATGTTTATATGCAACTATGACAGCAACACAATGGTTAAGAATGGTACAAAATGTTGTGAAGAAAAATTGACTTGGAATTATGGGAAACAACTGTGAATAACTAAGAAAATTACAGTCGGTCTAGACCAGATTTACGATACCCTACACTAGTCGGCATAATTATTTTGACAAAAACAAAATGATGCATATTTGTATTCAATTTTTAGTTGTCTCTATAGAATATAATTATACTCTATACCACTATGTGGTTTGGGTATAATGACTTTGTGCTGCTGTTTGTAACAACCAAAAATATTTGACCTAGACCCATCTTTAATTATACCGATCGAATCAGAATCACTTTCTGAGTTGATTTAACAATGTCCGTCCGTCCGTCCGTCCGTCTGTGTGTCCATGTAAACCTTGTAATCAAACTGCAGGTCGCAAATATGAATATATTTTGATGAAATTTGGTATATAAGCTTTTATCGGCTTTTATCGCTATTGAAATTGGTGAGAATCGGTCTATGTTCAGACATAGTCCCCATACAAATTACACATATGAAATCGACATAAATTGCCATCCAAATTGTCATATAGATCTTACTCAAATTGGGTTTGTATGCGTTCATTACATCCATTAATGAGTAGTCCAAAAATGATCCCTTTGACCCCATATAGAGCTGCTTCCCGATCTTCACTTAAATCTATTAAAAAACAAAAATATTGCACTGATTCTTCTCAAATTTTGTTTGTATATATTTTTGCAAAATACAAGAGACTTTACCAAACATGATCAGGATCGGTCCTTTTTTGGACCAAGTCCCTATATGGATATAGCATCCGATATGAACTTTTTCATATCTGCAGCCAAAAAAATTAATAAAAATACCACTCAAATTTGGTTTTTGCTTATTTTCTATGTCCAGTTAGTTGGGCCTAAGAGATAGGGTTTCTAAATACATGGTATAGGGTATCGTATAGTCGGTCTAGACCGACTATAATTTTCTTACTTGTTTTTTTGATAATAAAAACTAAAAAATAAATCAAAAAAGTGTCTTTCATAAAAAATTAAAAAGATATGAATGAAAGTAATTTTGAGGTGTTGGCTTAAGTATTTTGACAAGTTATCTATAATATTAATAGGCTAGGCGGTTTCTTGTGACCGATGTTTTGTTCCACCGTTTTATCCCAATTTTGACCAAACGTATATTTTTTGAAAGGTATTTCTTTTTAGCTGTTTTGCAGATTTACCGATTTTTAATTTTTTTTTCTTTATTTTAAGTTAATTGCATTTAAAGTTGTTACTAACACATACATAAAATTATACGTATACTATGTGTATTTTATTAAATTTATTAATGAGTTTGTTATCTTCATTCATATTTAATAAAAAACCATAAAAGTGTTGGTTTCTGAATTGGCTAAGTTGAAAAATAAAGCTGCCTAGAAATTGCACTCGAATTTCGAGTGCTGGAATGTGCTAGTTATTATTAAAAAAAAGATACTTAATATTTAACAAATGTATAGAAATATCATTATGAGTTAATAAAATGTAATGCTCCCTTTGGCTTCAATAGCTTTTTGAAGGCGTGTTGGAGCTGAGTCCAGTAAATTTTGAAGGACACCTGAGAATATCTCACTCCAAAGGGAAGTGACCTCGGAAATTGTCTCTTCTTTGATTTTATGTAAATAACCAATTCTTTTACGTTTGGTAAGAGACCACACGTTTTCAATGGTATTCAAGTCTGGACTTTGGGGTGGCCAGACCAGAGTAGTAGCACCAATATCATTCAAATATTTGGATATCATCATTCTTTTATGGCATGGGGCATTGCCCTGTTGCAGGATAAATGATTCTCCGATCAACCTGTCACCGAAAGGGAAAGCCTTGGTTCATCGAGCCGGCGATGGGATCCAAGTCACCCATTGTTCGCAATGTACTCCCAGAACATGACAGAGCCTCCACCATGGCTCACTTTTTGGCCTTCGTACCTGTGGCAGCCTTACAAAAATCTTTTGTTTTGATGAGTTGAACTTAAAGGAGCTTTGATCTATCCACAAAACGCTTCTCCAAAACTCTTTTGGCCTCTGAAGATGGTCCATTGGGAAGGCCAATCTTTTCAGCTTGTTCACATGCGAACACCACGCTCACTGATTAGAATCTTGGCCGACTGATTACATTGATTTACAGCAGACTGAGGCTTTAGTTGAATATTTTTGTGAAATTCCCGCAGTAGGATTCGGTCTGCAATTAGCGTTGTTTTGCGTTTAGCACCTGATCTAGGTAAGTCCCCGATGGCATAATGGTTCTTAATTTGTTAATTTATAGTGCACTGTTTGGCGCGACAAATTAAATACAACTAGAATGTCTTTTAGTGCGGCCGCTAGAATTATAATTGCCAATTTTGAAGCTCCAGCAACACAGCTTAACTCAGCCGTGTTTCCCATGGTCTCCAATAACTTTTATTCCATATTTTATTTGAATATTATAAAAAAATGTCAATAAAATTTAAACACCAACGTTATTTGATTCTCACTTGCCACAAAGATTTTGTCAAAATACTTATGCCACCAAAAAAATCGCTGTCTGCTATTTTTCTTATCAGCAGAAAGAGAATACAAAGCGTAAACGACAAAATATTAGGCACGCGTATATCTAAAAATGTGCATTTTTTTTGAACATAACCAGTGTACCGTTACTTCATGCAGTCAAACGAACCGGGCAAGAAACATCACAGTTGCGTATGTCAAAATAATTATGCCGACTAGTGTATATCATGTTTTTAGAAAAAGAGTCTTAGGTCCAACTAATTTGATATATATGATAAGCATAAACCTGATTTCAGTGGCATTGTTGTTAATTTTTTGTAAGAGTAAAGAGTGCTAAATTCAGCTGTCCCGTATTTTCACACCCTCCACCCCTGTTCAAAACACAATTTGTAACCAAATTTGTCTACACTAAGAGACAAAAAGGCTAGATTTCACATTATAATGGCTAGATTTTGATTTTGATGATTAAAATTATTAAGATATTTAACAAAAACATTTTTACCATTTGGCATGCATTTCCTATAGACTTAACAGGCATTTTCCCATAATTTAGCATGCATTTTCCCTCTTTTACCAAGCGCTTCTCTTAGTCCCAAACAAGCAAATCTATTATCGGTTGGAAAACAGCCAAGTTATATCAAGTTCCACAGGCAATATATGTGCCGCAGACCACTTGGTTAAGAAAATCGAGCTCACATTTTTAAAGACATTGAAATAATTCACAAAAACAACATTTTTGAATTCTCCAGATCCCAAAATGGTCTTATGTAAAGTATTTTGCATATCGGTACGAATATTTTAGCACTATTTCAAAATCTCCAATTTTACATTTTCAAAAATTTTGTTCGAGAAATTTATCAAAATTAACGATTGGACTTTAAGGTCTTATTAACAATATATATGTGATTAAAAATGCCCAATATTGCAGGTATCATATTCTTAATTTGGCCAAGGCAGCGTTTTTATTTCAGCGGATTTGAAGAAACATGTGATTTTTCATACTTTATCAACTCTTTGGCTACATCTTTTTGGTGTTTTCATATTTCAAATATCTTTTGTCAAAATATTATACTACTTGATATAGGTTCTCAATAGTGTAAATTAAGGTTAAATTGAAACACCATAAACTGTACCTCTTTAAGGTCAAGTGTCAAATTTAAGGAGACTTCCATTTTTTTAAAACAAAATAACGAAATAATATATATTTGTGGAACGATTTCGATAAAACTTGTTGATAATATTTTAATAATTCTAAAAATAATATTCTGGACTTATTTTCTGAAATTAACCCGTAGGGTACTCTTGATGCCAAATTGACTCTTTATGAAAATTTAGAAATATTTTCTTCATAAGGATTTTTTTAAATAAAACAAATTTAATGTATTCATAAATTCCTCAAATTAATTCGTTATTTTATGGAAATATGTAGATTAATTAGTTTTTATATTTAATACAGTATAAACAGATTTGTATATCGAGGGCTTATATTCAAAAGTGCTATCCGCATCAATAATTATTTTAAAGAGAGCGTGTAAAAAGAATTTATTAATAAGATCTGAAAGTATTTGTCGATCGATTTGCTACAATATCTATTAAGAAATAGTCGTACTAATCATGTATGTTATCAAAATTAATATTATATTTGACAGTTATATCAGACAACAGTTTAAATTCAAAAATTAATATTGTTGTCAAATGTAGATAGCACTTTTTGAATATAAGCCCTCGATATATCTTTATATTATTATATTAATATAATAATTCTGAAAAAAAAAAAATTAAAACTGGAACACATTTTGAGTACCCCACGGTTTAATTTCAGAAAATAAGTCCAAAATATTATTTTTTAGAATTATTGAAATATTATCAACAAGTTTTATCGAAATATTTTCACAAATACATATAATTTCAATATTTTGTTTAAAAAAATTTGACTTTGACCTTCAAGGGGAACAATTTATAGTATTTTGATTTAACCTTAATTCATAAGATTGTGAAATTATATCAAGTAGTATAATATTTTGACAAAAGATATTTGAAATATGAAAACACCAAAAAGATGTAGCCTAAAAGTTTAAAAGGTATGAAAAATCTAATTTTTCTTCAAATCCGTTAAAATAAATATGCTGCCATCGTCAAATTAAGAACAGGATACCTACAATAGTTGGTATTTCTAATCACATATATTTTATTAATAAGACCCTAAAGTCCACTCGCTGATTTCAGAAAATTTCTTGAACAAAATTTTTGAAAAAGTAAAATTGGAGATTTTGAAATAGTGGTAAAAAAATACGTACCATTTTGACATTAATTTAGAACGGCATAGCAATAGGCGAGATACAACCTACTTCACACAGGATCGTTTTGGGATCAGGAAAATGCAAAGCTGTTGTTGTTGTAAATTATTTCAATGTCTTTAAAATGTGAGCGCGATTTTCTTAATCAAGAGGTCTGCGGTGCATTTATTGCCTGGCGAACTTGATATAACTTGGCTGTTTTTCAACCGATAATATATTTTGTTGTTTTTTGTTAGGAAGATAATTTACTCGAGATTATGGTTTATTAATTTATTTAATTGAAACGCAATTATTAATATCAAAATTTTTGTGAAAAACGATTTTTTTTTTTTGATAATTTTTACATATAAATACATATTTGAACTTTGAACTCAATGCGCGTCCAGAAAGCATTGTCCGATTTGGCTCAAATATTGCGCACTAAAATTTTAGATCCAGTGTCACAATAATCCGACCCGCACGTCCAAAAAAATGGCTGTCACCCTAATATATATGTTTATCATTCCGTTTTTAACGCATCGGAAAGTATATAAGGCTTGCGTACGATAAAATTAATGCACACATATTTACTCGTAAAATTTTTAAAATTCAAAAAAAGGCAACTTGGCCTTTGCGAAATGTGTACAAAACCTCACATCAAGTTTGTAAATTATTGTATCCTTTTTGGCTTTGAAATGAGTTCTGAAACAAAAATACGTGAAAAAATTATTAGATTCATTAAAGAAAATCCAAATTGGACTTTCAAAAAAGTTGCGAGAAAATCCAATGTTTCGAGAAATACCGTTTCGCCTATTAATAAGAACCATGCTGAGGGTTTAACTATTGATAGGAAAAAAGGGAGTTGTAAGAAAGTTTTAATAACTCCAATGCTGTCACGAATGTAGTCGCTCTTTTTTAAACTCTTTCTTTTAACTCATACTCTCTGTCTGTTTGTCTGTCTGTCTGTCAGTCTGTCTGTCGTGGGACCACCCCATTCCCCCTTATCCAATTGATTTGAAACTTGGCCCATGGTCTTGCTGTGACTACACATTAATTTTGGGGTAGGCATGCACTGTCACGCAGTCGTTTTCATGTTAAATGGGTGCCATTGGCACATCCGAAAACAAAACGTCATGGCAATTTTATTTACAAATATTTGAAATTTGATAGAAAAATATCAAACCTACGCACAGTGCTTTGTCCCCATATAACGATGGGACAAAAATAGAAGGAGTTTCATAGATTTTCGAAATGTAGTATATATACCTTTATATGAATATAATAATTTGGGATACGCGAATTGTATATGAAAAATTTTAATTTTTTTTATTTGAGAAATAAATTAATTAATTAAAATAAATAAATAATCTTAAAAATCGTTATCTTTTTGTAGAGATTGTAAATTTGTATTTTTCGAATACTGTTGCCTATAACTTTGTACCACCTGTCAAATAAAATAAAAAATTTACAAAAAATATAATTTGTTTATACTGTATGTAAATGCATATTTGAATTTTGAACTCAATGCGCCTGAAATCAATGTCCGAATTGGATCAAATTTTGCGCACTAAAGCTTTAGGTCCAGTGTCAGAATAATCCGACCCGTACGTTTTAAATCCCAAAAAAAAAAACAAATGGGTGTCACCCTAATGAATACATATCTATGTATTTATATACACAGTGCAAGGTCGGTATTTGCGATTAATTATTACAAACTAAAATCGTTTTACTCATATAATTATGAATAATGTACATTCTAAATATTCTAAAAAGATTTGGAGATTTAAAGTTGATTATTTGGAAAATTATTTTTTAAAATAACGGCTAAATCACGGAGTTGCAATGATGCTGTTGTCGGCTTATCATTTTCAAAAGCCCATTGTAAGCAAATGTCAATCGATGTAACAGCATCCATCGTCTACAATTATTTTGTTTTGTTTTTTCATTACTGCGGTCAAAAAAATCACCCACTTTTATTTCTGGTAACATTACTTTCAAACGGAAATTTCTCTTGAATCCAGGTTTTAATGTCAACATTCGTACAAATGGTTGAAAACTCTGCGTTATCTTTCCGAACTTTAATGTGTAAAAGATTTAATGGTATTTTCTTCTTCGCTGCATTCGCTATTGAGTTTCAGCAAGCAATTCCAAGATTTTTTTAATATTTGACGATGATGTTTTCTCCCAGGACGTATCTAGAATTTTTGACAGCGTTTTTAAAGCAAAGAAAACTCACACATGCTAATGTTAACTCTATGGCGTACCGCAAACGGCAAGCTGAATTTCAGAGCCTCTATACTCTAAATGATGACAATTCGTTCACTTACTGCAACGATATGGAAGCTTTGGTGGTAAAAATGGATGGTTCTGTTTCAAGCTTGTATGCACCAGAGTCTTGGGAGGGGATCGAGACGCGGAATCGGAAGCAAGAGAATGGGTGAAAGAAATGCTGCATTATTTTGAGAAAATCGGCACATCGATGACATTAAAGCTGCATTTTCTTCATTTTCATTTTGACGATTTTATCAAACTATTCCTTACCGAATCCGATGAGCAAGGAGAACGGTTTCACTAAACCACAATGCCCATGGAAAAACGAAGGCAAAAAACTCGACGCATTGTTTGCAGAGGTAATATCAATTTTATTGATCCATTGTTTTGCATTTATTTTTTGATTTATTTTCTAATTCGTTTCGGGTATGTTGGTGGAGTCACAAGATCATTCTGTATGATGTTAATGAAGTATTTGAAGAAGAAAACGCTGATGATGGAGGGCAGTCTGGAAGCAACGTGCCTGTGGAAACCATAAGTTCTGAATCAGAGTCAGATTCGGACGATTCGTATAATGATTTGGATCCACAACTTAAGAGAGTGCGCTTTGCAAGCCCAGGGCCATCAACATTATAAACATAATACGAATATTTTTTTTATTATTCTTGTAATAGATAGCATAGTATATCAATGTTGAAGTAAAGAAAAAACAAATGAAATTAAAAAATTTTCGGAAAATTTTTCACTTTTGCGGCTACCTAAGCGCTACCTAAACGGTGTTAAGAATCATTCCTAGGAAGTTCATCTGTTATAGAAATTTGTTTATTGAGATCTCAGGTACACTTGTAGTTGATTGTTTCCTTGAATTTTGAACGGTTTGCTACCTATGGACCTGAACACGGGAAGAAAAGTTTATAAAAATCGAATTTTTTAAAGTTTTTTGCGATTTTGATCTTGAAGATGAAGTTTTTTGATTTTATATGTTCACAATTTTTGTTCAAGACAAGAGCCACAACTTTGCCTCAGAGAATAAATCAAAATTCCGAAGGGTTTGCAAGGTATGAGCCTGAGAAAATTATCACTTTTTTGCAAAAATAACACCAAGGAGCACTGAAGGGTTAAATAAATAGAAAAACTCGTTTTCGGTAATTTTTATTTAAAAATATCTTAAAATCCAAAGCTGGCCTTGGCAAATAATGGGTTAACGTTCTCGGATTTATCCCAAATTTTCGGAACGGATTTTCTACATATGTGGTTATTATATTTTAAGCGCCGCATCTAAAAATTCGATAGCACTTACAAAATATTTGATTTTTTTGAATAAATTGTTTTTTATTAGCTTGGGGTCAGATGTGACCTTAATTCCAAAAGGTTTAATGGGGGCATAATATTTTTTTTTCGAAACCCTAGGCTATTAAGATAAAATATAATATTTAAAAGAAGACAAGTGATGAATTTTTGATACAAAGTATTTAGAAATAGTACATTTACAGAATATTTTACAAAAATCCCATTTTTCTCGAAATCTGCAAAAATGAAATCCTTGTTAAAAAAATTCTGGTGTAGGGATTTACCTAAAAATTCACGCAGTTAATACCTAACATGCGTTTAACAAGAACTTAAAGAGCTACATCAACTTTTTTAAATTTTGTTTAAGAAAATTTTTCAAAACTTGAAAAAGGAGTTTTCAAAATTTTATCAAAAAAAAATTTCCATTTTCGGTCTCAATGCTTAATAGGTTAACAAGGTGGTAATAAAACAATACTGCATATCTGAGTACTTGCAGGTATAGAGACTAAAACAAAATATTGGCTTTAATCAATATCCTAAAGTTGAAAAAATGACATCAAATTTCATGATCTAGTTTTTTTTTTTTTGGCACAAAAGTGGTCTGGGGCATTTGCTATTTCTTGGCGAGTTTTTATTCAATTTCGAAGTTTTATAGCTTTTTGGAAAGACAATTTCATGCTGATCCCGAATTATATAACAATTTGTCGGAAAAATTAAACTATGGAACGAAATTTTCGTAAAATCTGAAAGAAAGTCATATTTTCCCCATATAAAACACACTTGAAATTCTTAATCGCGTTGAGCCACCTCTAAATGTTTTCTGATTGGCCCAAAAGTTTGTATTTCTCAGTTTCTTTGCTATTCGCATATTTCTAGGGGGTGCGACCGAGAGTTTGAACACTTTTTTTTCTCCATATAATGAGGGGCCACCCTAATATACTATATATTCAAATATGTTTATATACTTTATTTATTTATTTATTTTTTTGTTTAATTAAAAAGTTTGAAAAAAATTATTTCTCCAAACCGAAAATAATTTGCAGTAAATATATGGAACAAAAAAAAGTTTAAGCAAAAATAATTTTATAGGAATAATTTTTAACAAAAAAAAATTTATTAATTGACAAGGCTTTCGTTAGTAATATGTATTTAATAAAAAAAATGTAAACAAAAAATATTTTTCAAAAACAAAAGTTGACAAAGTAAAAAATAAAACAAAATTAAATGTTGTCAATAATGTCGTTTGACTTTGACATCTATTTACATGTTGCTTAGGAAACCTACTGGATTTGTATACGTTAACAATACACACCCACAACAAATCATCAAACAAATTATAATACGAGTACTTAGTACTTATTTACTTATCAAATATGCTTATGTTGAGTGCTCATTATATACATGAGTAATATTTATTTACATTGATATTATTTAATATGAACATATATTTAGCAAATATTTTTTTTTTTTCAAACATTTCATCTGTTAATACGAGTACTTCGTAATAAGAAATGAGTTTCTAAATAAATCTTGACGTTTACTTTCATCTCCATGTATCTAGGATTTTTTTTTCTATCAGATTTCGTAACCTTTAAAATTAATTTCCTTTGAATAGGTTGATTTTGTTTTGTGTTAGATATTGATTGTTACAAGATATTGTTACGACGTCATACTACTGTAAATTTAGCTCCACTTAATATTGAAATAATGGGGTCTTAGTCATTTGATTTGAATAAACATCATTTTTTTTTTATGAATTTTACCATAAAAACACTATCAATACTCGTATAAACACATACATAAATGTTTTATATGAATATGTATACAAATATAGTTATGTGTCGGTAAGATTTTATGTTGATAAATCGCTGTATTTAAGCGCCGGAGTGTGTGTATGTGTTAGTGTGTGTGTGCGTGTGTCTAGTGAATGTATACAATTTGTTAACAAACCAAATATATACACACATACATATGTATGTAGTTATTAAAATGTTTACAAAAGTGTAAGCAAAACTAAAACTGTTTTTGATTAACCCGAATGCATGTTGTAGCACGCCTTAACAAAAAATAGTGTGTGATCCAACAACTTAAATGGTGTCAAATTTATACATACATACAAATATACATAGATAAGATATAAGATTGCCATTCCATTTTAAATTCATAGAATTAGAGATCTATATGCTCTTGACCCGTTATAAATATGCCCGTATAAATTTGTATGAAGATTGTGATGCACATTGAGGATCCTGAAAATATTTTTACCTCAAAATTTTAGTCGGACCTTAAAATTTTGAGCTCTAAGAAGTGAGATCGAAAAAAACTTAACGTACGAGTACATAAACTCTAGTAATAAGGAAATCATTGAAGCCAGAGATTTGATTTTTCTTATTTAATTGGAACTATATTAAAGCTTGCCAAAAAAAATATATAATTTTTATGTCTAAACACTACCCTTTCCTGAAACCCTTCCATTAGAGATTTTTTAGTTGTTTTTGAAAATTTTCTGGAACAAATAGTCCATCTCTGTTTAAAATCTTCCACATTTGGGGAATTTTGTTTGTGCTTTTCAAACTCCCTTGATTTGCCTCCCTTGGTACAAAACCCAAGTTATTCTTCTTGTACCACTCAAGAGCTTTCTTACCGCAGTGACAGGATGCACTTCTTAATATAAATTTTGATAATTCTAGAGCCCGTTTTAACAAATGAATTACTTCTTAAGCTGCAACTGCATATTATCCGCCTACCTTTGGATCCTAAACTTATGCTTGAACATTAGCAACACAAAAATTTTCTACATACGTTTCGTCGCACAGTGGCGCCATTTGAGTTTTTTCGTCGCAAAAATCATAACTTTTGAACCAAATAAGATAAGCAAAAAATTTAAAAGGCATATGATAGATAATTGATCAACCTTAGAAATGGGTGTTTGCAAAGGGTTCTAAGCCTTTCAGATGGCTACTTATGGGTGAACAAACTTGAAATTAGTGCAAAAATCAATTTTATGGGAAGTAAAATAAAATATTTTTTATGTTTTAAAATTATTCCAGAACAGATTTAAATTTTTTTTTTATTAATTTTTAAATTTTTTTTAAAATATTGCTCACAATCAGTAGACTAACACCCGTATTCATAAAAATTAAAGTGTACTTCAAGTAGACTTTATCAAAAAATTTTGTATGAAAAACAGGCAATAAAGTCTACTTGAAGTACACTTTAATTTTTATGAATACGGGTGTAATAATTTCTGAACTTCAATAATTTTCTAATTCTTTTCGAAACTTTACAGTGTGATGACGAAAGTCAACAAAAAAATTTCGTTTTCGCCCACACAAATCCGATATCGCCCAAGAAGGTCTTTTTTTTATTTTTTTTAATAATATATTGTAATTTTAAGTAATGGATATATCACATAATCAGTATGAAGTAAATCGTTTTTTTTAAGTGAATTTTTTTTTTTAACATAAAAAATACACAAGAATACCATGTGCTATTTTTTTCCCATTGTTAGTATAAAAAAAATGTCAAACCGATTAACATAAGGGACATTGTTTTTGTAGAAAGGAATTTAATATTTTACTGTTGGTTACTATACCTCCAACATATTTACTTATTTAATTGCATATCTCTCACACATCATACCCACCACACTCTCACACCTATATACCTACCACACTCTCTCATTTTATGTATTAAACACAACTGACATTTGTATATATTAAGGGGGACAGTAGACAAAAGAGGTTAGTTAGCGAGTAGCCGTCGAGACGATCGTAGCAAGTAGCAAGGTAGGTTCTGGTGGATAATAGTGGAGTGCTGTTCAAGGTCTCCATATTAAGTGAATAAATAATAATAGTAATAAATTATTTATGAAAGTGTTTTGGAAGTGCTGTAATTGGTCTTCCATTGCGTGATTATAACGGAGTGCTGTTCAAGGTCTCCCTATAGAATCGCATCACTTGAATAAACAATAAATAATAATAATAAATTATTTATGAAAGTGTTTTGGAAGTGCTGTACTTGGTCTTCCATTGTGTGATTATAACGGAGTGCTGTTCAAGGTCCCCCTATAAAATCGCAACACTTGAATAAACAATAAATAAATTATCTATGAAAGTGTTTTGGAAGTGCTGTACTTGGTCTTCCATTGCGTGATTATAACGGAGTGCTGTTCAAGGTCCCCCTATAAAATCGCAACACTTGAATAAACAATAAATAAATATATTATCTATGAAAGTGTTTTGGAAGTGCTGTACTTCGTCTTCCATTGCGTGATTATAACGGAGTGCTGTTCAAGGTCCCCCTATAAAATCGCAACACTTGAATAAACAATAAATAAATATATTATCTATGAAAGTGTTTTGGAAGTGCTGTACTTCGTCTTCCATTGCGTGATTATAACGGAGTGCTGTTCAAGGTCCCCCTATAAAATCGCAACACTTGAATAAACAGTAAATAATACTAATTAATTATTATTATAATAATAATAAAAATTATGAAAGTGTTTTGGAAGTGCTGTACTTGGTCTTCCATAGCGTGATTATAACGGAGTGTTGTTCAAAGTCTCTTTATAAAGCCGCAACACTTAAATAAATACAAAATAACAATATAAATTATTCTCTGCATGTTTTTTTTTCTTTGGGAAGTGCTGTTCCAGGTCTTCCATCGGGTCACGGTAGTGCTGTTCCAGGTCTACCAGTAAGTTATTTTTATATGATTAAACGGTAGTGCTGTTCCGGGTTTACCAGTAACTTTATTTTTTTCACTAGATAACTAAAGGGAGTGCTATTCCAGGTCTCCCTATTAGACATTGGCTCGGCGTATCACGGTAGTGCTGTTCCAGGTCTACCAGTAAGTTATTTTTTTATATGATTAAACGGTAGTGCTGTTCCGGGTCTACCAGTAACTTTATTTTTTCACTAGATAACTAAAGAGAGTGCTGTTCCTGGTCACTCTATTAGACATTGGTTCGGCATATCACGGTAGTGCTGTTCCAGGTCTACCAATAATTAACGGGAGTTCTGTTCCAGGTCTCCCTATTAGACATTGGTTCGGCGTATCACGGTAGTGCTGTTCCAGGTCTACCAATAATTGAAGGGAGTGCTGTTCCAGGTCTCCATCGGGTTATGGTAGTGCTGTCCAAGGTCTACCAGCGCGAAGTATAGAGAGTGCTGTCTCAGGGCCCCTCTATGGTTGAAAGTGCTGCTCCAGGTCCACCCGTTTTTTTTTTTCCTTTATATTCTTATTACTTTTCCCAAGATATATTTTTTTTTATATAATTAAACAAATTAGAATTAGCATCCTCTATTTCTTTCCTCTTAAATAAAAATTGTAATACCACAATAAATACATGTGTTTTCCTTTGCTCTCTGTCACCGTAAGTATAAATTTCTGTGACGAACCCTACCCCACGAGTTATACCCCAGCAACCAGAGGAAACTCGTCGTTACAACAGTGATGAAATAAGTGGATCGGAAGATGCTGCTAACATGTTGAAGAGGTCCTTATTTTGTCTTCCCTTGATGATCTGAAAGTGTTCAGCAATCTATATTTTTTATAACATTTGTATAGGGACTCCTGTGCTTCTTCAGAAAGCTCTCCAATTGGCAAAGTCTGATATTCAATTATATCTTTGCCATGCGGTAATATTTTATGAACTTTCGGGGTCAACTTTTTCTGTGGATATAATTCTGCTAAAAGTGATGCAATTTTCGAAGCATATTCTCCATATTTTTCAGAATAAACTTTTGCCTGAAAGTTTAAAACATTCAAGATCCCAATCTCTTAACGATTTGATTGTTTATTACAGTGATTCGAGTTAGAGCCTCATCATTTTCAAAAAATTTTCTCGAAGTCTTTCCATCGTTTGAGTTTCCGCGTCCGTACTTGGGGAAATCTACTTTTAGTCCAACTTGTTTGAAAACAATAAATAAATATCGATTTACCTGGACAAACACCAAGCAAACATAGATAGATAGATAAATAGATCTATTAATGAAATCGAAACGAATGACGATCCGTTACCTAGTTTTCGAGATACTGTATCTGAATGCGGAGCAAATTACCTAAAAATAGTCTGGTTATTTGAGCACTTAAAATTAGTCAACTTTGAAGGGCTATATCTTCTGAATCCAAAATCTGATTGTAATATTGGATTTCGTTGGACAATTTCCTGTACAATAGGTTAGTTTAATACTTTTTAAGGGCATATTAAATTTTAGATTTTTGTAACCTAACTTGTTCCACAGGCGCCACTGTGCGTCGTCCATTATGCAGCAGGAGTATTTTTTGCAGCGTTTCTATGTGGAACTTTTTGAACTTTGTGGGTTTTCAAACCATCATTGCCGACCACTGAGCTAACCAGGTTGCTTTTCCACCAGATGTCTTGTCGACCTTTCTTTCTTTTCAAACACGGCTTCCTATGAATCATAACATTCTCCTGATAGTTTCTAATAACAATGGATACAGTTTAATGGTAGACCTTCGATTCTTTTGCCAACTTTTTGTAGGACCAGGTTGGATTTTGTTTAAAATATTTAATAATTTTAGCACGCACTTCTATTTCGTTATTAAGTTTAAGCTAACTAATGAACAGGGTTTTCATTACACATAACAACTGATATATTTTTGCAAGATAATTTGATCAAAAAATAATTTAAATAATGCTTGCGAAAAAACGTGTGCTAAGATTTTAAAAAAATTAACCCAAATATTGAGGATAGCTTAGATTTATTTCAAATTATTTTTTAATATAAATATTATTTTTCACCTCCTAAATTGTTTAAATTAATTTTTAAATATTACGCTTAAAAACCTCCATAGTTTTCTTTATGTTTTCTTTATGCAAAAGGATTAACACACACAGAAATCTGAATTCATCAACCGACATGTTCTAAACTTGAACAACTATATTTTCGACTGTATCAACAGATATTTAATAGTAGCTAACGATTTCTTATTGTGATGACATATTTTCTGCTAAGACAACAGATTCTAATTGCAAACAACTCGAAATTCGGTTATTACCAGTATCGCAATTAGGTAGCAATAAATTCAGTAAATAATCCGTTTTCTGTGTGCATAAAATTAGTTTTAAATTCAAAAATTTTGTAGATCCCAATTTTTATATTCTATACCACTACGTGCTAACTACCAAAGTATCAGAATTACTTTCTGAGTCGCTTTAGCGATATCCGTGCGTCAGACTCACAGTGACAGAAATTTTGACTGCCAAAGTCTATTTTTTTTATCACAGATTTTTAAAATTTTAACCATTTTGTAGCTATTATATCCAGATTACCATTTTGTAGCTAATATCAGATTAAGTTAGCCAAAAAATGTGGTAAAACTATTGCTAACTGTGGGCGTGGCATGCTGACAAATTCAACTGTTTTTTAGTCTCAGAAAAATGCGATTTTTTTTTTTTTTTGGTGTGCTAAATTTGTGCTTTAGGTGCTTTATAGCTTACAATAGTCATTATATGTTCTATTACCAGTAATGATATCTGCTTACAAAATACATCACCCTTTTGATATATTTGTAAGTAAGAATGTTAATACGCAGAGGATGTAATTCATTTGTAACCTGGGTTTTTGGTGTGTAAACATATATACGCTCAGTCGGGTAAAAATCTGTCACAACACAATCACAAAAAAAGAGTAAGAAAAAAACGGTGTGAGGTACGATAGTATTGGTGAAAAGCTTAGGAAGTGTTTGAGATAAAATGAAGGCACGATTTAATTAGGACGTGTTTGGAGATATAATGAGGGAGCGAATAGCGTTATAAAAACGTTTTGAAAAATGAAAAATGAAAAACGAAAAACGAAAAATGAAAAATGAAAAAGGAAAAATGAAAAATGAAAAATGAAAAATTAAAAATGAAAAATGAAAAATGAAAAATGAAAAATTAAAAATGAAATATGAAAAATTAAAAATTTTAAAAGAAAAATAAAAAATTAAAAATGAAAACTGAAAAATGAAAAATGAAAAAC
The DNA here is from genome assembly GCA_963682025.1 of Cordilura impudica. Lineage (NCBI taxonomy): Eukaryota > Metazoa > Arthropoda > Insecta > Diptera > Scathophagidae > Cordilura > Cordilura impudica. Next base: position 44,819,415 of record OY821517.1, read on the forward strand.
GAAAAATGAAAAAGGAAAAATTAAAAATGAAAAATGAAAAAGGAAAAATGAAAAATGAAAAATGAAAAATGAAAAACGAAAAATGAAAAACGAAAAATGAAAAATGAAAAAGGAAAAATGAAAAATGAAAAATAAAAAAGGAAAAAGGAAAAATGAAAAATGAAAAATGAAAAATGAAAAATTAAAAATTTTAAATGAAAAATGAACAATTAAGAAAATTATAGTCGGTCTAGACCGACTATACGATACCCTATACCATGCGTTTAGAGACCCCATCTCTTAGGCCAAACTAACTGGACATAGAAAATAAGATAAACCAAATTTGAGTGGGATTTCTATTAATTTTTTTGGCTGCAGATATGAAAAAGTTCATATCGGATGCTATATCTATATAGGGACTTGGTCCAAAAATGGACCGATCCTGATCATGTTTGGTAAAATCTCTTGTATTTTGCAAAAATATATACAAACAAAATTTGAGAAGAATCAGTGCAATATTTCTGTTTTTTAATAGATTTAAGTGAAGATCGGGAAGCAGCTCTATATGGGGTCAAAGGGATCATTTTTGGACTACTCATTAACGGATGTAATGAACGCATACAAACCCAATTTGAGTAAAATCTATATGACAATTTGGATCTTATTGGCAATTTATGTCGATTTCATATGGGTAATTTGTATGGGGGCTAGGTCTGAACATGAACCGATTCTCACCAATTTCAATAGCGTTCATCCCACGGCCGATAGAAGCTTATGTACCAAATGTCATCAAAATATATTCAATTTGCGACCTGCAGTTTGATTACAAGGTTTACATGGACACACAGACGGACGGACGGACGGACGGACGGACATTGTTAAATCAACTCAGAAAGTGATTCTGATTCGATCGGTATAATTAAAGATGGGTCTAGGTCAAATATTTTTGGTTGTTACAAACAGCAGCACAAAGTCATTATACCCAAACCACATAGTGGTATAGGGTATAAAAATAAGAATGAAAAATGAAAAATAAAAAATAAAACGAAAAATTAAAAATTAACCAGTTCAAATAAAAAATAATAATAAATATCTTTATAGGTATATTATGTGAGCCCCTGCAGTTGTTTGCTATAAGTGATACATATGTAGATGACGCATTGTGTTTGATTTTAAAAAAAGTGCCATAAAAATATCTTTAATTACTTGATGTTTACACATCCTCCCTGTGATCGGGGTCACATGATTTTTCTACACAAATTTTGTTTTCTAACCTCCTAAATTGTCTACATTATTTCTGAAATATTATTCTTAAGGACCTTCATAGTAAACGTTCTAAAAATTTAACAACTTTTATTTCGATTGTGCGATAAAAGATTGGCACAAATTTGCTCAACTCGAAATTCGGTTATTACCATTATCGGAATTCGGAATCCGTTTACTGTTGCATGAAATTATTTTTAAATTCAAAAATTTTTTTAGATCCCAATTTTTATATTCTGTACCACTATGTAGTCAGGGTATGACTAATTTGATTTTTGTAACTACCAGTAGTATTTGGCCTAGACCAACCCTTTTATTATACCGATTCAGAATCAATGTCTGAGCCGATTTCGCGATTGTCGTCCGTCAATCCGTCCATCTGTTTAACTGCAGATCGCAAATATGAATATATATTGATGAAATTTGGTACATAAGCTTTTGTGAAAATCGGTACATGTTTTGACCAAGTCCGCATACAAATGACACTTATAAGATCGACTTAACTTTTCATAACATACAAATTATCATACAGATCTCAGTCAAATTGGGTACATGTGTGTTTATTACATCAGTTAGTGAATAGTCCAAAAATAATCCAAATAGAACATTTCTTAGTCATAGGCCCCATTCAGAGCTGCTTCCCGATTTTCACTTAAACCTATCAAAAAACAAAAATGTTGCACAGATTTTTCTCAAATTTGATTTGGATATTTTTTTGCAAAAAATATGTGACTACCGAATATGGTCACGATCGGTCTCTTCGTCGGCCTAGTCTTCAAATAAAAATAACATGCACTAGAACTTTTTCAGATATGCAGACAACAAAATTAATAAAAATTCGACTAAGATTTGGTTTAAGCTTATTTTCTATACCCAATTAGTTGGATCTAAGACCAATTCTCTAAACGCATCTTATAGAGTATCGCATAGTTGGTCTAGACCGACTATAATTTTCTTACTTCTTTTTAACCTCAAATTTCCTCACCTTAACTTACGATGCAAATTGATTTTATCAAAGATTCTGCACAGCCAACTTTTTATATTGTTACTTTTCTTTGGGGCTAAATTGAAAAGTACTTAAAAATATCAGAACTAAGAAACCTTTTTTGGGTGCTTGTTATTTCGTATGACCATTTTTATATTGACGATAATTTAGCCTTTAACTTTCTGGAAATCTTAGCAATTAAACCACCTTCATCCATATAAAAACTGATTATAAACTAAATAGTTATATATGAAGTGTATGTTCTGTAATAAGACTGCACAATAGAGACAGAAATAATTGTGTGAAAAATACAAACACGCAAAATTATTCAATCAATGTAACCATGAAATTTAACACGTCATCTACCGTGAAAAGCAAAATATATAACGAAGTAAAAAAACAAATACAATCAAGTACAAAAGGATCATTCATTACTTGTTTACACGCCAACATATGTTTGTTATGAAAAGTTGCTAGAAAAGTTGTTTATTTACAAGAGATATTGTTATTCTTTCAACGTTTCAAGTACGAGTACTAACCTAATAACCCTGTTTAACAATCTTTATTCACAAATAAAGGAGTGTACGAGTATGTGTGCAAATATGTTGCGAAAATGAAAAAAAAAAATATTCTATAGCCAAAGAAAATTAAGCGTATTTGGTAATGTTTACATTAAATGTAAACATTCGTTATATGCAAACCGATACATACCGCGAATACACACGTACGAGTAATTGTATGTGAAACAGCATCAAAACACAAAACAGACACACACTCGCATACACATATTCAAAATGACAATGAGCAGTTTTAAATATCATAGGCATGTAAACATATGCGAAACTCATACAGCGAATAAATATGTGAAGATGTGTGTATGTAAGTCAGTTAGTGAGTCAGGGAGTGAATGCGTGTATTTTATAGTGTGAATAGATTTTTGTATAAAATTTAGCCAGCCTTAGGCACCATTGAGTCTCATTAACGTTAAGCTCAACCGTAGTTTTTCTCATTTTTTTTTTTCGCTCATAAACATATTGCTCTCATGTGTAGAGTGTGAGCGTGTGTTTTGCACCTGTTGTTATACCACATATTGCCTTCATTGCAGGTTTAAACAACTTGTTAACACGATGGACCAAAATCTATTTTTTAGATGTCTAGGCAAAAAATTATAAATATTTTCAAAAATTTAAGAAAGAAATTTCCACCAGATGTTGATAATATTCTCAACATTGTGTTAAAAACTATTATCTTAGAGAATTGTAATCTTTTTAGCAATACGCTGAGTTACTCATACTTTCGTCATGCATGAAAAATAGCTGAAGTGGTTGTAATCCAAGGAACTTGGTGCGAGCAATTGGCTTACTTCCAAACATAAGTAAAGTTTTTGAGGTTTGCATTAATAAGAACAGACTAAAACAGTGTTAAGAAAAGAGTTGAAGAAAATTATAGGCAATGTGGTTTTAATCTGAAACATTTCACTATCCATGCGAAACATGTTTTAGTTTCAATCATACAATGGAACTTAAATAAATCCTTAGATACCGGAGCTTGTTTCGTAGAATTAGAAAAGGGGTTTGATAACATTAACTTCAGATTTCACTAAATATATAAAACATTGTTGCCTTTGCTGATGATATTATTATCTATCACTCCGATAAATTTGATAAATTTGATAAATTTGAAAAAAAAAAAAAAAAAAAAACAAGTAAGAGTGTAAAATTCGGCTAGGCCGAATCTTTAACACCCTCCACCTGCATCTTAAACTCAATATTACAACCAATATTGGGTACGGCTACCACTTTAAAACTGCTGTCGGTACTGAAATTTAAATTCCGAATACCAATTAAATTCAAAGTTAATTGCTTTTCTTGCTGGCCTGTTTTTATTACAATTCCTTGTTATAAAAAACAGTGATGGTGTCTTCTTTAGAAACAATTCGTTACTATTTGAAAAATGGCATTATTTTTATTTTACTTTAATTTCTAATTTTTAATTTTCCAGTTTTCTTTTTTCATTCCCAATTTTTCATTTCTCATTTTTAATTTTTTAATTATCATTTTCCATTTTTAATTTTCAATTTTTAATTATTCATTTTTCATTTTCCATTTTCCATTTTTAATTTTTCAAATTCCATTTTTAATTTTTAGTTTTTATTTGTCAATTTTTAATTTTTCGTTTTCCTTTTTTCATTTTTCAATTTTCAATTTTCAATATTCATTTTTCATTTTTCATTTTTCATTTTTCATTTTTCATTTTTCATTTTTCATTTTTCATTTTTCATTTTTCATTTTTCATTTTTCATTTTTCATTATTCATTTTCCATTTTCAATTATCTTTTTTTCATTTTTCATTTTTCTTTTTTCATTTTTCATTTTCCAAATTCCATTTTTCATTTCTCATTTTCTATTTTTCGTTTTTCATTTTTTATTTTCCAATTTTAATTATTCATTTTCCATTATTCATTTTTCAATTTTCATTTTACATTTTTCATTTTTCATTATTCATTTTCCATTTTTCATTTTTCGTTTTTCATTTTTCAATTTTCATTTTCCATTTTTCCATTCTCCATTCTCCATTTTTATATTTTCAGTTTTCATTTTTAATTTTTTATTTTCCAGTTTTCATTTTCCATTTTTCATTTTCCATATTTTATTTTCCATTTTTCATTTTTCATTTTCCATTCTCCATTTTTCATTTTCTATTTTCCATTTTTCTTTTTTCATTTTTCATTTTTCATTTTCCATTCTCCATTTTTCATTTTCTATTTTCTATATTCCATTTTTAATTTTTCATATTCCGTTTTTCATTTTCCATTTTCCATTTTTCCATTCTCCATTCTCCATTCTCCATTTTTCATTTTCCATTTTCCGTTTTTCATTTTTCATTTTCCATTTTCGATTTTTCATTCTCCATTTTTCATTTTCTATTTTCCATTTTTGATTTTTCAATTTTCATTTCTCATTTTCCATTTTCCATTTTTCATTTTCCATTTTCCATTTTCCATTCTCCATTTTTGATTTTTCAATTTTCATTTCTCATTTTCCATTTTCCATTTTTCATTTTCCATTCTCCATTTTTATACCCTATACCACTATGTGGTTTGGGTATAATGACTTTGTGCTGCTGTTTGTAACAACCAAAAATATTTGACCTAGACCCATCTTTAATTATACCGATCGAATCAGAACCACTTTCTGAGTTGATTTAACAATGTCCGTCCGTCCGTCCGTCCGTCCGTCCGTCCGTCCGTCCGTCCGTCTGTGTGTCCATGTAAAGCTTGTAATCAAACTGCAGGTCGCAAATATCAATATATTTTGATGAAATTTGGTATATAAGCTTTTGTTGGCCATGGGATGAAGGCTATTGAAATTGGTGAGAATCGGTCCGTGTTCAGACCTAGCCCCCATACAAATTACCCCTATGAAATCGACATAAATTGCCATAAGATCCAAATTTCATATAGATCTTACTTACATTGGGTTTTATATGCATTCATTACGTCCATTTATGAGTAGTCCAAAAATGATCCCTTTGGCCCCATATAGAGCTGCTTCCCGATCTTCACTTAAATCTATTAAAAAAAAAAAATATTGCACTGATTCTTCTCAGATTTTGTTTGTATATATTTTTGCAAAATACAAGAGACTTTACCAAACATGATCAGGATCGGTCCATTTTTGGACCTAGTTCCCATATAGATATAGCGTCCGATATGAACTTTTTCATATCTGCAGCCAAAAAAATTAATAAAAATCAGACTCAAATTTGGTTTTTGCTTATTTTCTATGTCCAGTTAGTTGGGCCTAAGAGATAGGGCATGGTATAGGGTATTATATAGTCGGTCTAGACCGACTATAATTTTCTTACTTGTTAATTTTTAATTTTCCGTTTTTCGTTTTAATTTTTTCTTTCATATTAGCGATTTTTTTTTTATTATAACATGATAACGATAAAAAAAATATGTGGCAATACTACTAAAGGTGCTATTACATGATGTGTTTTTTTACATATGTGCTGTCAAATTTTCCCACAACAAAAGTTGTACACATCGTGTGATACATATGAAACACTGTTTATGTACAATACATGAGGAAAGTCACATGTACATTTTTCAATTAGAGCAGGTTCTATTGTTGTATGACAAACATATGAAAATACAACACTGCTTGCGGCGAAAGAAAAACAGAGTAAATTATAAAGATTAATATTGAAAGAAAAATAAATTGTTTAATATTAATTACCAATTAAAAAATATATAACTTTTTTTTAACAATAAATTTTTGTAAATTCACAAATTAAATCAGTTGTTGTTTACATATAGAGGTTATGTCATACGGAAATACATATGCACGTGTGACAGCAAAAATTATGAATCGTATGTAAAAGACAATTTTGACAGACATGAGGAATTTCATATGGATAAAAAAAAGTGACAGTACATATGTAAAAAACACATCGTGTAATAGCACCTTCACATAGCTCATGGTAGTTGTGTTTGTTGGTATACTTGCATAATTTTTTTGTGGTTTTAATGAATTGTGAATGTTGTTGTACAACTATTGTGTTCAACCACTAAAATATTACAACAAACACACTGCGTTTTATGTTTTTTTTAGAGGTATCTACATCTTTTTGCTTGTAGCTAAGCCCAATGATGCTTGATTTAGCCCATTTTCAATACCCGCCTGTAGGGAATTATGGCAAATGATATTATTGTAACCTTACCCGGCAAAATGGTTTCTTTTTTTTTTTTTTTGTGAATAAGCGTGATTTCAACAGACAGACGGACATCGCTTACCGACTCGAGCTGTGATAAGGATCAGGAACATATATATTTAATGGGGTCGGAAATTAGTTTTTCAATGCGTTACAAACGGAATGACAAACCTATATATACCCTCTGCCACTGAGGTGTGGAGGGTGAAAAAATTAATAAAAAATTACTTTTATTGTACAGAAAAAGAGACAATAGATTGGCAAATGAAAATGAAACTAAATAAATGTGAAACAATTCTTTTCCGTTCTCCTGTAGGGAAATCTAACAACAACATGTAACGTAAGTGGAATTCTTTTGGTGTTATATCTCTTAATACACATATCCCAAACAATTAATTGTTAATAACATTTTTATATTTTAATGATCACATTAATTTCCAACTTACGATTTGCGTTTTACGATGTTGTTGCACTGCGACCAAGTAGATCTATTGTGCACCCTCTTTCAGATTCTTGTTCTGTCCTGTTGTACTAGTTCATTACAACGTTTAGGAACTTGATGATGTCATTCACCGCCAATGTTTTGTATGCCCCCTCCCTGATTTCAGATTCGCCAAAAAGTTTGTGCCTCAGATATTTAAACGCTGGATATTTTGCCAGTATATGTAGCATGGTTTCATCATCCTCTAGGCAGTATCTGCACGTTTCATTTTCAGCCAAATACATTTTGTATAGGATGTAATTACACGCATAGTGCCCTGTGAGTGCGCCACATAGAAGTCTTAGATTGGATCTGTTTTATATTTGGGCATCCCTGCTCCGTTTTTCGCTTCGATGCAAGAATTTTGTTGAGTGTTGAAGTAGTACTTGTCCATTCCAGAACTCCACTGATTCGTCTTTAATCCATCTTTCGATTTTCTTTGTTATGTCTTATCTGGTGAATCCGAATTGAGGGTTTGGACCAATGAATGATCTTTCCGCTCCTCGTCTTGCTTGTTCATTGGCTTTCTCATTTCTTTCATACCCTTTGTGACCTGGTACCCATATAAGTGTCACTTTATAAAGTTCAGCTAGTTTATTTAGGGCTCTATGTCTTTCGAGCACGGATTTATGATGGTATACTGATTTGTCCACTGCTTTTAGAACAGCCTGGCTATCTGACATAAGATTTATCTTCGTCCTTGTCAGGTTTCTTTCCATTAGTTTAGCAGTAGCAGCATTTAGTGCGTATAGTTTCGGTGTAAATATTGTCGATTCATTACATAGGGGGATGTGGAGTTTGCACATTGGTCCGTAAACCCTCACTCCTACTCCTTCTGTTGTTTTGGATTCGTCAGTGTACCACTTCTGGGCAACTTCATGCAGCCATGTAGGGTTAGATTCCCAATCGAATCTGCTCGGTATACGAACAGTGTAGTTCTGTTTAAGTTCTAAAACAGGATCTATATGATCGCCTCATAAAGACTTTGATACTTTTGGCTTTATCAAGGATCTTCAGGTGTCCTATATGATCGCCTTCTTTAAATTTGTATAGTCTGTGAAGGTCAATAGCTTGTTTAAAAGTTTCTTCTTGGATTGGTAAGTGCAGCGGTTGTTCTCATTGCTCACGTGATGTTCAAACATGCTAATCTGGTTTGTCTTCTGCCACCATACAACTGAGCCATATAAAATACCCGTAAGGATCATTTGTTTATATATCCACAATAACATTTTAGGGTTAAAACACCACGACCTGCCTAGAAGTTGTTTGCTAGCCTATATTGACGTTGTAGCCATATTTGTTATAGACTCTAGATGAGGGTTCCAGGTGAGTGTTCTATCAAGTAATATACCCAGAAATTTTACCTCCTCCTTGAGTTGAACCTCCGTGTTCCTTATATTGGAATATAAAGATTCCTGATTCCAGTGAAGGGGATAATTGTGGTTCTGTTGCGATTTAAGGAAAGTCCCTCGTCTTCGCATCATTCCTATGTAAGCCTTAGCACTTCTTGCATTTGTTCCCCAATTGTCTGGTCATGTGTTCCACCTACAAACACTGTGATGTCATCTGCATGACCCACAGTGGTAAAATCATTATTGTTTAGTTTTACAATGAGGTCTTCCACCAAGATTGAACATAGTAATGGGAAAGTACGCCTCCCTGAGGGAATCCTTCTCCCTTCATCTTCAAGATTAGCCACTATTCGTCGCCTAGAGAGCAACTTTTTGATCCACCCTATCACAACTGAATACGAGTACAATCTGGTTAGCGCTTCTTCCATAGATTGAAAGCTGGCATTGTCAAAAGCGCCTTCTATGTCCATAAAGGAACATAAGGCTACACCCTTCAACTCCACTATTTTTTCAATCATTGAAGTTAATTTGTGGACAGCTGTGATCATTGATTTACCCTTTTGGTAGGCAAATTTAACTTAGAAAAGCCCAAAAAGCATTTTTACAACCATCACACCAGAGGGTATATATAGGTTTGTCATTCCGTTTGTAATGCATCGAAACAAATTCTGGAGGCCCTAAAATCAAATATTTTCTGGATCCTTATAACAAGGAAAGTTGACTTAGCGATGACCGTCTGTCCGTCTGTTTGTGGAAATCACTATCGCACCTTCAATAACTAAGATAGGCTCTTCGTTTTCGCACGAAATTTTTACTAACATCCCAAATGAGTTCCTATTTAAAATCATCAAAATCGGTTCAAAGGGTCATGAGATATGAATGAAAATGTGAAAAAAAACTCCTGAAAAAAATAAAATTTTTCAATGTGTTTGTTGTTTTTCTTAAGATTTGTATATGTTGTATTCTTCGTATTGTTGTAGTTGTCATTTTCTACTGCACGTTTCACGTTATCTTAAGGAAGTAATGCCAATAATTTTTATCGTTATCACGATATAATAGCGAAAATCGCCAATAGAAAAGAAAAAATATTATCCCCGTATAAAGTACCTTTTCTTTTAAAGGCACTTTTTTATAAAGAAGTACGGTTTTTTTTAAGTACCCATTCTTAAAAAATTATGTTAAACAAGCATCTTTTTTAAATATGTATTTTTTAATTACTATTTTTTAACAAAGTACACTATTTTAAAAAGTTAAATTTTTTTAAGAAAGTACTCTTTTTCAAACAAGTACTCTTTTTTTAAAAAGTAAATTTTAAAAAGTACCCTTTTTAAAAAGGTAAATTTTTTTTTAAAAAAGGACTCTTTTTTAAACCGCCACTGTTTTTCAAGCAAGTACTCTTTTTTTAAAAAAGTAAATTTAATAAAAGTTCTCTTTTTTAAAGAAGTGTCGTTTCGTTAAAAAATTAGCATTTTTCTAAACAAAAATTTACTCTTTTTAAAAAAGTACCCTTTTTTCAAAGAGCACTATTTTTTAAAAGAACCGTCTTTTACAAAGTACACTTTTTAAGTACCTTTTTTTAAGAAATTAACCTTATTTTAAAAAGTACCTTTTCTTGAAAAGTACCTTCCTTTATAAAATACCCTTTTTTAAACAGTACCCCTGTTTGAAAAACACTTTTTAAAAAATCAACCTTATTTTGAAGTACGCATTTTAAAAAAAGTACACTTCTTCTAAAAAAAAAAAATAATTTAAAAAAAAGGACCAATTCGAAATGTACGCTTTCTTAAAAAAATACCTTTTTTATAAAATGGCTTTAAAAAAAAAGTACTTTTCAAAAAGAATTCGAATTGAAAGTTTTAGAATTGGCACCAGTTTTATAGTGATAGTCGTACCACACATTGGTTGTAATATCGAGTTTAAGACGCAGATGGAGAGTATCAAAGCTTCAGCCCAGCCGAATCAAACACTCTTACTTGTTATTTTATTTTATGTTTATTCTCTGATACAATTATCCTTTCCTGAATATCTTTTTTTAAAGTAAATTTTGTCTTCAATTTATTTTAAATTTTTTATATTCTTCAATATCAATTTGTAATTTTCAATATTAATAGGAGTAGTCCTAATTTCTTTTTGGTATTATTTTATTTTGGTATTATTTTAATTTTTTTTTTTCCATAATTGCTTTATGTTGTCATCTTTGGAACCACACTCCACTCCATTCCACTCTCTTTGGAATCAACTAAAAAATATCTATACCTTAAGAATGACTATTTATTTTTTGGGTTCTCTTTTTTTATATTAATTCACGTTTAACATTTCAAAATTTTATTTTTGCTTTTATAGTTTACTTCATTAATAACTGTTTCAGGTATTGAAAAAACTTGTTTAAACCGCTTTGCTAAAGTATTTACCTTGCTATTGTTTAGTTAGTCGGCCAAGCGCAGATTAGTGTTTAATAAAAATTCGTATTTCTGCCAACACTTTTACTACCCTGGAAGCGCTTTGCCAATGTAGCAATTTTCAAAATATAGTACAGTTCAAAAATTTTTTAGATAAATGCCGCTTTTTCATACTTCAGACTCCAGATTGAATCAAATTACGTTAGTCATATTCGCCCCAACGATGCGTATTGTTAAGCATCAATTAGGGTTCATTTGGTCTAAATCTACTGCTTGAAGTTTTATCTTAAACTAAACATTTCTGCTTTACTAAATATGGATATGTAGAAGAAAAAAAAAATTTAAGTCTGCAGCGGAAGTTGCGTTCGTGCTCAACATTTTAACAATTAAACAAGAAACAAAGCTATAGTCGATTTGCGATTTACTCCACCGTGAATTTCGAGAAATGATCTCAGGTCAAAATAGTAGTTTAGGTGATTCAATCATGATTACAAACATTTATGGCAATATATAGATTTTTGATCAAGTGCCCATAGTGTTACCGTTGAACATCATTACAATAACATGTACTTTTTTTTTTTTTTTGTTAGAGTATTATTTAGTAACAAACACATGCATAGTCAATGTTTATTGCTCTTGTGTGTATATATGTGTGTGTGTGTGTGTCTGTAAAGCTTCGTTTAGCGATGAGGTTTTCCTTGTTGTGTGTTGGGAAAACCAACTCCTGTTGTTTGATGTTATTTTTGCCACTTGCCATGTTAATATCCACATTTACTCGTACTACACACGCACACACTCACAGTAGTTGAATTGTTATTATGAGTTTGTAAGCAGGCCAACATCTCGTTGTTTGGTTTCCGCATCAGGTATTTATGTGGTAGCAGGGTATGTTTCGTGAGCATCATTCTCATAAAGAAATCCAATAAAATGTAATAACATGGAAAAATTTTCAAAAGGTTTTCATTTTATATATTTCTATTCATATACTCTAGATGTTTTTTTTTTCATTTTGGACAAAGCCATGAAAGTCAAACAAGTATTTTGTTATCAAATACATTGCGCCTGATTTGAAATTGGTCATTAGCATTTAAGGTTATTTATAAAGTATTGATCAACTTCTAGGGATCAAAGCAATTTCATGTTTATATCTATAACTAATATGAATTGATGCTTTTTTGTTCTTTCATTTGCAGCACCTACGGGTAAACCTGTACCCACATCTGCCCACAATACATCATCCACCTCTGTATATATATCGTGGAAACCACCGCCTCCAGATACGATATTGGGAGAATTTCTGGGTTATCGCATCACCTATAGACCACGTGACCGCAATCCCAATGACACCAAAGAAATGTATATACGCGATTCAACAATTGAGGTATGTTTTGTAAAATAATCATGTTAATCTATAATTTTTACTAAAAGTATATCAAATCTATTTGAGAATTTTTTTTTTGTACAATCGACAATTTTTCGAGAGATATGGGACAACTGCGTTTTATTTCTTGTATTAGTGCGCAAAATTTGAGCCAAATCGGTCAACGCTTTCTGGACGCGCAATGAGTTCAAAGTTCAAATATGAATTTATATGTTAAAATTATCAAAAATATATGATTTTTCACAAAAATTTTTATATTAATAATTGCGTTTCAATTAAATTAATTAATAAGCCATAATTAAGAGCAAATTATCTCTCTAATAAAACAACAAAATCTATTATCGGTTGAAAAACAGCCAAGTTATATCAAGTTCCCCAGGCAATAAATGCGCTGCTGACCACTTGATTAAGAAAATCGAGCTCACATTTTTAAAGACATTGAAATAATTTTCAAAAACAACATTTTTGAATTCTCCAGATTCCAAAATGTTCTTATGTAAAGTATTTTGCATCTTGTTTATTGTTATGCCGTTCTAAATTAATGTCAAAACGGTACGTATTTTCTAGCACTATTTCAAAATCTCCAATTTTACTTTTGAAAAAATTTTGTTGCTTTCATAATGCCCTGTATACGATGTAGAGGTACCACAGCATCAATTAGCTTTCTTTGTGGTTTTATTTGTCTATATAGTTTTATTTTACAACTTTTATTATATTTCCATACAATTGTATGAAAATACTCACTATATCATGATGTTACCACCACCATATTTCGTTGTTCTAACAGTAAACTTGAGGCTGTACGCTGCGTTATCGTTAACTCGTTAACAAATTAATTTTGGTTTTGTCAGACCAAAGAATATTACACTATTTTGCTTTAGGTCAGTTGACATGCTTTTCAGCAAGTTTTTATCATTGTTGTACGATCTCCTCTAGGACTTCGAACTTTAAGATTTATGGTGAACCTTTGAATACCTTATTGCTTTTAAGAGGCCCACAGGTACACCGAATGGGAATAGCATTAAACTGAAGCCGAGAATGCTGATACGCAGATGGTCCCGATAAGAATAAGGATAAGTAAATTATAAGAAAGAATGATTTTTTTTTTTTTTTTTTTTTCAGGAAATAAAGAAAGTGCATGGGCATATCTGGAGGGCCAATTTGATTTACAGATTTAAAGAAAGGATGAAAAGATAAAAAAATTAATATATAAGGAAGAGAATTTTAACAAAAAAAAAAGAAAAGGATTTTTTGTTGGGTAATAACCAAAATAAAGTTAGCAAGGTGGTTGCAGCCTCAGTTAAGGCACCACTTGCGGTTAGTTTTAGCTATAACTACTTTAGTAGTTATAGTAAAATATTTGAAAAAAACTATGCGCAAACAATTAAGACGGATACGAGATAGAGCCGGTTTGGAAAATTAGATAATATATTCGACTTAGAATATGAAGAATCTATAATATTAATAGGCTAGGCGATTTCTTGCGACTGATGTTTTGTTCTACCGTTTTATCCCTATTTTGACCAAACGTATATTATTTGAAAGGTATTTCTTTTTAGCCGTTTTGCAGACTTACAGATTTTATAATTTTTTCCTTTGCTTTGAGTAAATTGCATTTAAAGTTGCTACTAACACATACATAAAATTATACAATGCTATGTGTGTGTTTATTAAATTTGTTAATGTGTTAATGTATTAAAAATGAGTTTGTTTCTGTGTTGATTTGTGAATTGGCCATAATTGATTAGCATACTTTTAGGGTCTTTATTTAATTAAATATTAAAATTTCCTAGAATTTGCGCTCGAATTTCGAGGGTTGGAATCTGCTAGTAAGAATAAAGGGGGAGAAGAAAAATTTTTTTTACATGGAAGAATTAAAGGATGAACTTGAGAAGAATCTAGAAATAGCAGAAGGTAATTGGAAAATGTTATTGAAAGAAGCTGAGGATGGAAAAAGAATTGAAAAACCGGAAATTTTAAATATTGAATTCAAGTAAGATTTTTAAATAACCAAAGATACCAAAATTAGACTTAATCGTAACCGTACCTCTAAAACGAATTCTGATGTCCCGACTTTTGACCTGTCTGTCTGTCTGTCTCACTTTGACCCATTTAGAGTGTCCCAATCGAGTCCAAATGTATAATTGACCCCCACTAACTTTGGAGGGCCGGCCCACCCATGCCAGTGGCATACCCCTGGAATCCCCCTGGGGGATTCCCCATAGAAACATTTCAAAAATCACAATTTTTTTGTTTAGAATTGGGCTGACTATGTTTGATTTAATATTAAAATTAACACTCATGCGTATTCGTATCTTCTACTCTGCTGTTAAATAATAATCATACGCATTTGCTATGTTATGTTATTCAAAAATATCAATCAGATGATCACGTGAGTATGCGTGATTCTGCGTGACTACCCCAAAATGAGTATGTAGTCACAACAAGACTATGGGCAAAGTTTCAGATCAATTGCATGAGGGGGAATGGGGTTGCCCCATGGCAGACAGACAGACTGGTCAAAAGTCGGGACAGCAAAATTCGTTTTAGCGGTATGGTTCCTTGGGCAAAGTTTCTTATTTTGATCCCAAGAATATGATTTTCCTTGTCACTTGAACGATTTTTTGCCTCCCTACAAATCAACCCGCCCTAATGGATAATCTAGAATAGTAACACAATCGAAAGCGAGTGATCGTTTCCACTCGGATCTTATTGGGGTTTCTGTAGTATAAAAGAGAATTATGAATTACTATATTGTCAATATATATAACAGTCAGGAGAGGGCGCTGGATTATCAGAAGCTGTCAGTCGAACCCGATGAAGTATCGGTAGCAGTCAGCCGAAGCAGCTAGATTATCGCGAGCAGTCGGCCGAAGCCGCTGAATTACCGGAAGAGTCAGACGAAGCCGTTGAATTATCTGGAGCAGTCAGCCAAAGACCCCCTGGATTATATTTATTGGTGACAATCGGAGTCGATCGTCTTTTTAAATGCGCATGCACTAAACTAATTGTACACGGCATCTTGCCGAAACAAGACCACCTTTTATCGACACCAATTCTACATACTTATCATATTTGATTCATGAACTAATAGAGAATCAATATGAGGCGATCCCATTGTTATCTATATAACACAATCAGCCCAATTACGAATATTCTCAAGGAATTTCATTCTCACGGAAAATACTTTTCTCGAGAAAAAAAATTCTCCAATTATAAATTCCGCGTGAATAAAAAAATAAATAAGTGGCATCATCGAATTTCGAAGCCAGTTGTTTTGCTTATTGACAATAAATTTTCTATTTTTTTTTTTTTTTGTGTGTGCAAACGAATATAAATTTATTTTAAAGAAAAATTAATTAAAAAACAAGTAAGAAAATTATAGTCGGTCTAGCCCGTCAAATATTTTTGGTTGTTACAAACAGCAGCACAAAGTCATTATACCCAAACCACATAGTGGTATAGGGTATAATGAATAGCATAGCTTTGATGCGAGCACTTGTGGAGGAAATTTGTGTTGTACAATAACGACAACGAAATAGCTAAAAGATTGCTAGAAGTCAATTGCGGGCTGAATCTATGGAAAACGCAATCAATGCCTAAACTGGATTTCATTAAAGTTAACCAAAGTTGAAGGTGTGCTTTATTTGTGGTCTTAAACCTACAAGAACAATAAAATATTAATTTTTTATACCCTATACCACTATGTGGTTTGGGTATAATGACTTTGTGCTGCTGTTTGTAACAACCAAAAATATTTGACCTAGACCCATCTTTAATTATACCGATCGAATCAGAATCACTTTCTGAGTTGATTTAACAATGTCCGTCCGTCCGTCCGTCCGTCCGTCCGTCTGTGTGTCCATGTAAAGCTTGTAATCAAACTGCAGGTCGCAAATATGAATATATTTTGATGAAATTTGGTATATAAGCTTTCATCGGCCATGGGATGAACGCTATTGAAATTGGTGAGAATCGGTCCATGTTCAGACCTAGCCCCCATACAAATTACCCATATGAAATCGACATAAATTGCCATAAGATCCAAATTGTCATATAGATCTTACTCAAATTGGGTTTGTATGCGTTCATTACATCCACTAATGAGTAGTCCAAAAATGATCCCTTTGACCCCATATAGAGCTGCTTCCCGATCTTCACTTAAATCTATTAAAAAACAAAAATATTGCACTGATTCTTCTCAAATTTTGTTTGTACATATTTTTGCAAAATACAAGAGACTTTACCAAACATGATCAGGATCGGTCCATTTTTGGACCTAGTCCCTTTATAGATATAGCATCCGATATGAACTTTTTCATATCTGCAGCCAAAAAAATTAATAAAAATCCCACTCAAATTTGGTTTTTGCTTATTTTCAATGTCCAGTTAGTTGGGCCTAAGAGATAGGGTTTCTAAACGCATGGTATAGGGTATCGTATAGTCGGTCTAGACCGACTATAATTTTCTTACTTGTTTTATTTTAATTTTGATTTATCAAAGTACTTTTTACATTTTTATGTAAACTCCCGTCTGTTTTGCAAGGGAAATTTTTTGAGGCAAAAAACTAAAATCAAGTGCATTGAGAATAACTACTCAAATTTTTTTTCCGACGGAATTTTTATTCATAATAGGGGAAAAGGGAGAAGTGAGATATTTCATGCGGAATTTTTGTTTAGAATTGGGCTGAATAATATTATATGTGTCGGTATGTATGTATACTTAAATGCTGGCGTGAATGGTGTCAATCAGTGTGTGGTTGTGCTATTAATGTCTGTTTGTGTCGTTATGTGCGTTGCGAGTTATTAAAAGATCACTTTTATTAACTTTGATGTTAATTTTTTATCCAAATGCCACGATGTCGTCATTAATTCGGACAGCCGAAAACCAGTGCTATTAGAAGAAAACTGATTTTTTGGAAAATTTGTGCAATTATTTGGTAATTTTATAATGGAATTTGTTTTTGGCGTTATTTACCGCCAATTCTTTCATTTTATTAATTTTTCTTATCTTATTTCGATCCAGCACATCACTGCCCTTATTATTTATATCCTCCACCCCAGTGTGCAGAGGGTATATATAAGTTTGTCATTCCGTTTGTAATAATTAGAAGAAAAAAATTCTGGACCCCATAAAATATATATATTTATGATCCTTATAACAAGCGGGGTTGATATAGCGATGTCCGTCTGTGGAAATCACGATCACGAAACCGATCGGAGAGCTGGGATGCTCGTTTGTATAAAAAATGATTCGTTAACATCCTGAGAAGTTTGCTATTTAAAATCGTCCAAATCGGTTGATAAGGTCCCGAGTATTAAATGAAAAAGTAAAAAAAGTCTTGAAAAAATAAGATTTGTCTATGTTGTTCTTGTCACTATCACACCCTAAATAGGATAGCGAGGATAATAATTTTTAGTGAGAATGATTCACTAACTCTATGAAAAGGTTTCCGTTTGAAAAACCATGAAAATCGGTCTAACAGGTCCCGAGAAATCGCTGAAAAAGTAAAAAAAAATTGAAAAATTATTTCTATATTGTTCTTGTTTTTTCTTTGATTTAAAAATTTTCTCCTGTAAAATTTTGATTTAGACACTTAAGCTTTCTGCGTAATCATGGTTGGAATTAATATAATTTCGGCTTTCTAATGATCGAACTTTAGGAACTTTACGACTTTTTCAAAAATACAAAATAAATAATCGATAACATCAAAAAAGGAGACAATACACATTAAGTTTGTGGTAAATTAAGCTTCTTAACTATTTTTTATTATTTTAAATAAAATTTACTAAACAAACATAAGTTTTTCAAAAGATTTTAATAAGTTTTTTTTATATATCATACTTAAATATTATAAATTTCATTTACAAATTGGAAAGTCTGTTCAAACAACTTTGTTTAAACATTTTAGTTTCTTTTACGTAAAAGTTTTAGGCACTTAATATTTAATGACTGCATACTCTACACACTTATATACATTTACGTATTTCTGTATAAATGACTTCAAGTAAATTATGTGTGAATGCTTGAAAAAGTGTTAGGGCATAAGGCAACCAACAAAAAAAATAACCTCATTATTCGCTCTAAAAACTTGTACTCAAATAAAGAAATAAATAAATAAATAAAAATCAACCTGATCTGATTTCTGATAACTATAGAATTAATCGTATAAAACGGTATGCTGATCCTAATAAGTTCATGACGAGATATATTACAAATTTTATGATCATTCGATTACCTATAAAAAATATGTTGCTTTTTTTTAAATCCAAATGTCATTTTAATTAAAAATCAGTTGGTTACGTTATACGCATGACTAAATACTATCTCTTTTGAATTATTAAAAATAATATAATTATATTTACTTAAAAAGTCATGCTAGTTAATCCATAAGTGTTTTCCAACAAAAATACTAAAAGCAGCATCACACACATACACACACATACAAATACAGGCACATAAATATATGTAAAATAACAACTTAAGTCCACAAGATTTATGCATTAAAAGTACGAGTAATATAGAGAAAAAAAATCAAGAAAAAACTGGTTAAAGGGAGAGAAAAAATGTAGCAAAAAACGCTAAAATATATATAAACCATTACACGTTGTTAGATGTAAGTCAACAGAAATAAGAAAAAGAAGAAGAACGAAAATGAACAAAAGATGTATGAAAAATATATTTAAAAAAAAAATGATATTTTCGTAATAAAACTAGAGGGGACTATTATTTAGATGATACAGTTTTCTATATTTAGTTCCGGGAAGGCAAATATATACTTATAAAATGGAATGGAAAACTATGAAAATAAATCAAGTAAATAAAGTTTTAATAAATCTGTTTTTTTTTTTTTTTTTTTTTGTTTGTTATCTAATTAAATGCTCATAATATCATTAAAAAAAACATAAATTTGATAAATAATTGCCACTCTAATACAAATATATATGAAAATATGGAAAAATGCAAGCATATATGCATAACTATGAGTATGACATGCATATTCATGCTTTACAATATATGCAAATAATGTAAATGTAATTTGGTAAAAAGATACAGGTAATAAATTCTAACAAAACCAAAAGAAAAACTAACACAAAATTGTAAAGAGACAACAAAATACAAAACAACAATTATTATGCAAAAAAAAAGAATTCCTTTAAAGTAGTTGTTGTAACATATTTCACAGTAGTTTAAGCAACAATAACACATTCGAATAAACTATTAAACAAACAAGAAAACAACTCTAACGAAACACGATGATCAAAAGAATATTTATTTGTTTATTTATTTTTTTTTTTCGTTTGTCTTGTTATTTAAAATTAAAGAAAATTGCTTAGAACACTCGTATTTATATTTATGTTTGATAATTTACAAAGAAATTCTTGTTTGTGTTGGGGATTTTTTTTTTTTTTTTTTTTTTGCGAATCATTACTCACCCTAATGCAATTACAGAATCCAAACTCACATACACGTAAATTTATGAGTGCGTTGTAAGGCATAAACAAATTAGAGATGGTTAACAAAAAAATAAACGAGGGCAGGTCTATAAGTGGTTTATGAATTTACCATGAATTTCGAATTCTGTTTAGTACGGAAGTCTAAATAACAGCTGTTATTTTAATAGAGCATGGTAGAGAAGAAGAAAGCACATACGAGAGCGGTGCCAACCTGACGTATAGATGGCGGCAGTAGTTTGAAAAAATTTATTTTGATGAAAAGTGACAATTTTATAAAACGTATGTTTTAAGTTGCAAGGCGCCACGTTGTTTATTGTTTTGCTGGAGCCATCAAAACAGGCCCCCGTTAACCATAGGGCTAATTGGGCAGCAGCCCAGGGGCGCCAACGATCCGAGGGCGCCAAAAAACCAAGACGATACAATTTTGATTGCTTTTTTATCAACTTAAAAAAATAATATTTACTTTATATTTAACTCAATTTTTTTAAATAGTCAGTGGGTCAAACCAATAATAAACTGACGATATGTACTTATATATTTAAAATGATTATCCCCGAATTATAATTGGCCGTACCATTCGTGTTGCGTAGTGTTTTTTTTTTTTTTTTTTTTTCAAATAAATACTGCTTACAATGTTTTTGTTTGTGTAACAATTTTGGCAAGAACAGAGCCCACATGCTAAAGTATGCTAGTCATTTTTTGCTTTGATATAATTAAACTTTTAAAGATTATCGAAGGAATTACCGAATATTAGAATTTAAAAATTTTAATATATTTACGTAAAAATATAGTAATTAAATTGTGTTTTAATGTAAGTGAAAAATATTTTTTATTCCGTAATGTGTACTATGAAAAATTAATTTTATATATGGGGGGTTTCATGTCAAGTGCACCAACTTTTGAAACCGATATCTTCCGATCGGGATGAAGAGGTTAGTCCTATTGGATAGTAGTTTAGACACAATTTTTCAACAAGATCGGTCAAGATCTCTCTGAGTTAGAGGGGATCAAAATTTGACATTTTGGCCAAACAGGTGTTTTTTCTCATCCATGTAACTTATTACCTATTGTTCTTAAAAAATTTTCTCCCAAATAGTTTAGGTAGCTATTTCTTCAATATTTCGGAAAAAAATACTTTAAAAAAAAAAAATTTTTTTTGACTTTTTTTTTTGCTAAATAAAAGCATTTTTTGCCTTTTTTTCAAAAAGGGCATTTTTTATTTTTTTTTTTTTTTTCATAAGAAAGCTTAGAATTTTTCCTTTAAGAGCTTTTTGGTCGCTTAGTGGGATGGGAGTGGGATATCTATGAAAATAAATGTTTTGTAACTCAAGACAACGGCGGTTTTTCAATTTTTCACAAATGCACTATTTTGAATTTTTTCCTATTTGTGTGAAAAATCTTACAAATAAAACTTATGCTGAGAAACTAGACAAATTAACCTTTCCGAACGTATGTAATATACCTTCATAACATAACAGAAGAGAATGGTTATCTGTAAGCTGAAAGAGTTATTTGCAACATTTCAATCTGAACACGAGGATGTTAGAATTGGCTTCACGAAATTAACCCAAATGAGGCCAAAACATTGCGTTTTGGCAGAAAGCAGCGGAACTCACACAGCATTTACCATGAAAATGTTAAACTGATGTTGAAGGAAATCAACTTAAAGCAGATTAACACGATTACCGCGATTGCCTTAAATTGACTCTGTGTCCTAATGCAACATCTTCTTATGTGAATGTACCAATTGCCCGAAAACCACATTCATCAAAGAAAATTTAATCAACTCTTTAGATCGAGAATATATAGAGGAGGTCAAATTTGATTCTTGGATTCAGACTGACAGATGCACATTGAAAACAATCATTTTAAAAGTGGATGATTTTGTAGAAGAAATGTGTACAGGATTGCTAAACTTGAGACACCATGACTTTTTAGTCAAAGAGCAATGGTCATTCTTCAAGGATTTGAAGATACATTTGAAGTCTGGTGAATTCGTTATTTCATATGATTACGCAGAAAACTATAAATATGTTTTTTAGGATGCCATACAAGCATTCCACTTCAATAACGACCAAGCAACTATATTCACAGTAGTTATTTAGTACATAAAAGATGAAAAATTGGAACACAAAAGTATGGCAATCATATCCGACGATTTAAAACATGATACCGTTGCAATTTATGAGTACCAGAAGATAATACTAAAATATCTAAAATCTAAATTTACAGTAAAGAAGGTATACTACGTTTCGGACGGAGCTTGTCAACATTTTAAAAACAAAAGTAGCTTCGCAAATCTTATGGCTCATGAAAAAGATTTTGGAATGCCAGCTGAGTGGTATTTTCATCATACTGCTCATGGTAAAGAAGCATGTGATGGTATTGGGGCAAACCTTAAAAGAAATGCAGCGAAGTATAGCCTCCAGTGCTCTCATCTTAGATGTGACTGCTTTATTCCATTGGGCAATGAATTATTGTAAAGAAACTAAAATAGTTTTTAGTAGCAAAGAGGATTATGAGGAAACATTAAAAACCCTAAAGAGCGGATTCGATGCTGCGATAACAATCGATGGCACCGCTCAATACCATGCTTTTATACCGCTTGTCGATGGAAGACTCGACATGAAAAAGTTTTCTGCCTCTACTCAATGCGATTTCTTTCAAAAGTCAAAAAAAAAAAACACCAGCGAAATCAACAGCTGAACCTAGTAACGCCAAGAAAGGGTTGGCTAAAAAAGCAGCAAATAAATTCGACAAATAAGCTGGATGAAAGATTGGATTTTTAAAAAGTGACAAAACTTAAATACTTCATCAGCTACAATAAATTAACTATAAACAAGCTTTACATGGACACACAGACGGACGGACGGACGGACGGACGGACGGACATTGTTAAATCAACTCAGAAAGTGATTCTGATTCGATCGGTATAATTAAAGATGGGTCTAGGTCAAATATTTTTGGTTGTTACAAACAGCAGCACAAAGTCATTATACC
Organism: Cordilura impudica; assembly: GCA_963682025.1. Classification (NCBI taxonomy): domain Eukaryota; kingdom Metazoa; phylum Arthropoda; class Insecta; order Diptera; family Scathophagidae; genus Cordilura; species Cordilura impudica. Next base: position 44,842,428 of record OY821517.1, read on the forward strand.
CAAACCACATAGTAGTATAGGGTATAATAAGAAAATTATAGTCGGTCTAGACCGACTATACGATACCCTATACCATGCGTTTAGAAACCCTATCTCTTAGGCGCAACTAACTGGACATTGAAAATAAGCAAAAACAAAATTTGAGTGGGATTTTTATTAATTTTTTTGGCTGCAGATATGAAAAAGTTCATATCGGATGCAATATCTATAAAGGGACTAGGTCCAAAAATGGACCGATCCTGATCATGTTTGGTAAAGTCTCTTGTATTTTGTAAAAATGTGTACAAACAAAATTTGAGAAGAATCAGTGCAATATTTTTGTTTTTTAATAGATTTAAGTGAATATCGGGAAGCAGCTCTAAATGGGGTCAAAGGGATCATTTTTGGACTACTCATTAGTGGATGTAATGAACGCATACAAACCCAATTTGAGTAAGATCTATATGACAATTTGGATCTTATGGCAATTTATGTCGATTTCATATGGGTAATTTGTATGGGGGCTAGGTCTGAACATGGACCGATTCTCACCAATTTCAATAGCGTTCATCTCATGGCCGATAAAAGCTTATATACCAAATTTCGTCAAAATATATTCATATTTGCGACCTGCAGTTTGATTACAAGCTTTACATGGACACACAGACGGACGGACGGACGGACGGACGGACGGACGGACATTGTTAAATCAACTCAGAAAGTGATTCTGATTCGATCGGTATAATTAAAGATGGGTCTAGGTCAAATATTTTTGGTTGTTACAAACAGCAGCACAAAGTCATTATACCCAAACCACATAGTGGTATAGGGTATAAATAGTTATAATATGAATGGATCTAATGTTTTAATATTAAATTTTATTAAATAATTTATCTATTTATTTTTATTATAATTATTATATATTAATTTAATTATTATTACATTTAAATAAAAAAAAATAATTGTTCAACATTTCTATAGAAAAAAAGTGATTTTTTTCCTGAGGTTAACATATTGTGGGTATTACAGTATTGAGGGTATGAAATTTTAGTTAGGCATGTTATATACCTTCGGAAAGGTTAATTTGTCTAGTTTCTCAGTATAAGTTTTATTTGTAAGGTCTTTCACACAAATAGGAAAAAATTCAAAATAGTGCATTTGTGAAAAATTTAAAAACCGTTGTCTTGAGTTAGAAAATATTTATTTTGATAGATATCCCACTCCCATCCCACTAAACGACCGAAAAGCTCTTAAAGGAAAAATCCTAAGTTTTCTTATGAAAAAAAAAAAAAAATCCCTTTTTTGAAAAAAAGGCAAAAATGATTTAACCCATTACGCCTGACCCCCTATTCCGTTGTCCGATTTTGACAAAATTCCACACAGTTAGTATTTAGGGCATTTATATTGACGTGGTATTTTTATTTTTTTTTTTATCTGTCATACCCGAACCTGTGGCTCTTGGGTATTTTTCTACCCATTTAGGCATTAACGTGTTCTAAAATAATTTTTTTTGTTATTGTATGTTTTGATGAAAAGTGGTATGTTTATCTATAATATTTGAATTAGTTGCATGAAAACAAAGTGTGTTGGTGTGATTTTTAAAAACGAATTTGGGACTTCCCCGTTTTTGGCTAGAGTAAGTGAAATTCAATGCAAACAAAAGTTTTTGATATAGTTTATTGTGTTAGTTTATACGTGCATTTAATTGTGTGTCGTGATTGCGATAGACTTGCAGTCAATCTTTGAAAAAGAAATACTGTAGTGATTTTAAAATTTTGTAAAACAAAATGTTTCGAAGTCGTAAATTTTAACTGTACTGAATTACAGGCAAAAATAGATGGACTAGGACTAGTGATGAGGAAGAAAATGACTTTGACCATAAAACAGATAAAATAAATTTTGTGATTGCTCGCCCGGATAAGGTTGATGATATAAGTGACAATGAAGATATAGGTGATAATCTTCAAATACTTCTTGATAAAACTCAACTTCCTAATGAAATGCCCGGCCAGCTTGAGATTGAGTACATATATAATGATGATAATAAAAATCTGTCAGTGGTTTCTGAATTAGTGGAAAAAACTCTTATCCGTTAGATACAGACAATGAACCCCAACCATCTACATCGAAATCAAAGGTCGTGTTTTTGTGAGAAATTAACCTATATGGAGTAAAGCGCATAGTTACAAATTTGATAAAAAAAAAAAAAAAAACCTTTCGACAATGAAGAGAATGCCCAAAAAGCATTGTTCGAGATTATTGGTAAGTTTTGTGGCATACCTTTGTTGTCTACAAATTCTTAGAGCTATTTTTGGTTCTGATAGATTCGTTCACACCACTTCAATTATGAGAATGCTTTTTCGATGATGAAGTCATGAATATGATCGTCGAAAGAACATATGAATATTCTGGACAAAAAAATGTTCCTGGTTTCGTTACTTTAATATCGAAATAAAAACATTTTTTGGAATCTTATATCTTACGGGATATAATACCTTGCCAACTATCATATCATATTGGTCAAATCAAGCATCTTTAGGATGTCAGAAAGATTCAATGAGTCGAGATAGGTTCGAAATAAAACTAAATATACACGTTTATAATAAAAATCTGGATGCAAATGATAAATTTTCCATAATTTCTCCATTGAACGATGTCTTAAATAAAAAATTTATAGAACTTGGTGTATTTGCTCACAACCTTTCGGTGGATGAATAGATGATTGCATACTATGGTCGTCACTCTTTAAAAATGTTAATAAGAGGTAAACCGATACGATTTCGTTACAAGTATTGGGTCTTAGCTTCAGCGACAGGATACTGTTTTTTTTTTATTCCGCATTCTGGCGCTTCTGCCAACAATAATGCCGATTGTGGTCTTGGAGAAAAAGTAGTATTACTATTGTTGGAAAATCTGTCAGACCCAAACCAACACAATGTAACATTTGACAACTTTTTTACTAGACATAAGTTGTTGTGCAAATTGACTCAAAAAGAATATTTTGCAACTAGTACCTTTCGCGACAATCGCACCAATCATGCTTTATTGGATGATTTAAAATTGATGAAAAGGAAGCCCTGAAGTTCATCAAATTTTTGTTTTGACAAAAACAACAAAATAATCGCTGTTCGTTGGAATGCTAGTTCGGTGGAAATATTTAATTCCGCTTTATTTTTCCAATACTGACTATTTTTGTTTTAGGTAGTCACTGTGATGTCCAATTTCTTGGGTGTAGAGCCGATGTGCCGAGCGAGGTGATTTTATCGAAAAAATTGGAGGATGACAACGATTGAGCAACGTAATCTAATACGTTAATACAATCAGCGAATGGGTGGAGTAGATTTATTTGATAATACTATGAACAGCTACCGCATTCAAATTCGCGGAAAAATGGTACTGGCCGTTACTTACATATGCGATGGATGCTGCACTACATCTGCAGAAAACTTGAAGGCGTGCTAGTCATAAGTCAGCTTGATTTTCGCATAAGTGTCGTAGAAGAATTGATAACATTAACTGAAAATCGTTTCCGTCGTTATAAAAAAGTTGTCACAAACGCGCAAATAATGGCAAAGCGGATGGATAAGTTTAATCATATGATTGAAAAGATTGGTCAACGCGGCCGCTGTGAGCAATGTGGAGGTAAAACAGTGTATGGATGCACAAACTGCCATGCAAACTTACATCCAAAGTACTTTTTTAAACAGTTTCATGCTGGCACTCTAAAAAACATTGAAAAGATAAAAAAAAATCTAAATAATAAAGAATCTCTTATATAACGTGTAATTCTCAATACAAATAAAATAAAACGGATTTTTTTTTATGATATTCTAAAAACCATTACAAAAAACAAATTTTTATTTGAAATTCATTTAAATAAATAATAAAAATAAAAATTTGTTTTAGAACCCTTTTATGCCTAAGTGGGTATTTAAATACCCACGCCATAAAATTGGATCTGTAGCCCAGAGGAATGACCTATTCGGGTGGTTTTTACTTTTTTAGATAGAAGACATGTTATGCTATAAGGAAAGTCCACACCCCAAACTTTCCAGATCCATTTATGTCAAAAATTTTTTACTTTGTTAAATTACTGACTTTTGACCCGCTAATTTTTCCCCAAGTCATGTTCCTATGTGACTCTTAAAATTTTGTTTACTAGCTTTATCTTTCCTCTATCAACTCGTGAAAAAAGATTTGAAATAACTTGCGCCTGGCTCCAGCTGGATCTTTTCTAAGATAGCTCTATTTTTGGGTATTTTTCTACCCATTCGTCGGTAATGGGTTAATTTAGCAAAGAAAAAAGTCTAAAAATTTTTGTTTTTTTTTTTTAAGTATTTTTTTCCGAAATATTGAAGAAATAGCTATCTAAATTATTTGGGAGAAAATTTTCTAAGAACAATAGGTAATAAATTACATGGATGAGAAAAAACACCTGTTTGGCCAAAATGTCAAATTTTGATCCCCTCTAACTCAGAGAGATCTTGACCGATCTTGTTGAAAAATTGTGTCTAAGCTACTATCCAATAGGACTAACCTTGGTGGAAATTTCATCCCGATCGGAAGACATCGGTTTCAAAAGTTGGTGCACTTGACATGAAACACCCCATATATTAAAAGTATAATATTCCAGATATTTGCGTAAACATGACTCCGCAAAGGAAAACTAGGTCTGGGTATGAAAATTGAAAGATAACCGAAGAAAAAAAAGCTAAAGAAAGTCTATTGTTGACAAAAATTTCATCTTTGAAAAACTATTTTCAAACAATAAATAATTCAACTGGCGATTCGTATGATTTGGATAAAAATAAAGAGACGGAACTTGCTGCAGAGGAAGTACAAGAAATTGAAGTAATCGCAGGGCATTTAGAACTGTCTGAACCGTATTTGAATGTGGATAAAGGCAATGAAAATGATGAAAAGGAATTAGAACTTGTGATTGTAAATGATAATTTTCAATATCATGATGCTACAAAATGGGGGAGTTAAACGAAGAGAAAATCAATCTCATTTTAATAAATATTGCAGAAATTCGAGTGGATGTTCATAAACTAGATTTCAGTTTATCAAAAATAACATATAAAACGCAAAATGGATTCGCCACTGCGTCAATATTTCATAGAATACTATTAAGTGGAAAAAGAGAAAAACGAAATTGGCTTTTATATTCGCAATGAATTGGAAAAGTGTTTTGTTGTCCTTGCAAATTATTTGACATATCTCATAGTAATAATTTCATTAGTGGATTTAATGATTGGAAACATGTCGAAATGATTTCACAACATAAGAGCTGTGCCCAACATTAAAAAAATACCCGAATATATGTAAATCGAGTTAATAGTCATCGGGACTATTTAAAAAATGTTGCCATAATAGAGACCACCAAAAATTTACATTATTGGAGAAGTATTTTAGAATGAATTGTAGAAGTAATTAAGGTTTTATCTTCGAGAGGATTGGCTTTTCGTGGCAGCAATGAAATTATTGGCAATAAAAGTAATGGAAATTATTTGGGATGTATACAGTTACTAGCAAAATTCTATCCACTGTTACAGCAACATTTACTGGATTTTGGAAATAAAGGAAAAGGGACAGTATCATATTTGTCATCAGTAGTTTGTGATGAATTTATTGAAACTCTAGGTAACAATGTGCGAAGCGCTATTATTGCTGAATTAAAGGAAGCCAAGTATTATTCCATAAAAATTGACTCAACGCCCGATATTTCACACTTAGATCAGCTCACAATTGTTGTTAGATATGTAAACACTGCCTGAACTGCAGTAGAGAGACCTTTATTGAAAATGTCGGTCATAAAAGTGAAGAAACGGAAAAATGCGTAATAGAACTGTTAGAAAAATACGGAATTGATTTGAAAGATTGTAGGGGGCAATCTTACGATAATGCCTTTAATATTCAGGAATTTATAGCGGACTTCAGGCACGAATAAAGCCAAAAAATAATTTAGCTATTTATGTACCATGTGCACCCCATTCTCTGAATTTGATTGGTGAGTGTGCTGCAGAAAGTTGTTTGGAAGCTACGAAATTATTTTTTTTCATCCAAAGTATATATAATTTTTTTTCTGCTTCAACTAGCTGTTGGGAAATATCGAAATGTCGCTTATTTGTGAAATGTAAGACGCCAAAAACACTGAGCAACACTCGATGGTCAGCACGTGCTGAATCAGTTCATGATTTAGTTGTCGGATATGAATACTTTAAGCATGCTCTCAATGATATATCTACAGATTTAACACAGAAATGTTCCATTAGAATTGAAGCAGAAGGTTTGGAAAAGCAGTTTAATTCTCTCGAAACTGGTTTTATGCTTTCATTTTGGAATGATATTCTGGAAACTATGAATAAAACAAGTAAGAAAATTATAGTCGGTGTAGACCGACTATACAATATCCTATACCATGCGTTTAGAAAACCTATCTCTTAGGCCCAACTAACTGGACATAGAAAATAAGCAAAAACCAAATTTGAGTGGGATTTTTATTAATTTTTTTGGCTTCAGATATGAAAAAGTTCATATCGGATACTATATCTATATGGAGACTAGGTCCAAAAATGGACCGATCCCGATCATGTTTGGTAAAGTCTCTTGTATTTTGCAAAAATATATACAAACAAAATTTGAGAAGAATCAGTGCAATATTTTTGTTTTTTAATAGATTTAAGTGAAGATCGGGAAGGAGCTCTATATGGGCCCAAAGGGATTATTTTTGGACTACTCATTAATAGATGTAATGAACGCACACAAACCCAATTTGAGTAATATCTATATGACAATTTGGATCTTATGGCAATTTATGTCAATTTCATATGGGTAATTTGTATGGGGGCTAGGTCTGAACATGGACCGATTCACACCAATTTCAATAGCGTTCATCCCATGGCCGATAAAAGCTTATATACCAAATTTCATCAAAATATATTCATATTTGCGATCTGCAGTTTGATTACAAGGTTTACATGGACACACAGACGGACGGACGGACGGACGGACGGACAGACATTGTTAAATCAACTCAAAAAGCGATTCTGATTCGATCGGCATAATTAAAGATGGGTCTAGGTCAAATATTTTTGGTTGTTACAAACAGCAGCACAAAGTCATTATACCCAAACCACATAGTGGTATAGGGTATAATTAATGTTAGCCTCCAGAAAGTTGAAATTGATATTGAAACAGTAGTGAAATTATACAGTTCTTTGGAAGCATATATTGAAGAACATCGCAATATAGATTCATTTAACTATTACAAAAAGAAAGGAGGAGAGCTCACGGGATGTTTTGAATTTAAAACAGTAAGAATTGTTAAACGAAAAAAGGAGTTTGATGAAGGGGCATCAGCCGACACACAATTTGATAAAAATAGTCATTTTCGTATAAATATTTTTTATGTTCATATTGATAAACTTTTGGCAGAAATAAAAAAAAACGGAAATCTACATATGATTGCATTGCCACAAAATTTGGAGTTTTAATGAATTTAAAACGTTTAGATGAAAACATGATACGAGAAAAAGCAACAATTTTATATAAAGATTACCCAGATGATCTTGAAATTGGTCTAATCGAGGAATGTTTACATTTTAAATATGTAAATTTAATATCCGACAAATTAATATCTGAGCAAATTTAATATCTGAGCAAATTTTAAAAACAATAATTGAATCGCAAGTTGAATCCACTTTTATCAATATAACAACAGCTCTACGTATATATTCAAGTATCGCCTACACAAATTGTAGTGGAGAAAGATTGTTTTCAACTCTTAAGCGAATAAAAAATCATTTGAGATTGTCTTTAGGGCAACACAAAGTATTTTTTCAATAGAATCGGATGTCCTAGAGCAATGGTTCCCAAATTGTGGTCCGCGGCCCCCAGGGGTCCGCGAACTGTTCTGACAAAATTAACTTTTAAAACGAAATATAAAAAATAGAAATTAACAGCACTTTTGAAAAAGATATCCAACCCATTAAAATAATTTTAAAAAAAAATAATTTATTTGATAAATTTATGATAAAAAATTTATTTGTAAAATTTAAATATTTGTTTTTTAAGCATAATATGCTTATATTATAAGTAATTTAAATAAAATATTAAATCTCTTACAATAAAAAAGAGCTTTTGATAATTGTGTACTAAAATTGACAAAGTACCTTTCGGTCAACAGTGATATCACATATACCATGTTTAACATCACTAAATAAATCAGCTGATTTTGTTTTTATTTTCATTTCATATTTATTGCCGTTAGTCGTGTGTGTGTTTCTCAACTAGTAATAAAATCTAAAATATTTAAAAAAAAAAAAAAAAAGAAAATATGACGAAAGTTGTATGAATTTCGGATTTACATTTGTAAAAAATAACGATATTGTAATGCCTCAGTGTGTAATTTGCTTCAAAACCCTTTCCAATGATGCTATGAAACCAGCAAAATTAGAGAGGCATCTAATTCCAAACCATCCACAATTTAAAGATAAAAATTCTGACTTTTTTGCTTCTAAAATCAGATCACTGAATAAAGTAAGATTGGATTCCACAGGTGATTTAAATGTTGAACAGGAAAGGGCTATGGAAGCTTCCTATAAAATAGCAATGTTAATTGTTTAAAAAAAAAAAGCCACACTCAATTGGACAACACTTGATCAAAACTTGTATTGCCGCAGTTGGTAACGTAATGCTTGATACAGCCATTAATGCAATCTTCAATAAAAAGAGGCAACACATTTTTGGAAATTTTTTCTTTTTCCTGTCAAGTAACAAAAAATCGAGTTAGGGTCTTTTTATATTAAGTCATCGATATATTTTAATTTTTATTTAGTATTCCTGAAATGGGATAAATCCATCTATTTTGAAATGTTTTGTTACTTTTTGAATAAGTGTCTTTTTGACCTTTAAAAGTTTCTGTTACTTTTATTTATTTTTGAATTATAAATGTTTTTTATTTATTAATTTAAACAGATTTTTTTTTTTACAAAACATTTTTTAAAATTTTTTTTATTTAGTTTTTAACGTTTTTTTAATAATAAACATATATATTTTTTTCATTATTTTCACATTTGTTTTATTAATTTTTTAAAATAAAAATATTTGGGGGTCCGCGACTTGTAAAAATGTCTCAAGGGGTCCGTGAAGCAAATTAAGGTGGGAAGCTATGTCCTAGAGTAACTAGATAGTAAGGAAATTATAGAAAAATTTGCCCACAGCAAATGCCGCAAAAGGAATATTTAAATTAAAAATTAATATTTATTATTTTCTTATAATGAATTGATATAATAATTGTCAGGATATTCTCCAAGAAAAATACTTCACAGAGTTTTCGCTATCAAAATATTTTATCACATTCAGGAATGAAATGAAATATTTCTATTTATTAATTTTTTATAATAAAACTTTGTATAAAAAGGGCGACAAATTTTATTTAGGCCAAGGCGCTCACATTTGTTAATACGGCCCCGCATCAAAAGTAAACGATCTCACTGAATTTATAAACATGGATACAATTGGTCACCGTTATGTAATTAAATACTTTCATTTGAAAGGTCCAACCAGTATTAAAGCCGATCTAGATTCTACTCTGTGGAAGTTTATGACCATAAAATATTGGGTGGCAGAGTTTAAACGAAGACATACAGGCTGCCAAGATAAACACCGTAGTGGTCGATCAATTGAGGCCAGAAAGGCTTAAGAAAATCCACAGAATGGTATTGGATGATCGTAACTGAAATTATAGGCATTATAGAAAGTGCTATACATCACATTTTGACCGAAAATTTGGAGACGAGAAAGCCTTCCGCAAAATGAATGCAGCGTTTATTTACACTTGATCAAAAACGGCGTTGCGAAAATGTTTCAACAAAGTGTTTGGCGATCTTTCACTGCCATAAAGCCGGAGGGTTTTTTTTGTCCATTCATAACCATGGATGAGCCATGAGTCCATCACCTCACACCTGAGACAAAATGATAGTCAAAACAGTAACTGAGATGGGAGAGTTGTGTCCAAAGAAGACAAAGACAGTTAGTTTCATCTGCATTCAGGTTAATGGCGTCTGTTTGGGATGCGCATGGTATAATTTTTTTCAGAGCCGCACAGTGGCTGAAAATCGTTATTCATTGGCCAAAATTCTGTAACTTTTGAGCCGATCAAAATATTTAAGTAATTTTTTTTTATTGGATAGATATTCAGCTCAGCTTGACTCAGTTTTAATTACATTAAAATTAATTGAGGACGGAATTAAGGAATTCTAGGTCAAAGTTGAACTTTTGATTTTTTTTTTAACTCTTAGAGTGAAATATGTGTTTATTTTTTTATTTATTAAAAAATTTAATATTTGGATTTTAATAATAATTATAAATATTTTTTGTAATAATGGGATTTTTTTAATGTTACACTCAAAAAAATTTTTACACTCAAAAAAAAAAAATAGTAAAATCAACTGCTTTATTACTGAAAAAATAAAAATTTTTTGTTGTCAAATTTGCAAATTTGTTTACACTCAAAAAATATTTACACTTAAAAAAAACGTTAATAATATTATCTAAAAATCTTGCTATTACCACAGAAAAATTTATTATTTTGTGCTGCCAAATTTGATAATTTTAAAAAACATTTTAAAAATAAAACTGCAATAGATTTTAATTGCATTTGTAACAATGGTAGGTTCTGTTTATTATTATTTTTTACTAATACTATGTTTTTCATACTTAAATAACAATGAAAGGCAATTATAATTATTATTCATTTGACTCAAATATTGATTGCAAATATTCCATATTTTGTTCTGTGTTATTTCTGTTCTTTAGTAGTTTTTTGACTTCTTCATCTAAATCCCGATGTTCCACTTTCCATTGATTTCGAATACTGGTGATGAACGGATCTGACGTTGCCAATAATATATTAAATAGATCTTCATATGTGGAATTTTGTGAAATTTTTCTAGTATTGTGCGCTCTATAAAATCTGTAATCCTTCCTTTTTTCTGAGCCTCCTCTGATAGATCTCGAAGTGGCACCAAATGATATTTAATGACATCTTCTCCATGATAAAGGATTTTGTGAACTGTTGCAGACATATTTCTCCATGATAGTTGGTTGCATATATTTTTGCAGTTTCCTTATCCTAATCACCAAATTTTCTAGAGTCGATTTCTTCATTGCACGCATGTACTTAAAGGATTATTTTATATCTGAAAATAAGGCTTAAATCCATTCCTGATATTTCAGATGCTGTTTCTGGATCTGGAAAGAATCTTCTTGCGGTATTGCCATCATTTGTATTGCCTGACCCTTGTTTTGGCTGACCTATAATCAATCCAAATTAGCGATATTCATCTTGAACATGTTTCTTTTTTTAACTTCTTAACTCCTTGTTGGTTTCGTTGTTTCTTATTGATCCTGAAGACCCGAAATCCAAATCTCATAACTTATTTTTAGTATTGTAGTGTTCAATAAGTCGCATTCTTCCATGTAGTGGTGATAATCCAAATTCATATTCATCGGTATTATCTAATGATTTTGTCGGGACTTGGTTTAATTGGCTTGATGTTGCTTGGCATATAATGCAGCTGGGTGCAGCCTTCGTGTTAGTCAAAGCCTGACCTACTTTTCCATCTATCATTGTCAGCATTAATTTGTAACTTACTTCAATTTGCTTCCAATCTAACTGTAATTGTAATAGCTGTAGTGTTGCAATTTGGGCCTTGATATCACTAACTTCTTTGTTAATGGCATCATGAGTTTCTTTTTTGAATTTAAATTTGATTGGCCTGCAGTATTTCGTAGAAGATGGTGTCTCATTTTCCCAAATATCCATTGTTTGCGTTGTACTAGTCGAAGGCTCTGAATCTACCAAAAAAATTTTCAATCGCAAAGGTATAAATGATACCATGAACATATATGGGTCCGAAATATTTTCACATACTACTTGTTTGTATTTTTTCTGTCCCGAAGAACCATCACATCCCCATTTACAAAAACTCATTTCCTTTTATTGAAAAAAAATTTAGCACACCATTGTATAGTTATAGGGCTGTTTAAATTACCGTGATTTGAAATTTTTTTGAATAATTTCATTAAAATGAAAAAAGTGTTCTGCGCGGGGATCGTCAAAAGTATACATAGGGTTAAAGGAAACACTTTCACCTTTCTCTGGGTGGTATACGTTTTTTGTTCCCTTTTTTTCCCTAGAAATTCTATTCCACTAAAGTTGAAATTTGACACAAATATAGTGGTTTAATAAATATTTTGGAACTCCCCTAATATTAAACGGTAGGGTTGTTACCACTTACAACAACTAAAGACTGCAACCCTCCCAACCTTGTAAAGAAGACCGCAGGTCATTATCGATGATAACTTGCGAGCAGTAATCATTTATTTTTCATAAAAAAAACAAAAAAAATCACCTTTTTCTGAAATAAAAAAAAACAGTTGAGCTTGACCGCATGCCACGCCTACAATTAGCAATAGTTTAACCTAATTTTTTGACTGCCTGAATCTGGATATATTAGCTACAAAATGGCGTTAAAATTTTAAAAATCGGTGACAAAAAAAATTAGACTTTTGGCCAATGAAATCAAAATTTCAGCCACAGTGTGGCGTCTGTATGGGATGCACATGGTATAATTTTTTTCAGAGGCGAGTATTATGCAACATTTAAGTGTTGAGACTAAGGAAACAAAGCCGCATTTGGCTAAAAAGAAAATTCCGTTTCATAAAGACAATGCACCAGTTCACACATCGACTATTGCGATAGCCAAAATGCATAAATCAGCTCCCTTGGATTATTTTCTATTTCCGAACTTGAAAAAATGGGTCGGTGGTAGAAAGATTTTTTAACAAGCAATGGCTATTTTAAAGTGGTAGACTGTTCCTACTATAAACAGGGTGTCGAAGCTATTGAAAAGTGCATCGAAGAGGAAATTATGTTGAAAAAAAAAGAAAATTTTTGCCAAATTTGTTGTGTTTTATTTGTCACGTCGGATTGTGCTAGGACCGCACCCGTATGTCTAGAAAATCACAACAACGTTAATCTGACCAGTTTCTGGCATTGGGCCTTCGTCAAAGATTTTATTAAACAATAAAATAATTGTTATGTTATAATTGATTAGATTGTTTTTTTTTTTTTTTTTAATAAGACAAATATTTTCCTTTTTTTTTTTTTTTTTTTTTTTTAAGCCTAGTTCCGCGAAGCCTAGAGGCTTGTCTGCAGATTCTAATTTTGGCTAGTTTTGTTTTTTTTTTTTGCAGCGACAACACCAAAGCCTCTGGTGGGAATCGAACCCACGACCCCCGCATTATAGGCGAGCACGCTACCTACTCACCTACCGGGGCGCTATATAAAATTCTTATAATTAAAGCTGACGTTAACTTTGAACTTGCGTCTATCTCACATTCTCTCGTACTTGCACTTTTTGGTCATGTGCTTCAGCACATTCACCAGTTATCATACAATACAGTTTTAACTTTGTATTAATCTCACTACAACACTCCCAAACAAGCCAATCGCTGTTTTTCAATTTATCCTATTCTTAGTTTCTAGTTTGACAATTAAGAGTACAATTACATTTTGTTGTAAAATTTTATTTACACCATAAAATTAAGAAAAAGAAATAAAAACATTATCCAAATAACTAGATAATTAATAGGCAAGGCGACTATAATATTAATAGACAAGGCGATTTCTTGTGACCGATGTAACTTTGTCAGTTTTACCCCGATTTTCACCACACATACCTCATTTGAAAGGTATTTCTTTTTAATTGTCCACCAGATTTATAAATATTTTACATATTTACATTTTTATTCGTGTAAAATGCACATACATTTATTATCGAAGAAGCTTTGTAAATTTCAAAACGATATTGTACGGATTGATCAAAATTTTGTACTGAATATGATGTAGCAAAAAAATCAGCAAAAACATTACTGATTGATAAATCATCATCGGCTGAAATTGATCCAAATTTCAAAGAATTCGAATTTTCACGTGATCGACGTTTAGAATTAAAAAAAATTTTAAAATGATTTTGGATTCCTCTTTAAATTATGTTTCGTACGAGTTAAGTAGTTATTGTAAGCCGTTTTTCCAATATTGTGTTCTGATCTAGCAATTAAATACTTGGTAAAATATGATCATACAATCTACTGCTCTTTTGGATCAATTGGATAAGGATGTTAATACATTTTCTATGCGCATTAGATAATGGTATTCAATCCTTTCCCAGAGTTGGTAAAAATTGTGCCAGACAATTATATATTTGCCAAATCTGCTAAATTTATTAAAGATCGTAAATCTTTGACCCAAGATAAACTAGATGAATTGGAAGAAACTGTTATGGACTCCGCCAAGGCTCAAGCTATTATATATGCAGCAAAGATGTCTATGGGTAGAAATGCAGTAGAAATGTTAGCGGAACGTGTTTTCAAACTCACGGAATATCGCAAGAAGTTGGGTACATACTACACAACAAAATGGAATGTTTAGCACCAAATCTACAATCGTTGATTGGCGGTCAAGTAGGCGCTCGTTTAATATATGATGCCGGTAGCTTAACAAATTTAGCTAAATATCCCGCATCGAGAGTACATATTTTGTGTGCTCTTTTCCGGGCATTGAAGACACGATCAGATACTCCTAAATATGGTCTTCTATACCATTCCTCTTTCATTGGTCATGCTGGTTTGAAAAACAAAAATGTCCTTAAAAGCACAACCTTTGAATAAAATTTATTTATGCATATATAAAACTTTTTTGAAAAAATTATAAAAAATTAAAGACAGCTGCTATTAGTAAAAGTTTTAGAATTAATAACCTCTTCAATTTCAAATAGCTATTCAGTAGCTAATCCTTGTTACCTTGTCCATGGTTTAAAACACACAATTCCTTTTAACAATCCTTAAATTTTTTTCTAACATTAACAATCAATCCTCGTACCAACATATGAATATAAGTTATAAGCCTTAATTTATCTATAAGCCAGGGTTTTACAAACAGCTTTGCCTTCTTCGTTAGCCAGTCATTACTCATACAAAATTGGAAGCAGAAAAAAAAAATTGGCGAAAACTCCTAAAAACAAAGGAATAAAAAAGGAGACCACAAAAGCATTTTTTGTTTGTTTTTGTTTTGCCAACAAAAGACATTTCCATATAACAATTGGTCCACCACCCAAAACCTTAAACACACATCGCAAAAATCTCATAAACAAATATGCATGAATGAATGTAACATAAGCGGTGCTCCTGTAACCTCCTGGCTGTGTGCCAATGTTTTTTTTTTCTTCTATTTCTTTTTTCAAGGATTATCATGCAATTTTCATAACTTTAGAGATTTACGTAGGCATTAGTTAGAAAACTGCTTTCACAATTTTTCCACTTTTATTTTTTTGCACAATATCAAAATATATAAGTCAAAAGACTGCTGTTGGTGGTGGAGCTATCAAAGAAAGAATTAAAAAAAATATTAAACTTATCTACGGAAAAAAAATGTATTTTTCATATTAATTTCCACTAAAGCTTCCGAAATAAAAAGCTCCAATAAAATTGTCAAAAAAAAAAAAAAAAGAAATCATACATGAACTAAATGCTTAAAGAAAATAGTAGAAAAAATAACAAATATAATTTTGGCGCCACATATCATGCACATACTCCTCCTGCATGTCTATAAACGTGGCATACATTAAAAAAAAATAATAATAATAAAAAAAAACCAAATTGTCAGTGCTGTGTGAGAGAAATGTAAAACATAAGTATAACTCAAAAAAGAAAAAAAAAACTACCAGAAATTGAAGATTTAATATGAAACCATTTTATCACAATTTAGTGGCAACACATTCCGTTTTTATATGCACCATTTTGAATGAATGTTTTTATGTGGAAAATGCATCTCTAAATGAACATTCTTTATGGGGAAATGCTTTAGTAGACTATATTTTGCATGAACGTAGCAACAAAATACGAATTGCATATACATTTTGAGCATATGAAGAAAAATAGTACCAATTTTGTTTAAGTACATATGAGAATTGGGTGATGTATGATAAATTTTACTATACTCGTAGAGGCAAGAGGGAAAAAAATACGAACAGTGGATTGAAATTGTACAAAAAACTGAAATTGTATGTGACAAACTATTGAAATTACTCTAACGTATTACAATCAAAAAAAAAACATATCATGTGAGTCCGATCACAGGGGAGATGTTTAAACATCTAGTAATTAAAGCTTTTTTATGACACTTTCTTAAATCAAACAGAAAGCCTCATCTATGTATCACTTATAGCAAACAACTGCTGCGCCTCTGATAATACGAAAATATTTATTATTTGTTATTTTATATTTATACAAATGTAAAAATATTGTTTTCTGATCTCTTCAATGATTGAGTTTGAAATTTTTTTCAGACAAATGATCAAGTGTTTTTACTTTAAAATATTTATTTTTAATTATTATTTTTCATTTTTCATTTTTTATTTCTCATTTTATATTTTTAATTTTTTATCTTTTATTTTTCAATTTTCATTTTTCATTTTATATTTTTCGTCTTTAATTTTTCGTGTTTCATTTTCCATTTTTAATTTTCCGTTTTTCATTTTTAACTTTTTCGTTTTTCGTTTTCCATTTTTCATTTTCCATTTTTTATTTTTCATTTTTTATTTTTAATTTTAATTTTTTTTTTATTTTTCATTTTTATCCCTCCTTTTTTAATTTTATTTTTAATTTTTTATTTTTCATTCTTCATTTTTTATTTTTCATTTTTAATTTTTCATTTTTTATTTTTCATTTTTCATTTTTTATTTCTTATTTATTTATTTATTTATATTAATTACAATACAAAGTAAATTTGTATTCTAATTTGGGTCCAGGGATAAGCCGGGTGACAAAGACCATTTGGCTGGTTTTTGCAGCGACAGACCAAAGCCTCTGGTGGGAATCGAACCCACGACCCCCGCATGATAGGCGAGCACGCTACCTACTCACCTACCGGGGCGCTTGTTTTTTATTTTTATTTCTTATTTTTCATTTTTTATTTCTTATTTTTGTTTTTTAATTTCTTATTTTTAATTTATTATTCGCTTTTCATTTTTCATTTTTTGTTTTTAATTTTTAATTTTTTGTTTTTCATTTTTTATTTTTCATTTTTCATTTTTCACTTTTCACTTTTCATTTTCATTTTTTGTTTTTTATACCCTATACCACTATGTGGTTTGGGTATAATGACTTTGTGCTGCTGTTTGTAACAACCAAAAATATTTAACCAAGACCCATCTTTAATTATACCGATCGGATCAGAATCACTTTCTGAGTTGATTTAACAATGTCCGTCCGTCCGTCCGTCCGTCCGTCTGTGTGTCCATGTAAATCTTGTAATCAAACTGCAGGTCGCAAATATGAATATATTTTGATGAAATTCGGTATGTAAGCTTTCATTGGCCATAGGATGAACGCTTTTGAAATTGGTGAGAATCGGTCCATGTTCAGACCTAGCCCCCATACAAATGACCCCTATGAAATCGACATAAATTGCCATAACATCCAAATTGTCACATAGATCTTACTCAAATTGGGTTTGTATGCGTTTACTACATCCATTAATGAGTAGTCTAAAAATGATCCCTGGGACAACTCTTAGTCATAGGCCCCATATAGAGCTGCTTCCCAATCTTCACTTAAATCTAACAAAAAACAAAAATATTGCACTGATTCTTCTCAAATTTTGTTTGTATATATTTTTGCAAAATACAAGAGACTTTGCCAAACATAGT
This sequence comes from Cordilura impudica, assembly GCA_963682025.1. Classification (NCBI taxonomy): domain Eukaryota; kingdom Metazoa; phylum Arthropoda; class Insecta; order Diptera; family Scathophagidae; genus Cordilura; species Cordilura impudica. The sequence continues at coordinate 44,860,184 of OY821517.1, forward strand.
CAGGATCGTTCCATTTTTGGGCCTAGTCCCCATATAGATATAGCATCCGATATGAACTTTTTCATATCTGTAGCCAAAAAAATCCCACTCAAATTTGGTTTATGCTTATTTTCTATTTCCAGTTAGTTGGGTCTATGAGATAGGGTCTCTAAACGCATGGTATAGGGTATCATATAGTCGGTCTCGACCGACTATAATTTTCTTGTTTAATTTTCATTTTTTATTATTAATTTTTAATTTTTTCTTTTTCGTTTTGCCTTTTTTAATTTTTTATTTTTCATTTTTTATTATTAATTTTTCATTTTTCATTTTTCGTTTTTTATTTTTAATTTTTTAATTTTCTTTAGTTTTAATTTTTTGTTTTTTTTTTTAATTTTTTATTTTTCATTTAAAATTCTTTTTTTTTTCATTTTTCATTTTTAATTTTTTACTTTTAATTTGTAATTTTTATTTTCATTTTTCATTTTTAATTTTTCATTTATAGTTTTTCGTTTTTTATTTTTCATTATTCATGTTTTATTTTTCATTTTTAATTTTTTTTTTTTTTATTTTCATCCCCCTTTTTTTTAATTTTTATTTTTAATTTTTTATTTGTCATTTTCCATTTTTCATTTTTTATTTTTTATTTTTCATTTTTAATTTTTTATTTTTCATTTTTTGTTTTTAATTTTTAATTTTTTGTTTTTCATATATTATTTTTCATTTTTTATTTTATTTTTCATTTTTTATTTCTTATTTTTAATTTTTAATTTCTTATTTTTTATTTTTTATTATTCGCTTTTCATTTTTCATTTTTTGTTTTTCATTTTTAATTTTTTGTTTTTCATTTTTTATTTTTCATTTTTCACTTTTCACTTTTCATTTTTTAGTTTTCATTTATCATTTTTAATTTTCATTTTCTATTATTAATTTAAAATTTTTTGTTTTTCGTTTTGCATTTTTCATTTTTTATTATTAATTTTTTTATTTTTCGTTTTTTTCTCATTTTTTATTATTAATTTTTCATTTTTCATTTTTTATTTTTAATTTTTCACTTTTTTTAGTTTTAATTTTTTGTTTTTTTTTTCATTTTTTTATTTTTCATTTTTCACTTTTAATTTGTAATTTTTTATTTTAATTTTTCATTTTTAATTTTTCATTTTTAGTTTTTCGTTTTTTATTTTTCAATTTTCAATTTTCATTATTCAGTTTTTATTTTTCATGTTTCATTTTTCATTTTAATTTTTTTATTTTTCATTTTTCACTTTTTATTTTTCATTTTTTATTTTTCATTTTTTATTTTTCATTTTTTATTTTTCATTTTTTATTTTTCATATTTCATTTTTTCGTTTTCCATTTTTCATTTTCCATTTTTATACCCTATAATACTATGTGGTTTGAGTATAACGACTTTGTGCTGCTCTTTGTACTACCAAAAATATTTGACCTAGGGTCGATTCTGGATCGATTTAGCGATGTCCGTCCGTCCGTCCGTATGTGTGCCCATGTTAACCTTGTAATCTACAGGTCGCAAGTATGATGAAATTTGGTACATAAGACTTTATCGGCCATAGGATGACCGCTATTGAAATTGGTGAGAATCGGTGCCATAAGATCTTAATTATGATATAGATCTCAGGCAAATTGGGTTTGTATGTGTTTATTACAGCCATTAATCAGTAGTCTAAAAATAATGCCTATAAGACAATTTTAATTCATAGGCCCCATATAGATCTTATTCCCGATCTTTACTTAAATCTATCAAAAAAAAAAAAATATTTATCACACAGATTTTTCTCTTTGTATATATTTGTATAAATTTTTTTTAAATATAAGTGACTTTACCAAATATGGTCAGGACCGGTCCATTTTTCGACCTAGTCCCCATATAAATATACGACCCGATATGAACTTTTTCATATCTGCAGCCAAAAAGAAATAATTACAATGCCACTCAAATTTGGTTTATGCTTATTTTCTATATACAATTAGTTGGACTTAAGAGATAGGGTCTCTAAACGCATGGTTTAGGGTATCGTATAGTCGGTCTAGACCGACTATAATTTTCTTACTTGTTATTTTGAATTTTTTTTTTTTTTCATTTTTTATTCTTCATTTTTCATTTTTAATTTTTTATTTCTCATTTTTTTTTTTTTTTAATTTTTATTTTTCATTTTTAATTTTTCATTTTTAATTTTTAATTTTTTATATTTCATTTTTTATTTTAATTTTTCATTTTTAATTTTAATTTTCATTTTTATTTTTTTTATTTTTATTTTTATTTTTATTTTTATTTTTATTTTTCATTTTTTATTCTTCATTTTTCATTTTTAATTTTATATTTTCCATTTTTTTTTTTTTTAATTTTTAATTTTTTTTTTTTTTCATTTTTCATTTTTCATTTTTCATTTTTGATTTTTCATTTTTAATTTTTTATTTTTCTAATGTTGAGTTAAATAGTTGATTAAGCATGAGTTGAAGCAATAGGCAGAAGGATGCTGAAGATGAACAAGTCGCTTTGTTCGAAAGTAGCTACTCCATCTAGCGCTGTCTTCAATTTTTTCCAAATTTCTCTTACATTGCATAAAGTATTATCTTTTCTAGTTTTAGAAAATTATACATGATCTCGAACCGAACTATAAATAACTAATTATTATTACAACACAAGATCGACAATACATAAAACTAACATTTTTTATTTTTAATTTTTTATTTTTAATTTTTCATATTTTATTTTTCATTTTTTATTTTTCATTTTTAATTTTCATTTTTATTTTTATTTTTAATTTTTCATTTTTCAAACGTTTTTATAACGCTATTCGCTCCCTCATTTTATCTCCAAACATTTCCTGATCTTTTCACCAATACAATCATACCTCACACCGTTTTTGCCTTACTCTGTTTTTGTGATTGTATTGTGAGCGTATAGATGTTTACACATCAAATATCTAAGATATTATGATTTTTATTATTTGTCTTACTAAGCCAAACAAACAAGAAAATTACCGTTGTGGACGCAGTCTCTACGATTGTGATCACAAATGCAAAGATCCAGACTCTAATCAAATATTTTATTCATCAAGTCATTTATCGATAAACACAAACATTGTAGGACAAATTTTAGTAATAGTACCCATAATAATGAAGCCTATCGGAAAGTTTTTTAACTTGTTCTTTCTTTTGTGTTTACGGAAAACTGCAGTAAATCATAAAATATCTTCAATCTTTGATAGTAAAAATATTTTCTAACCAAAAAAAAAATAAAAATAAAAATCGTCTAATAGATGTTGGCTTAATCCTATGTAGTGTATTTAAGAGCAGTTATATATTGTGTTCGTAAGTTCAAATGCATCTAAGACATCAATATCCAGCATATTTGCAACTACAACATTTTATGGAAATGTTTGTTGGAAAGGCTGTGTGTGTGAGTGTATGTGTGTGTTGTGAGTGTATGTGTGTGTGTGGATGAAACCACCACAAGAGCAGCTTAAAGTCGCAGCCGCAGGCAATGCAACAAACACATGAAAACTAGTTTCCATACAAATCATGTTACCCCAAATTTTTTATTAACTTTTTATTTCTTTTTTTTTTTTTGCCAGAGTTATATGTATGTATGTGGAATTAACTTTCGTACCACTAAATATGCTCGCACTAACATAAAACTCCTAACACACAGAGGCACACATGCATAAACACTATTTTAATATGAACGTGGAGGAAAACTAAATGCCACTACTATAGCAATCACTTTTGTTCAATCTATTGGTGGGAGCCGATATTCAAAAGAATTCAGTTTTCTAATATTTATATAGTAAAAAATCCAGCAAATAATCCTTAGGTTTTTTAAGATAAAAAGGGAATCATTTTCTACAGAAAAATTTTCAGAGATTTACTGGCCTAGCAATAAAAAATCTAAAAAAATCCCTATTCCATTGGATGTGCTTCTAAATAACTTCCAAAGATAACTTACTATCGGATATACATATTCAAATATTTGGATTAAAATTTAAAACATTAAAATGGGAAATTCAAATTTGATATCAAGAAATGAAAAAAAAAAAAATAAAAATTTGTGTTGGGAAAATGATAATTGTTAATAAAATAGGAGGAACTGCTATACAACTGCCAAAAGTTTCAACGGGAGTAGTAAAGGAAAATTGTATACTAAAATTAAAAAAATTAAATTTATAAATGTACTAAGGACTGAGATCGAAAAAATCTTATCATACGATTTTCCTTTTAACTTTTTTCGCCAGCATTATTTAAAAAATATGAAATGACAACCCTGTTCTTTTGGTTTTTGATTAAAATGAGTAACGAAATTACAGTACGTGCTAAAAATATTATTATTATATTTTCAACAAAATCCCACTTAGTCCTACAAAGAACTAAAGATCCGCGTCAACCTGCTTCCACCGTTATTGGGAAGTATCAGGAAAATTTTACCGTTGAAAGGAAACATGGTTCGGTAGGAAAGAAAAGTCCACATAATGTTTGTAAGGTTAAGAAAATAGAAAGCATATTGAAAAGAGCTCCCAACACAACTGGAAAAAAATTAGCCTGGTTGATCAGACTACTTGGTGCAAAAAATTAAAGCCAATGCAGATTTGAAAACACATCAATTAAGTAAAAGTTCCAGATAGCTGTGTAAGATTAAGAGGCCAAAAACAGAGCACGGAAATTTCGATCATGTTTTATAAAAAAAATACTCCTGCTGTATAATGGACAACGAAATGTACGTAGAGGCAGATTTTTTGCAGCTTTCGAGTCAAAATTTTTTTGTTGCTAATGCTCGAGGTTAAGTTTAGGATCCAAAAGCAGACGAAATTTAAAAAAAGGGTTTCAAAAAAGAGACAGAAACCACTATAAACTACTACAGGATTTCGGAAAAGGTCCATAAGTAGTCTCATATCTATTAAGGGGAGGTGGGTAAGTTTTTAATTTTTCATAATTTTTTTTTTTTTTTTTTGAAGATATGAAAAATGTTGGATAATTTATTTCACACATCGCACCTGTACCTCTAAAGTGAGTCAACTCAAAATTTTCAAATTTTCAGTAGAGGCAAAAAACGTTTTTTTTTTTATATTTACTATAAAATTTAAAAACAGTTGTTTCATTGTAATGAATTTCGAATCATAAGTATACAACAGTGGTTGTTTTTGTGATTTTTTCAGTGATCATCAAAAATAACAAGTTTTTTGGGTGCAACTCAAAATATGTCTTTTTGGTGGATTCTAAAGAAGCTACTCTTATTACCCAAAGAAGATTACAACTGTATTTTTTTTTTTGCGAAAGGCTAAGAAAACCGATGTAAGATTTTTAGAGTGGATAGATATGGCCACTGCATATTGTTTTCTTGCAAAAAGTGAAAATTTAAAAATTTTAAGTTGACTCACTTAAGAGGTACAGGTGCGATATACGTTACAACATTTGAAGTATTCCTGGAAAAATTTTCAATTAAAAATATTAATTAATAAGTCAGTGACAGCGAATCTCCAGAGGCGCCTCGAAAAAAATGGTTTTGCGGTGAACATCATAACTCGTTACCGGATCATGTGAAATAAAACGAGTGAGAAAATTATAGTCGGTCTATACCGACTATACGATACCCTATACCATGGCGTAGAGGCCCTATCTTTCGGACCAACTAATTCGATATATAAAATAAGCATAAACCACATTTGAGTGGTATTATTATTAATTTTTTTGGCTGCATATATGAAAAAGTTCATATCGGATGCTATATATATATGGGGACTAGGTCGAATAATGGACCGATCATGACCATATTTGGCAAAGTCAATTATATTTTGGAAAAATATATACAAACCAAATTTGAGAAAGATGGATCTAGGTCAAATATTTTTAGTAGTTACAAATAGCAGCACAAAGTCATTATACCCAAGCCACATAGTGGTATATGGTATACAAATCAAAATGCGTTTAAAAGGTGATATCTTTCCCGATGTAGTCAGGAAAGGTTTTTTAATTTTTTTTTTCAGCATTTTGAAGTGAAAAACACGATTTTTTCTATAATATTTCGGTGAATTTGTTGTTAAAAAATAAGAAAAAATGGTAAAAAAAAAAAAAAATGATGTGAGTCCTATCACAGGGGAGATGTTTAAACATCTAGTAATTAAAGATTTTTTATTGCACTTGTTTTAAAATCAAACAGAAAGCGTCATATATGTATCGCTTATAGCAAACAACTGCAGGGGCTCTGCTAATATAAAAATAGATATTATTTGTTTATTTATATTTATACTATATAAATAAAAAATAAATAATAATAATAATAAATTATAAATTATACAAATGTAAAAATATTGTTTTTTGATCTCTTCAATGATTGAGTTTGAAAATTTTTTTCAGACTCATGATCATATGTTTTTACTTTAAAATATTTATTATTTCAACTGGTTAATTTTTCATTTTTAATTTGTAATTTTTTATTTTTCATCTTTTATTTTTCATTTTTTATTTTTTATTTTTCATTTTTAATTTTTCATTTTTCATTTTTTGTTTTTCATTTTCTATTTTTCATTTTTTATTTTTCATTTTTCATTTTTTATTTTTCAGTTTTTCATTTTTTATTTTTTATTTATCAATTTTTATTTTTAATTTTCATTTTTAATTTTTAATTTTTCATTTTTCACTTTTAATTTTTTTTTTTTTTTATTTTTCATTTTCCATTTTTCATTTTTTCGTTTTTCGTTTTCCATTTTTTTTTTCATTTTTCTTATTTAATTTTTAATTTTTCATTTTTTATTTTTAATTTTTTATTTTTCATTTTTCGTTTTTCGTTTTCCATTTTTCATTTTTCATTTTGTTTTTTAATTTTTCATTTTTTTTTTTATTTTTTATTTTTTATTTTTCAATTTTCATTTTTAATTTTTCATTTTTCATTACCTATTTTTGATTTTTCATTTTTTGATTTTTCGTTTTTTCGTTTTCCAGTTTTCAGTTCTCATTTTCAATTTTTAATTTTTTATTTTTCTTTTTTCATTTGTAATTTTTCATTTTTCATTTTTCATTTTTTTTTTTTTATTATTTTTCATTTTTGATTTTCTATTTTTCGTTTTTCGTTTTCCATTTTTCATTTTTTTTTTTTCATTTCTTATTTCTCATTTTTAATTTTTTATTTTTCATTTTTCATTTTTTCATTTTAATTTTCCATTTTTCATTTTTAATTTTTGATTTCTCATTTTTAATTTTTCATTTTTCAAAACGTTTTTACAACGCTATTCGCTCCCTCATTTTATCTGCAAACACTTCCTAATCTTTTCACCAATACATTCGTACCTGTATCTTCGTTTGTTTTGCTCCGAATTACTTGAAATTTTTACACAATACTCTCGAAATGATGTACATTTAGGGTTGGCAAAGTCAATATCACCTTAGAAAATGGTTTTCCGCTTCGCCGTTCGAAATTTTCTTTAAAAGCGAAAAACGGCGTATTTTCATAATTTTTTTTTTTGGTGATGTGAATAATGTTGGATCATTTATTTCACATACATGTTATAGTATATATAACATTTGAAGAGTCTTCGAAAAAAATTTTCAATTAAAAATTTTAATAAATAAATCCATGACAGTGGATCTCCGGAGTCGTTGTTGTTTTGCGGTGAACATAATAACTCGTTAACGGATCATGTGAATTGAAAAAAAAAATCGAAATGCTTTTAAAAGGTGACATGTATCCCGAGGTAATCACGAAGAGTTTTTTTTCAATTTTTTTTATTTTTTATTTTTGGCAGCATTTTGAATTTTTGGTGTAAAATTTCGGTGAATTTGGTGTTAAAAAATGGGGAAGAAAATGAAAAATATAAAACACTCTTCGTGGTTACCTGGTGATTTATGTGTAGAAATGGTATGTGGAATTTCAAAAGAATCTGTTAAGCTGATTTTGAGTTATGATGTTCACGGACTTCAAAAATGTTATTTGCGAGAAAATCGATGTAAAGTTTTTTAAAAACTGGGGCCAAATCACCGCATTCGATAACGAATAATATCAATCGAAATTCCATATTTTTGTTTATTATTTAGAGAAGACGGACAAACATCAGCCCTCGTTTCACTTTTACTCTTAACTAGCGGCCATAATTCGTTAACTGTGTCAGAGTAAAATTATTCTTAGTATTTTATTTGGGAAAATAAAAAAATAATTTCGATCGAAAAATTTCGATAGCGAATGCGGTGATTTCGCCCCTGATTTATATACGATACGTATGAGGCCGATTACTGGAAACGCTTTATCTTCTTTATTTTTGCTCCGATTTTCTTGAACTTTTTACACAACAGCCTCGAGGGTTTTAAACCTTACCCGCCCCCCCCTTAAGGCATAAAGATATAAGGTATAAAGATATTGCAAGGTGGTTACGAACCTAGAATACCTTGTGCTATAACCAAATGGATGAACGAGTACAAATGTCCAGCAACCTTCCAATTTGAATCTACGGATTTTTAAAGTATCAATGACATACATTTTTTTAAATGATTTCATTCTTTTAAACTTAGCAAAAAAAAAAAAGAACGATAGTGGAAAGAGCGAAAAAAATTTATAAAAGATAGATGCACGAATGACTAGCTGACTAAATGGGAAATGTAAAAGAGGAGAAATATAGGACGGTAACAAAAATAAAATTACTAAAGTAAAATTTAGTCATACCAAAGATATGATTTTTTTTTACGCCAACTATTTACTGATACTACTGACTACACTTACTCCACTTTACTATAACATGACTTTACTTCATTTTAACATGTGGTGGAAAAGAAATAAACTAAAAGAAGAAAAAACTCAAACACAGGGAAAGAAAATATTTAAAATGAGTCTCACGTTTTACGCCCCACAGGATAATATTTCAGCGTACTGCACGTCTCTATATTTAATGTGTTTGTGAGTGTGTGCGTGTAATGGAACAGCATCAACATAATATGCAAACTATAACTAAGGGAACAATAAACAAATTCTGGAGGATGTAGAATATATTTTAAGGTTTATTTGCGTTATGTGTTTTTTTTCATGCTCCCAGAATTTTATATTTTTTTCACTTTTTCGTAAATGAAGAAACTAAAAATGTTTGCGATAACAGAAAAATATGCACTTGGGATAATAACAAGCTTTCGCATACATTCACAATATATGTAAATGCATAAGTATTCAAAGCATATGCACATTTGTTTGTTTGTCTGTTTGTTTGTGTATTAAGCAACATTAGCTTCGTGAGTATTATCATTGATAATATTTAAATAAATGTCTCGATATGATACAACAACAATGGCAGTGAAGATTTTGTAAAAATAATAATAATAAAAAAGAATAAAGAGTGTTACATTCGGCTGTGCCGAATCATTGATACCCTCGATATGTAGACTTGTTAATAAAGAAAACAATTTAATAAAAATTAAAATTTCAATACTTTAATTTAAATACATTTTGTCTTGTTTTCTGATCTTGCTTTGATGGAATTATTATTACTAGCAGATACCAGCAGCCGAAATTCGAGTGCAATTTCTAGGCAGCTTTATTTTTTAACTTAGCCAATTCACAAACCAGCAATTTTATGGTTTATCATTATTGTGAATGAAGATAACAAACTCATTAACATTAGCATATGTATAATTTTATGTATGTGTTAGTAGAAACTTTAAATGTAATTTACTCAAAATAAAGGAAAAAATTTAAAAATCTGTAAATCTGCGTAACTGGCAAAAAGAAATACCTTTCAAATAATATATGTTTGGTCAAAATCGGGATAAAACGGTAGAACAAAACATCGGTCACAAGAAATCGCATAGCCTAATAATATTATAGACTTTTACCACCATTTTTGCTGCAGCATCAACATTTTTACCAGGGAAACATAGTTTCCAGTTGAAATGCTTGAAAAAATTATTGGGCTCAGACCAACGAGGCTTTTCGTATATAATAAAAACTAAGCGTTTCATAGCTGGTGCTGAAATACTTTGAAGTACAGAGTACGAAATGGAAGCGGAAGTGGTGCAGTGACCCTAATTACCGAGAGATGCTGTAACGTTGCTAAATACAACGTGCATAACCAATATAATTAGAAACACTAACACTAATAATAATACAAACACCGACTTTACCTACATCAATAATTTATACATTAAGTACCATTACTATGAATGATTATTGATTCTCACTCAGTTAGTAAATTAACTTGGATAAGTACACAAGGTTGGTTGGGGTAAAATGAGTCAAGTCGGGTTAATGACGAGACTCTGAGCTGAGTCGAGTTACTTACGGGGCTCCGTGTAAGGTCAATTTACTATCAAGTAAAATAGATCCTAACGCATTAGTTTAAGGGCGATCGACCTCGGTCATCCCCATCGTATTAAGTTAAACAGCGACTTCTGTTGACTGTTCGTATTTACACAGCGGCCTCTGCTGACTGTTCGTATTTAATTACACAGTGACTTCTGTTGACTGTTCGTATTTACACAGCGGCTTCTGCTGACTGTTAGTTATGTATTTAGTTACACAGCCACTTCAGTTGACTGTTCCCTTTCGACCTTCTTCTCTTATCTTGCATATCAAGCAGCCGAACACCGATACAGCCGACTGCCACCGATATAAACAGCCGACCACCGTTACAGCCGACTGCCACCGATATAAGCAGCCGACCACTGATACTACCGACTGCCACCGATATAGGCAGCCGACCCACATTGCTTTGTCCCCATATAACAATGGGACAAAAATAGAAGGAGTTGTCATAGAATTTCGAAATATAGTACACTAACATAAAATGCTTTAATCAAGAAAAATCTGAATTTTTGGAAAAATCAGACCAAGGACACGCCTACCTCCCATATGATTTAAAATTATAAATTGTTACTTTTTCTACATCAATGAACGAAAAATTATGAAAATCTGTGTATATGATACATATAAGCCTAGTAATGTGTGTGTAAATCCTCATTGTAATTGCTCAAGGACTCTAGGTCATACCATATATCCTTTATTTTAAATACGCTATAACGATTTTCATAAACTTGGCACCTAGATTGATATTTACTAAACACATATTTTTACTAAATTAAATTAAAATCGAACTGAAAATATAGAAAATATAAAAATATCCATTTTTTAAAAATGAGTTTAAAATACCTTTGCAAGAAGATATTAAAATAGATGAAGTGACAAATTTACCACTTGCTTTTCATACCCTTTACCACTATGTGGTTTGGGTATAATGACTTTGTGCTGCTGTTTGTAACAACCAAAAATATTTGACTTAGACCCGTCTTTAATTATACCGATCGAATCAGAATCACTTTTTGAGTTGATTTAACAATGTCCGTCCGTCCGTCCGTCCGTCTGTGTGTCCATGTAAACATTGTAATCAAACTGCAGGTCGCAAATATGAATATATTTTGACTAAATTTGGTATATAAGCTTTTATCGGCCATGGGATGAACGCTATTGAAATTGGTGAGAATCGGTCCATGTTCAGACCTAGCCCCCATACAAATTACCCCTATGAAATCGACATAAATTGCCATAAGATCCAAATTGTCATATAGATCTTACTCAAATTGGGTTTGTATGCCTTCATTACATCCACTAATGAGGAGTCCAAAAATGATCCCTTTGGCCCCATATAGACTGCTTCCCGATCTTCACTTAAATCTATTAAAAACAAAAATATTGCACTGATTCTTCTCAAATTTTGTTTGTATATATTTTTGCAAAATACAAGAGACTTTACCAAAAATAATCAGGATTGGTCCATTTTTGGACCTAGTCCCCATATAGATATAGCATCCGATATGAACTTTTTCATATCTGCAGCCAAAAAAATTAATAAAAATCCCACTCAAATTTGGTTTTTGCTTATTTTCTATGTCCAGTTAGTTGGGCCTAAGAGATAGGGTTTCTAAACACATGGTATAGGGTAACATATAGTCGGTCTAGACCGACTATAATTTTCTTACTTGTTTTAATATAAAATAACTAAGAACATATCTCATTCAATTTTTAGATTCACTGTTGTATTAAACCCTTGTATGTTAGCAAAATGTTTTTTATAATTTTTTAGTTATTTATTAGACAATTATATAAACTTACAAACACAGAAGAAAACAATAAATTAAACATTAAATAACAAAAAATAAATACTTATAAGTTATTACTAAGCATCATCGCTACTTGATCCTTCCCAAAACCAATTTTCACTTAATAAAGAACTTATTTCATTTTCTTCTATTTGTTCATCAAATGTCGACAGAAACATTTTCTCCTAGTATATATTTTTCAATTTCTTCATGTACCAATTTATATTTAATCTTTATGTTACTCATTGATGTTAACACTGGATCGGAAGACAACAACAAATGGGTCATTAAATCTTTATTTGTGTGGTCTCGCGATGTTTTCCTCTTATGAGACAATCGTGCATTTCTTATAATTGTATGGCTAGCTTCCAATGCTTCTTCAGATAAAAAACCTGGAATGAAGAAACTAATTATATTTAAATTCTTAAGTTTTTATCAGTAGACATAAATATATTTTATATATATGGGGGATTTCATGTCAAGTGCACACACTTTTGAAACCGATGTCTTCCGATCGGGATGAAATTTGCACCAAGGTTAGTCCTATTGGATAGTAGTTTAGACACAATTTTTCAAGAAGATCGGTTCAGATCTCTCTGAGTTAGAGGGGATCAAAATTTGACATTTTGGCCAAACAGGTGTTTTTTCTCATCCATGTAACTTAGTACCTATTGTTCCTAGAAAATTTTCTCCCAAAGAGTTTAGATAGCTATTTCTTCAATATTTCGGAAAAAAATACTTTAAAAAAAAAAAAAATTTGTAGACTTTTTTTTTTGCTAAATTAAAGCATTTTTTGCCTTTTTTTCCAAAAAGGGCATTTTTTTTATTTTTTATTTTTTCATAAGAAAGCTTAGGATTTTTCCTTTAAGAGCTTTTTGGTCGCTTAGTGGGATGGGAGTGGGATATCTATCAGAATAAATGTTTTGTAACTCAAGACAACGGTTTTTCAATTTTTCACAAATGCACTATTTTTAATTTTTTTCTATTTGTGTCTAAAACCTTACAAATAAAACTTATACTGAGAAACTAGACAAACTAAACTTTCCGAAGGTATATAACATAGCTAACTAAAATTTTATACCCTCGATACTGTAATACCCAGAAAATCGCTTTTTTTCTTTAGAAATGTTGAAAAATTATTATATTTTATTTATTTTTAATAATAATTAAATTAATGTATAATAATAATAACATTAAAAATAAAAAGATATACAATTTATTAAAATTTAATCTTAATTGCATTAGATCTATTTATATCATAACTATTTTTATACTTAATTTATTGTAGCTGATGAAGTATTTAAGTCTTTTAAATTTTTAAATACCCAGTCTTTCATCCAGCTTTTTTGTCGCCTTTATTTACTGCGTTTTTTTGTCAATCCTTTCTTGGCGTTACTAGGTTCAGCTGTTGATTTCGCTGCTGGTTTATTTGTTGTCTTTGGAAAGAAATCGCATTGAATAGAGGCAGAAAACTATTGCAACTTGGGTCATCCATCGACAAGCGGTATAAAAGCATGGTATTAAGCGGTGCCATCGATTTTTACCGCAGCATCGAATCTGCTCTTCAGTGTTTTCAATGTTTCCTGATGATCCTCTTTGCTACTAAAAACTGTTTTAGTTTCTTTACAATAACTCTTTGCCAAATGGAATAAAGCAGTCGCATCTAAGATGCGATCTTGATGAGAGCACTGGAGGCTATACTTCGCTGCATTTCTTTTAAGGTTTGCTCCATCACATGCTCCTTTACCATGAGCAGTAGGATGAAAATGCCACTCAGCTGGCATTCCAAAATCTATTTCATGGGCCATAAGATTTGCCAAGTACTTTTGTTTTTAAAATGTTGACGAGCTCCGTCCGAAACGTAGTATACCTTGTTTACTGTAAATTTAGATTTTAGAAATTTTAGCATTCTCTTCTGGTACTCATAAACTGCAACGGTATCATGTTTTAAATCGTCGGATATGATTGCCATACTTTTGTGTTCCAGTTTTTCATCTTTCATGTAGTAAATAACTACTGTGAATATAGTTGCTTGGTCGTTATGGAAGTGGAATGCTTGTATGGCATCCTGAAGTACATATTTATAGTTTTCTGCGAAATCATATGAAATAACGAATTCACCAGACTTCAAATGTATCTTCAAATCCTTGAAGAATGACCATTGCTCTTTGACTAAAAAGTCATGGTTTCTCAAGTTTAGCAATCCTGTACACATTTCTTCCACAAAATCATGATTGTTTTCAATGTGCATCTGTCAGTCTGAATCCAAGAATCAAATTTGACCTCCTCTATATATTCTCGATCTAAAGAGTTGATTAAATTTTCTTTGATGAATGTGGTTTACGGGCAATTGGTACATTCACCTAAGTGGCAAGAAGTTGTTGCATTGGGACACATAGTCAATTTAAGGCAATCGCGGTAATCGTGTAAATCTTCTGCCGAATCATCTGTTAAATACTTTAAGTTGATTTCCTTCAACATCAGTTTAACATTTTCATGGTAAATTCAAACGCATACTGTGTGAGTTCCACTGCTTTCTGCCAAAACGCAATGTTTTGGCCTCATTTGGGTTAATTTCGTGAAGCCAATTCTAGCATCCTCGTGTTCAGATTGAAATGTTGCAAATAACTCTTTCAGGTTACAGATAACCATGCTCTTCTGTTATGTTATGAAGGTATGTTACATACCTTCGGAAAGTTTAGTTTGTCTAGTTTCTCAGTATAAGTTTTATTTGTAAGGTTTTACACACAAAAAATTCAAAATAGTGCATTTGTGAAAAATTGAAAAACCGTTGTCTTGAGTTACAAAACATTTATTTTGATAGATATCCCACTCCCATCCCACTAAGCGACCAAAAAGCCCTTAAAGGAAAAATCCTAAGCTTTCTTATGAAAAAATAAAAAATAAAAAAAAATGCCCTTTTTGGAAAAAAAGGCAAAAAATTCTTTAATTTAGCAAAAAAAAAAGTCTACAAAAAAAAATTTTTTTTTTAAAGTATTTTTTCCGAAATATTGAAGAAATAGCTATCTAAACTCTTTGGGAGAAAATTTTCTAGGAACAATAGGTAATAAGTTACATGGATGAGAAAAACACCTGTTTGGCCAAAATGTCAAATTTTGATCCCCTCTAACTCAGAGAGATCTGGACCGATCTTCTTGAAAAATTGTGTCTAAACTACTATCCAATAGGATTAACCTTGGTGCAAATTTCATCCCGATCGGAAGACATCGGTTTCAAAAGTTGGTGCACTTGACATGAAATCCCCCATATACCTATTGGAAAATTGAAAAACTCAATAACTAAAATTTTATGGACAGTGCTAGGTATATAATACCACCCATAATATAATAGGTACATATTTCTATTTATCATTAGTATTTCCTTGAAGGTTTTTACATTAATTGAAGATCCACAAGATAACACCCACAATATAATGCCAAAATTATGAATAAGTTCTTTATCAACTCCTGAAAACTGATTTTTGTTTTCTTTACATACCCGCCAAGTTTTGAAATGAAGCCGATAAGAAATATGAAGCAAACATTCGAAAAATTGAATCCAACAATGAAGAGTTGAAAGTCCATATTTGTAATTGTCTACATTTTCAGTTCTCAATATGTTTATGTTGTTCATTGCAAATAATGTACCTGCTTGTTGCATTTGTATTGCTTAAAATATTTGCTACTGCACCATCTATTATTGTACAATGCATATCATACGAAACTTGTACTACTGAAACGTTTACTTCAAAAATATCGCACTCTAAATTTTTAGTATTCTCATTCATTTCATTAAAAGCCTTCATTATTAAATCTGGATTCTCTGTTTCTAAAACAAATTTAAAAAGGCCTACAATAAAACGTAGATGGCGTTGTATTAACCCACACTTCTTCTTTTGATTCAAAGTTTATCATCCTAAATCATACAAGTAAAAAATTTTATTTCTATATACTTATTATATAAAAAAAAACGCATGATCAATTACCCGAGTGGCACAAATGCCATGAAAAACATAATCCGTTTGGTTTTCATTTTCAAATATTTGTTTATAACGGCTATGACCGGAGCTTCCAGCCAGCGGTTCTACGCAATATAGTTTTTAAGTCTACTTCTGCTGAAATTTTATTTGCTATAACAGGTGGTATTAATTTTTGCTTTTCGGTTCTCAACGCATACAGAGATGGCAAACAATTTGGATGTATTTCGTTGATTGCTTGCCAGGAAAAATGTTAATAGACATATCAGATATGCTAAAACCGAATATTATTCCAAACGGTTTAGCACTGCAATCAGTTCTCGACAGAGTTGGAATACTATTCGCGAAATAGGAATTGGTAATGCGAACAACAACATTGCTTGCCAAGTAGATGCAAATATGCTTAACAGAGCGTTTACCAACGCACCTGTAATTAAAGCAAATTCCACTTTTTATAATTTTTCCTCAGACACCTTCAATATAGATAACAGGTTAATCAGCGAACATTTTCAATTTTCTTGCGTAACTCAAAATGACGTTAATTCAATGTGCTCTTTAATAAAATCAAATTCAATGGGCAGTGAAAACTTACACCCAAAATTTATAAGATTACTTTTACCCCTGATTTTGCCGTATGTTACTCATCTGTTTAATACTATTATAATGTCTTGTATGTACCCGCTAAGTCAAATGGAGAATTCAGACCTATAGCCATATTGTGTTTTCTATCGAAAGTCTTGGAAAAACTATTGTATAAACAAATGATTTCATATGTCATTACAGATAATTTGCTTTGCAGCACGCAATCTGGTTTTCGTCAATGCCATAGCTGCGTTACGGCTCTTGTGGAAGTTAGTGAGAACATACGGCAAGGATTGGAAAATGGAAATATAAACTTTTTAGTGCTTCTAGACCATTCTAAGGCCTTCGATACGGTAGACCATGATATACTCCTTGGAAAACTGAAACACTTTTTTAGATTTACGGATACAGCAACCAAAATTATATCATCATATCTTTCGAACCGCACACAATCAGTATTTGTAAACGGTGTATGGTCAGACAGATTATCCCTTACTAGGGGAGTGCCTCAGGGCTCTATTTTAGGTCCAATTTTATTTTCCTTGTTTGCAAATGATTTGCCAAAACAACTCTCCAATTGTAAGATACATTTATATGCAGATGACGTGCAACTCACTTTAAGTAGCCCAGTTCAGAATATTGCTTCAGGCATAACCCTTCTAAATGACGACTTAAACAGAATCTACCTTTGGGCTAATGCTAACGGACTCTGTTTGAATCCACAGAAATCAAAATGCATTGTTATACGAAAAAAAAAAGTTTAAATCCCACCATTTCTGCAGACATTGCTTTAAATGGCCAGAAAATTGAAATTGTTAATACGGCGAAAAATCTAGGGATAACTTTCAATAGCAATTTGACATGGACTGATCATATAAATTCACTAGTTGGTCAAACTTATGCAAAACTACGAGCTGTCTGGTCCACACAGTATTTCACCCCTTTAAGAATGGCCTTACTTGCCAAGACGTATCTGATTCCTTCCCTGTTGTATGGGTGTGAGCTATTTGGAAGCTGTGATGCAGTTAGTAATAGGAAACTAAATGTCTTGTTTAATAATGTTATAAGATATGTGTATGGATTGAGAAGATTTGATCATGTTTCCTCTGTTTCCAGTAATCTTTACGGGGTCTCTCTTGATAATCTGTTGAGTATTCGCACTCTTACATTTTTGCATAAAATAATAAACAGACAAACACCCAAATATATATTTGACAAAATCCGTTTATTCCAATCGCCAAGCAACCGAAATATTGTAATTCCAAGGCATCAATGCCCAGTATCTGAATGGCAGTTTTATGTACATGTCGCTCGTCTTTAGAACAATCTTCCACTAAGTCAACAACAAAACAGCAATGCTAAAAGTTTCAAAACTTTTTTATTTGACTTTTTTAAATAGTCTATTTTTTTTATCAATATTGTTATATTATACTAAAAAAGTTATGTTAATAATTAATTATATTGTAAAATTTTTTCTTTGTAACGCAATACGTTCCTGCACTTTAAATATAAGACTCTATCTTGTTGTACAGGAAATGGAATTAAATAAATAAATAAATATATAAAAAAAAGAACATTGTATTTAGAACTCTCTTGTAAAGGTTTAGTATATTACACTAATATCATCTTAGTTTATTTTTCACTATCTTTTTTTTTTTTTTAATAAAAGTTATTCAACATAATTTAAATCTCTATTTGAATATTAAACTCTTTTAAATTCATTAAATTCAAGTAAAATCATCAATTTAGACATTTTTAAAAACCTTTTTTTTTAGTGTGTGGCACAAAATAGGCACTCATTTTTTAATAGTCTATTAGATAATAATACAAACTTACAAAAACCAGAGAAAACAAGTAAGAAAATTATAGTCGGTCTAGACCGACTATACGATACCCTATACCATGCGTTTAGAAACCCTATCTGTTAGGCCCAACTAACTGGACATTGAAAATAAGCAAAAACCAAATTTGAGTGGGATTTTTATTAATTTTTTTGGCTGCAGATATGAAAAAGTTCATATCGGATGCTATATCTATAAAGGGACTAGGTCCAAAAATGGACCGATCCTGATCATGTTTGGTAAAGTCTCTTGTATTTTGCAAAAATATATACAAACAAAATTTGAGAAGAATCAGTGCAATATTTTTGTTTTTTAATAGATTTAAGTGAAGATCGGGAAGCACCTCTATATGGGGTCAAAGGGATCATTTTTGGACTACTCATTAGTGGATGTAATGAACGCATACAAACCCAATTTGAGTAAGATCTATATGACAATTTGGATCTTATGGAAATTTATGTCGATTTCATATGGGTAATTTGTATGGGGGCTAGGTCTGAACATGGACCGATTCTCACCAATTTCAATAGCGTTCATCCCATGGCCGTTAAAAGCTTATATACCAAATTTCATCAAAATATATTCATATTTGCGACCTGCAGTTTGATTACAAGCTTTACATGGACACACAGACGGACGGACGGACGGACATTGCTAAATCAACTCAGAAAGTGATTCTGATTCGATCGGTATAATTAATGATGGGTCTAGGTCAAATATTTTTGGTTGTTACAAACAGCAGCACAAAGTCATTATACCCAAACCACATAGTGGTATAGGGTATAAAAATGGTAACTTTTATATGTTATTTATATTTTTTATGCTCCATCGAACTTATGTAATTTTTGAATTTCTATCAAAAATAAATAGCTTTTTTGAAGCTAACTAAAGAAAATATTTCGAAAATATATTTTAAAAACTTATTTTTATTTTATTACAAATATATCACAGCAATTAAAAAGCAAAACTTTAAAGAAGTTTTTAAAAAAATCAATTTTTAACAATTATTTCCTTCAAACAAAAAAAAAACATTTTTTTTTGATCCGTAATTTTTGCTTAAAATTCTCTGACTTTAGCGACCTCTAGTGGCGACAAAGCGAGTCTAACAAAAATAATTCTATAAATTTTTACTGAGATACATTCATGTCTATGATATATCTCATCATAATTGGAAAACAACTTTTTATACCCTATACCACTATGTGGTTTGGGTATAATGACTTTGTGCTGCTGTTTGTAACAACCAAAAATATTTGCCCTAGACCCATCTTTAATTATACCGATCGAATCAGAATCACTTTCTGAGTTGATTTAACAATGTCCGTCCGTCCGTCTGTGTGTCCATGTAAATCTTGTAATCAAACTGCAGGTCGCAAATATGAATATATTTTGATGAAATTTGGTATATAAGCTTTTATCGGCCATGAGATGAACGCTATTGAAATTGGTGAGAATCGGTCCATGTTCAGACCTAGCCCCCATACAAATTACCCCTATGAAATCAACACAAATTGTCATAAGATCCAAATTGTCACATAGATCTTACTCAAATTGGGTTTATATGCGTTCATTACATCCATTAATGAGTAGTCCAAAAATGATCCCTTTGGCCCCATATAGAGCTGCTTCCCGATATTAACTTAAATCTGTTAAAAAACAAAAATATTGCACTGATTGTTCTCAAATTTTGTTTGTATATGTTTTTGCAAAATACAAGAGACGTTACCAACCATGGTCAGGATCGGTCCATTTTTGGACCTAGTCCCCATATAGATACAGCATCCGATATGAACTTTTTCATATCCGCAGCCAAAAAAATTAATAAAAATCCCACTCAAATTTGGTTTTTGCTTATTTTCTATGTCCAGTTAGTTGGGCCTAAGAGATAGGGTTTCCAAACGCATGGTATAGGGTATCGTATAGTCGGCCTAGACCGACTACAATTTTCTTACTTGTTTTTTTTTTATTTTTGTCTATGGGACAAAGCACTGTGCGACCACCGATACAGCCGACTGCCACCGATATAAGTAGCCAACCACCGATACTACCGACCGCCACCGATATAAGCAGCCGACCACCGATACTACCGACTGCGGCCGAACACCGACACACCGACGACTACTAATATTGCCGAGTTACATCAAGGGGAAGTCAAGAAGGTCCGAGTAAGACGAAGAAGAATTGCCACGTGTGTCAATATTTGAAATATATGTATATATATATTTATGTAATTATAAAGAGAACAATAAAATCAGATTAGTATACAACCCCACCAAAGGGAAAAATAACTATATTATTATTACTTAAGGTTTTGAGGGTCCTTGAGCAGACCCAGGACGCGACAAGCTACCCCAGCCTACGACAAAACCTCCTTACAATGCAAATAATTTCACTACATACTTAATAGGATTTGAAATGATGAAATGGTCGAGAGTATTTTTTGGTACATTCACTAGTTACGCCAGATGGTTGTGCGCCATAAAAAGCTCAACGTAAGTTGTTTGTCTCGACTGGTTAAGCAAAGACGAGTTATGGATATGATATGGATTTGGAATGGTGTTATTTTATTATTTTACTTTCAGATTACCCATTTTCATTTCAGCAAATGGGGAGTTACTTCATTATGAAATAACCACCCCAAAAATGGGGCATTATTTAATTTTTTTGCGATTTTATTTCATTTATTATATTGGGACATTGCTTCATTACAAAATAATGCACCATTGTTGGGGCCTTTTATTTTATTTTCGTTTTGGGGCCTTAGTTCCTGGGGCTTTATTTCATACCGCTTAGCTTTAATTTGTAGAGACTTCAGGGCATAACATTTGATATTTTGTGTTATGGAATTTTATCTAAAAGCCACCTCTTCTATTTATAAGTTATAAGTTATATTTATTGAGCCTTTTTTAATACAATAATAGAAACTTAAACATAAAAATAACAAGAGAGTAAACAACTTAAGACTATAAAGTATTATCTTAATTACAACAAATTTGAACAGCATCATGCTTAATCGATGAAATTATTACAATTTTAATGAAAAGTAAGTGTGAGTAAAATGCTCTTGCTCCCGGAGCTAACATATATGGAGAGTGAATCTCTTAAAATAATCTTAAAACTATGACTTAAAAATAAACTTTATTTTTTTTTTTTTTTTTTCTCTTTATTAATTTGCAATCTATCATATGATAATAAGCAAATTTGATACAATCCAGTATAATAAAAATAATCATATAGTATATTACATCATTATGTAATATCACTACTATAATATAATAATCGAATTATTTATATACAAAATAACATTAAGATAGTTTCAGAAATTTATACAATTTGTTATACAATATATTTACAAATTTATTCCCTAAATGGGAGATCTAAGACATGTATTCTCTTCAATCTTTTTGTTTCATTGGTTTCATCTAATAAACAAATGGCTAATGTATTAGAGTGATAACTCAATCTATTTAAATATTTGTCCGAAAACCTTTTGAAAAATAAACTAAAAACTAAAAGAATATAACACAAATCACAACAAAATAATAAATGATAATAAAAATGTACTATCCTCTATGAGTACCTGTTGTACTTTTTATATAAAAATTAGCGGACAAATTTGTATTCAAATCAAAACTTGGAGGAATTTCATTAATATAGCCAATAGGTGATAACTAGTTTGTATTTGACCAACTAAAATTTCTTTGTTCAATAAAAATGTTTTTAATAAAATTATTTTCATGATTTGATAATCTTGAAATGAATTTTCTTAAAATATCACATATGTATAAGCCAATTGGAGTAATATTTGAATGATTTTAAATAAAAATGTTAGAGTATCGCTTAAAAATCGATTGAAGGTTTTTACCAATACAACATCTTATAATTTTCCCTTCAAAAACTTCCATTTCCTTTATGACCGTAGGTGAAATATTGAACCAAATAGGAAAACCGTATAAGAAAACTGGTCTTATACTTGTTTTATATAATAAGAGCTTAGTTTTCAATGGTAAACTCTTATTAAACAAAATTTTTTAAAATGCACCCATAATTTTGTAAATTTCTTTAGCTATTCTGGCATGTTTGTTGAATTTTAGAAGATTGTTAATATTGATTCCTAAATATTTGATATTTTCTTTGAAGGGAATTTCATAACCACAAAGAAAAAGTTTTAGCGTTTTACTTTCTGGCACAACAAAATTTTTACATTTTCCTGAAGCATTGCGTAAACAAATTGCTTCACATTTAGATGTATTAAGTTTAATCCCCCAATAATCATAAAAAATTTTAACTTATTCAAGGTGACTTGAAACCTGGCTTAAGGCAACAAGTGGACATTCATGATGTGAATTTAAAAGAGTGCCATCAGCATACAATAGACCAATTGAATTTGTAAAATTATGAGGAAAATCGTACATAAATATATTATATAAATGTGGAGCTAACATTGAACCCTGTGGAACGCCACAGGTAACATTTCCAAAATCTGATAAACCATCAAAAAGTTCTATCAGAAAAACAACTTTTAATTAATTTAATAATAAAAGGATTAAACCTTATTTCAATCATTTTATGAAGTATACCATTGTGAAAAGCATGATCAAATGCCTTTTCGACAATCTAAAGAAATTGCAACAGTGCAAAATCGTTTACGAAAATTACAAACGACATCACTTTGAAATTTTATTAAAGCGTCAGTTGTTGAATGTCCATTCCTAAAACCAAATTGTAAATCTGGAATGTAATTTCCAATAATTCCTATGTCCATTTTCTCTCGAATTGTTCTTTAAAAAAGTTTTCCCAAATTTGAAAGCAATGAAATAGGTCCTAAATTGTTTATATCGGTTAAGTTTGGTTTCTTTTTAATAGTATTATTTTCGAAATTTTCCAAGCATCAGGAAAATATGAATTGTTTAAACAATTATTAAAAATAATGGTTAGAAATTTAAATGCTTTTAATGGAAGTTTCTTTAAAATGAAATTGGAAATTTTGTCTAAGCCGAAAGATTTTTTGTTAATTAAATTTTTCGAATAAACTACTGGTTTTTCTAAAGGAACAAGACTTGTGTGATTTTGTGAATTTGTGGCAGAAAAATTTTCGTTAAAAAATATTGAAAATTTGCAGTTCTGGAAATAGTATTATTAATATTTATTTCAATTTGTAAGATATCTCTATTAGGAACTGGACTATTATAAATATTTAGAAAATGATTTTTCAATTTTTCCAATTTCCAAGTTTCATTTTCTATCAATATGCCATCAACAGATAAATGTTTAAAAGTTTGATTCTTTTTATAACCTATTAAATTATAAATCTTTTTATGAGCTATTGGGCCAGGTTTTATTTTTTCAAGATGCTCCTTAAAAATTTCTGATTGTTCAAGTTCTATTTGTGTTTTAAGACTAATATTCAGCAGCTGTATTTGTTTTGAAAGCAATAAATAATTTGAATCGAAACGATTTAAAGTTCTATGGTAAATTTTATTTAGATTTCTTTGCCAATGATATTTAATTTTAAACAAAGTCTTAATTCTATCAGAAACTATGAATTTTCGATTCCACAATTCAATTTTTTCCGAATGTTCATTAGCAATCAAGTTCAGAGTTGTTGTAAATTCCTGAATGTACTAAATTTGAAAGATTTCTAATTGATGTTGGGTGGTTTTGTAATATACTTTGACTTAAATTATTTTTAAAAGAATTCCAATTTATATTTTTAAAACTAATAAAAGTAGGTTGTGTATTTAAAATAAACTCAAGGTTTCGAAGTTTGATTTGAAGATGAATAGGAAAATGATCAGAAAATGATGGTAGTGTAGAAATTTAGAAATTTTGATTTGAAGAATTTATAGATGTAGTACTCACTAAGAAATGGTCAAGAAATGAAGACCTATTTGGATATGACGGACTATAACTAGAAATACATTTGAAAAATATTGAATTACATTGTTATAGAATCACCCCAAGAAGTATGCTTTGCATTGAAATCACCTCCAATAAAAGTTTTATCAAAATTTTGTGAGAAATTCGATAAATATGACAGACCATCATTTAACTGTGTCGCGTTACAGTTACAAGGGATATAATGACCTAGCAAATATTTTTTTATTGAACCATCAGATAAAACTTCTATAGTAATGAAAACATTTGGAAACCCTAAACTTGAAATATTAACTACAGAATATTTAGAAGAATTTCTTAAAACAATAGCTTTGTGAGCTTTGATCTATTTTAAAAGTATAATTCTCAAATTTAACTTTACGACTAGCTCTCAAATGTGTTTCTTGGATGAACGCAATACTATCTTATTAAATTTTAGAATATCTAATAGAACTATTCTACGACTTACCTCGATTAAAGGTCTAACATTAAATGTCAATAAATTTAAACCATTATGGGTCATCAGTTTTATTTACTTCAGCCAAGAGATCCCGACATTGCTTTACGGCATCTTTTTTTGAAAGTTTCTTGTAATTTTTAACAAATTTGCCCATTTTCTCATCTCAAGAGAGGGTTGGCAAAGAACTTTTGCAAATTTTAAGAATTCTTCAATTAAAGGTGGTTTTTAATTAGGACGATAAGTTGGAAATAAATTATTTTCAAAAAGACTAGCAAATGATTTCCCCTCTTCTATTTAAAAAAAATATTTTAAAAGAAAATTTGTATTTAAATCACTTTCAAGAAATGTAAAAAATTTCGAATTTCTTCTTTTAATTTACTAATAAAATAACAAATTTTTAATACCCTGTCTAACAATCTCCGACTGTTTTACAAATTGCATGGGCTTCAAAAGGTATTTCAATTTATACAATCATTTATACAATCATCGTGCAGCAAATAAATAAAATTCCAACTAAATTTCATTTCCTGAAGCATTTTATTTATAACGGAAACTAGTTATCTCAACTCGATATTATTAATCATTGTTTGATCACCTGACTACCAACATAAATTGTGTAAATAAATCACAGTGCCATGAACACTACTTGACATAATCATTGATTATGTACAATAATCAATGTTCGTATACTCAGTCACTCATTCATTCACTCGCTTGTATTGTTTGAATGTTTGTTTGTACAAATGGCTTTGTTACAACCAGACATTGAATGATAAATACCTCTGCCATGTATCATTATATAGTAATCGCTATAACAAGATTTGATATTATCACAAATTAAACCTTTTAAATATACGATTATGTACTACAAAATTTAGTATGCTACCGCTTGAATATGATGTGTAAACCGTAACTGTCAAAAGGGTATCTCAAATATTAATGAGATATGGCTCATTTGTTACGAGTACCTCGTGTAATAGACTCGCGCGTGCAAAAAAATATTTTTTTCTTAAATAAAAAATAAAAGGAAAAAAAAAACTATGAGATACATATTAATATTAAAAATTTCGAACGTGATTCTCTTTATGCCACCAAATGATATATTGATAATCATAAGTCATAGACATTTGACATACATTAGCAGCTAAAATATGAAAAAAAAAAAAAAACAGAAAATATGTTGTAGAAATATGCACTGAAACTACGAAAAACAAAAAAGCAGCACGAAAAAAAATCCAAAGGAAAAAAACAAAAATGTTAATATTTCTGCATGCACTTTCGAAATCATAAGTTATGTTTAGACTAACAAACGGATGCACATTCATATTACACGCACACACAAACACACACATACAATACAGACAGGATATTAATATAACATTTGCAATTTGTATGAGTATCTGAACTTTGGTAGAACTCGTACTCGGATCTTAACGTAGCTAGCGAATGTTAAAGTCGGGCTAAATGCACATAATATTTAAATGCATAAAATGTATGTCTAGGATTATGATTGTATGTGTGATTGTTATTGCAAGTGTGCTTAAGCAAGCATTTTTGTTGTGCCAGTGTAGATTTATAGATAAAAACAAGTGCTTAGTAGTGGCAAGTAGCAACACAGAAGTAATGACACGAGTAGTATGTGATGTATGTGCAGCAAATGGTTAAAAAAAAATTCCAAGAATATAAATAACAGCATACGTCTGAACTTTGTTTGTTAATGTCTCTAAGTTAGTGTGTGTGTGTGTGTGTGTGTCTATACGAGGATTAGTTTGTGGTTTTAAGTTTTATGGGTCTTTGTTTTTTTTTTTATAAATCAAGCGACGAAAAAGTTATGAGTAAAAATTTGACCACTCTGAATTTAACTTAAATAATTCTGAGACCCAGATAATCATAATTATGCTTCTTTTTTTGTTTTGTTGTTGTATTTAATAATAAGATTGTTCAGTCGTTAGGAGAAAAACCTCAACATTAAGAAATATCTCAAAAAAAATAAAAATTCAAAAATTGCTGATAATCAATTTAAAGCACCAATATACAGTAGCAAGCAAAAGTGAGTGCATGTCCAGCATATTTTTACTTCAAGTGTCATAAAATGGAATGTGAAGCTTTCAGCAGTTATTCTTTATTATATTAGCAAAAAAAAATATGTTATATTCAATATTATAATAATGGAATAGAAACAAATAATATTCAAAACTAAAACTTATGCCAACACTAAAGGTATGCTTCACAATTCAACTCATTTTAAATGAAGAAAATAAACTCAACACATTAACACAAACACAAAATGGATTGGCAACCCTTCCTTTGTATTGTCAAAACGAACGAAGTTCTTGCTGTGTATCTAAATCAATGGTTTTTATATTAAAACAGAATAAAATGGTATATATCTTTTGAATCTTCATATTTGGATAGTGCCTTGTTTGGATTTGTTCGAGTATGGTGCATCTGTTTGGTAAATGAATCATTTTATTTCTTCAACTGTTGATTTCTCTTTTGCTGTCTGTGGAGTAATTCATTTTTGCCGCCTATTCAGTGTTATTTACTCAGCTGTTTTTAGTACTAATTTGGTGTACATTAATTGTACATCCCTAAACATATGCTTTGAATTATTCTATGAGCAATATTAAAGGACCTAGGCAGTTGTCTCCAGAACAGCTGTTTAATAACAAAAACATAAACAACGAACAATTTACTTCATGTTTTCTTGATGTTTTCTCATGGAGCACACTATGTGAACTTTTGGATACCAATTTAAAGGATGTGGCGAAAAAAGATGATGTTTTAGCAATAAAAACAGAAATTGATGAGCTGAGGGATGAGAACATAAAGCTTAGAAGTGAAATAAGAACATTTTCAACACGCATAGAACAAATTGACCGCAGAACTCGCTCTACAAACATAATCATCAGTGGTCTTAAAAGTGCAAATGTACCTGCCGCTAAAAATGAATTTAATAATTTATGTTCAATGTGTTAGTAGTGAATGCGATTATCGCTTGCTCTCTGTCATCTAAAAATACTTTTCTGTTAACATTAGAAACGTATTTATAAGCAGATAATGTTTTAGGAGCCAAGGGTAAACTGAAGGGTAGTAATATATTCATACAAAAAGACTAAACAAAAGATGAGCAAAATGTTCATTATAACTTAAGGCAATTAAACAGAAATATTTCGGTACATAATAAAAATTTAAAAGTCAGGCATGGTGAGTTTTGCACATTCATTAACTATAAAAAATACATCTGGTTTAGCGGGTAAAATCGCCGCATATTCGAAAGCTGATGGTGAGTTTTTGATGAATATATTGGAAAAAAGCTGTTATGATGTTGAAGTCGTTGTCAGGGATGTTACTAATATAAATACAACCAATGCAGCTAGTACAGATTCACAATAGCAATTCAACACCTGTAATATAGTTTCTTATAATGTTGCTAACCTTGTAAGTAGTCTTAATTTTGGAAAATTTATAATTATTAATCCAGATTAATAACCCATTGAATTGTGTGACTTATTACTACAATTGTCTGACTTCGAGATATAAAACTGCAGAAAAAAAATTTTTAAAAAACAAATTAACATATTGAGAAACAAACAATACAAATACCGCGGTGAAAAAATCTGGCAAACAAGAACTATGGATTTGGAGACCGAGCTTAAAGAAAAGTTGAAAAACTTATACGGAATTTTAAGCATGATTTTTTTAATTAAAAAAATTTTATATTTAATCCAAATTTTTTCAACAGTGACTATTAAGAATAAAAAGAACAAGTAAGAAAATTATAGTCGGTCTAGACCGCCTATACGATACCCTATACCATGCGTTTAGAGACCCTATCTCTTAGGCCCAACTAACTGGACATAGAAAATAAGCTAAAACCAAATTTGAGTGGGATTTTTATTAATTTTTTTGGCTGCAGATATGAAAAAGTTCATATCGGATGCTATATCTATATAGGGACTTGGTCCAAAAATGGACCGATCCTGATCATGTTTGGTAAAGTCTCTTGTATTTTGCAAAAATATATACAAACAAAATTTGAGAAGAATCAGTGCAATATTTTTGTTTTTTAATAGATTTAAGTGAAGATCGGGAAGCAGCTCTATATGGGGTCAAAGGGATCATTTTTGGACTACTCATTAATGGATGTAATGAACGCATACAAACCCAATTTGAGTAAGATCTACATGACAATTTGGATCTTATGGCAATTTATGTCCATTTCATATGGGTAATTTGTATGGGGGCTAGGTCTGAACATGGACCGATTCTCACCAATTTCAACAGCGTTCATCCCATGGCCGATAAAAGCTTAAATACCAAATTTCATCAAAATATATTCATATTTGCGACCTGCAGTTTGATTACAAGCTTTACATGGACACACAGACGGACGGACGGACGGACATTGTTAGATCAACTCAGAAAGTGATTCTGATTCGATCGGTATAATTAAAGATCGGTCTAGGTCAAATATTTTTGGTTGTTACAAACAGCAGCACAAAGTCATTATACCCAAACCACATAGTGGTATAGGGTATAAAAACAGATTCGGTGTACTATTAATTACTTTTGCGTCTACATTCCTTATTTTTCGTCGGCATTTCATCACGGATACCTCTTTTTAAAGGTTTTGAAATACTCTTTTTTCCTGTTTTAGCAATTGTTAGAAAAAGTAGCCACAAGGTGGCAGTATTGACATTTTTCTTATAAATTAAAAAAAAAAAACTCTTATTTAGATTATTTTCGATGTTGGTACATTCAGAAAAAATGTAGACCTAACACTCCTGGACAAAGTTGCGGAACATTGTCAAACCAAATTTTTTGGTTGTAACGGTCAAAAAGGCGATTTTCGCGCAGAAATCGCAACTCTTTTTAATATCCTATTTTTTCTCAAAATCCGCAAAAATTAAATCCTTGTCAAAAAAATTCTGTCATAGGGATTTACAAAAAAATTCACACAGTAAATCTCTGACATATATTTAATAAAACCTTAAAGTGCCAGATCCATTTCTTTAAATTTTGTTTAAGAAAATTTTTTTAAAACTTGAAAAAGGAGTTTTCAAAATTTTATCAAAAAAATTTCAAATTTTCGGTCTCAATGCGCAATAGGTCAACAACGTGGTAATAAAGCAATACTTCATATCTGATTTCTTATAAGTACAGGGACAAAAAAAATTGTGGCTTTAATCAATTTCTCAAAGCTGAAAAAATTTCTATAAAATTTTTTGACCTAGTTTTTTTTTTTTAAAGTGGTCTGGGGCATTTGCTATTTCTTGGCGAATTTTTAATCGATTTTGAATTTTTATAGCTTTTTTAAAAGATTATTTAATACTGATTCCAATTCTTATAACAACTTGTCAGAAAAATTAAACTATAGAACGAAATTTTCGTAAAATCTCAAAAAAAGTCATATTTTCCCCATATAAACCACTTAAAAATTTCAATCGATTTCCGGCGCGACTTCTCTTTATCCGATTGTCCCCAAACATATACGAGTATTAATAAATTTGATATCTTTTTCCTCTTTGAAACCCACGTCTTAGTAGACAAACAAAAGCTCTTCTCTATTTATTTACAAAATTATTGTTTACACTGGATTGATGCTAAGAAGAGTCATAATTTTGGCCGTGCAAGTGGCAGATGCCTGTATGAATTCAAAAAGGAATTACAGAAATTGTATTGCTTTAAGTTTTTGAATTTTGCTAACTGTAATGTTGTGTTGACTGCGAAACTATATGAAAAACTGATTTATTTTATACCACGTTATTTGAACTGCACTAATTGGAACGAGGATTTTGATTATTTTGAAAAGTTTTTATCCGAACTTTCTCCCACGAATTTTTGCATTGTTGGTGATCTGAATGCGCGCATTGGTGATGAGCAGCACGTTTTGGATTCGAATTTTTTGATTGATCTACCACACATGAACAAAATGAGATACTCGGATGATAAGACCAAGAACGGTCAGGGAAGAAGAATTATGGATTTAGTTGAAAATATTGGCGGTATAATACTCAATGGCAGAATAAATGGTGATTTACAAGGTGATTTTATTTTTTTATGGCGGAAGCTCATAAAGTATATTGTTAACTTTAATGTCGCTTGTAAACCGTACTCTGATCATATGCCATTTTTTCTAAAAATATATACTCCTTTAATAAATAATAATAGAGTAATATCAGAATTAGGCCCACAGAGGATACGTTCGAATAAGAATTTGGCAGTCAAGTATATAGAAAAACTAAAACAACAGTCGTGTACTCCATTCTTTGGTAACAATACTCCTGTTGATCACATGGTATTGACTATTAAAAATAAAACAAAAAATGCAAATGTTAAAACGAAATAAACTTATAATGGTTTAATTGGAGGTGTATCCGTTTTCGCAACAACATGTTCCTAGCTCTGAAATAATATCGCAAATAACACTCAAATATCAACAAAATAAAATATGTAAATGCCAGAACTAAATATCTAAATATATGCCGTGTGACAAAACTACAATATTACAACAAAAACTGAAAAGAATTGAATGAAGTAAGGAGCTGTAAAGAGTGGTGGAAATTATCCAACGTCATGAAAACTCGTTCTCTAGTAATACGTGGTGATTTAAGTGCATAGGAGATTAAAATCCATTTTAGCACGGCCTTGCCGGACACAAACACTTTAAATTTATTGCGCTGGTGTATCCCATGCTATACAGACCCATTTCTTGATTCTCCAATTGAATTGTGCGAACTATTTTCGGTTTTAAAATGTCTAAAGGAAAATAAATCCCGAGGTTATGATGGAATCGGCTACGAGTTCTATAAATACGCTCCTGTTAATTTTGCAAAAGGAAGTTCTTACAGTTCTTAACACAATTCTTGTTAAGGAAAAAATACCATCCCGTTTCAAAACAGCAATACTTATTCCATTATTGAAGAAAGGGGATCCAAACTCATCAGAAAATTACCGTGGATTATTCTTAACCGATACAATGTCCAAAATATTTAATACCATTCTTCTAAATCGAATAACTGATTGGATTAATAAATATAACATATAAAATGAATATCAAACTGGATTCAGAAAACAATATTCAACTGTCGAAAACGTTTTTAATCTTGTTGATATTGTACACTTAAATAAATTAAATGGCAATAACACTTACGCATTTTTCGTCGATTTTTCCAGTGCATTTGATATGATTCCTAGGAATTTTCTGTTCTATAAACTCTCAAGTATGGGATTATCTACAAAAATTATTCGTATTCTACAACTCTCTTATGAAAATACTACGAGTCAAATATTATACGGAAATAAGTTTTCTGAATCCTTTAACGTGGACCTTGGAATAAAACAAGGGTGCATATTAAGTCCAATCCTATTTGCATTATACTTAAACGACTTAGCAGATACTCTTCCTGGTGGAATAAACGTAGAAAATGTTCAAGATGAAATCCTTTTATATGCGATGACATTGTTATCTTGTCGAATTCACCTTCCAGTCTTCAAAATATGATCGATGCACTTCATGACTATTGTATGATGTGGAGTCTTAAAGTCAACATGTGTAAATCAAAAATTTTAGCTTTCCGCAGTGGAACTAGAATATCAAAAAATTTTTAGTGGACATATGGAGAAGATGATATCGAAATTGTAAACTCCTACAGATATTTAGTTATGAATCTCAACTATAATATATCATTTAAAAAACATTTAGCAAACAAACTGACTACTTCAAAAATGGCGGTCTCATCTACTTGGTCAAAATACATTAATCATCCCAATATACCAAATAAAATTAAATTAAAAATCTTTAGTGCAGCATCTCGATCCATTATGTTCTATGGAGCGCAAATATGGGGCTACCAAAAGCATGATGAAGTAGAAAAATTATTTAGATTTTTGATGTGTAAACATCTATACGCGCAGGGGGGTAAATTTCTATTTCACAATACAATCACAAAAACAGCGTAACTCATATCGGTGTGAGCTGAAGCAGATAACGCTGTGTGACTTATGATTGAATTGGTGAAAAAATTATGATATAACATTGTTTTTTATGCAACTTTTTTAAAAGCGTTATCTATGTATCACTTATATACGTTTATATTGAGATATTTTTAACGTTTTACAGCAAAGGGTTGTTGAATTAGCTGAAATAGTTTTTGCTATAAGTGATACATAGATGACGCTTTCTGTTTGATTTTTAAAAAATGACATAAAAAATCTTTAATTACTAGATGTTTACACATCTTCCCTGTGATCGGACTCACATGATTTTATTTTTATTAAGAAGCTGCTATTTTTACCCAACAACACTCCAAACTACATGCTTTTCGTAGAGACAGGTTTCAACTCCCTATATTTGGATACACTGAAGTTGCATTTTGATTATGCTAATAAAGTTCTTAGCATGCCAAACCATAGATTACCGCGGATGCTAGCTGAAACGATTATTGCAAAACGGATATACTGGGTTGATGATTGGTTCAAACTTTGTGCAAAGATTCAATTTGTGCCTGTTGATAATGGAGTACCTTTAAGTAAACATTGTGAGTTAATTTTACCACTTGTAATAGCTTCCGAGAGGGATGAACTAATCGCCGATGCAAGAAGCTCACAATTTCATGATTTATATCCACAATTAAACTATTGTATGTTACCAATTACTGCTTTAGAATTAAGTTCTCGTTCTATAAGCTTATTGATAAGAGCAAGAGGAGGGCTCTCGGATCTAAACGCAAGATCTTTCATAAGCACATCTGTCGGTCTTTGCACACTTTGTAACCTGGATGCAACAGAAAATACCATACATCTAATGGGAGTGTGTCCTATTTATAATGTGTTCAGACTAAATTTTTTCAAAAAATTCTATTTAAGGCTAAATGAAGTTTTAAATATATATAATGGTATTGATTTTAATAATTTCCCATTTTCGGGCTCAATGCGCAATAGGTCAACAACGTGGTAATAAAACAATACTTCATATCTGATTACTTATAAGTAGAGAGAGAGAAAAAATTATGGCTTTAATCAATTTCTCAAAGTTGAAAAAAATGCTATAAAATTTCATGACCAAGCTTTTTTTTTTTGGCACAAAAGTGATCTGGGGCATTTGCTATTTCTTGGCGAATTTTTAATCGATTTTGAATTTTTATAGCTTTTTTAAAATATTATTTAATACTGATTCCAATTCTTACAACAATTTGTCAGAAAAATTAAACTATAGAACGAAATTTTCGTAAACTTTAAAAAAAAACTCATATTTTTCCCATATAAACACACTTGAAATTTTCAATTGATTTCCGGCGCGACTTTTCTTTATCCGATTGTCCCCAAACTTCAAATTAATTAGTTTTATATTGAAAGGTAACAAACTGAACCCCGCCTGTCCCCAAAATCGCATTTTCATTTTTAAGGACCACTCTAATGTAGATATATATAACAAGTAAGAAAATTATAGCCAGTCTAGAACGACTATACGATACCCTATACCATGCGTTTAGAAACCCTATCTCTTAGGCCCAACTAACTGGACATTGAAAATAAGCAAAAACCAAATTTGAGTGGGATTTTTATTAATTTTTTTGGCTGCAGATATGAAAAAGTTCATATCGGATGCTATATCTATAAAGGGACTAGGTCCAAAAATGGACCGATCCTGATCATGTTTGGAAAAGTCTCTTGTATTTTGCAAAAATATATACAAACAAAATTTGAGAACAATCAGTGCAATATTTTTGTTTTTTAATAGATTTAAGTGAAGATCGGGAAGCACCTCTATATGGGGTCAAAGGGATCATTTTTGGACTAC
The DNA here is from genome assembly GCA_963682025.1 of Cordilura impudica. Taxonomy (NCBI): domain Eukaryota; kingdom Metazoa; phylum Arthropoda; class Insecta; order Diptera; family Scathophagidae; genus Cordilura; species Cordilura impudica. The sequence goes on from OY821517.1 coordinate 44,894,788, forward strand.
TCATTAGTGGATGTAATGAACGCATATAAACCCAAATTGAGTAAGATCTATATGACAATTTGGATCTTATGGAAATTTATGTCGATTTCATATGGGTAATTTGTATGGGGGCTAGGTCTGAACATGGACCGATTCTCACCAATTTCAATAGCGTTCATGGCCGATAAAAGCTTATATACCAAATTCCATCAAAATATATTCATATTTGCGACCTGCGGTTTGATTACAAGCTTTACATGGACACACAGACGGACGGACGGACGGACAGACGGACGGACGGACGGACGGACGGACGGACGGACGGACGGACATTGTTAAATCAACTCAAAAAGTGATTCTGATTCGATCGGTATAATTAAAGATATGTCTAGGTCAAATATTTTTGGTTGTTACAAACAGCAGCACAAAGTCATTATACCCAAACCACATAGTGGTATAGGGTATAAAAACTAAAATATGCATACGCAAATGCAATTTATTTTGAGGACTCAGCCGACGTTACTTACTGAATAAAGGCGTTTTACTACTAATCAGATATGGCCTCTTTCAAAAGAAAAATTAGAAACAGAAGGGCAAAACCAAATAAAGAACACGCGTGTACAACGACTAACCAAAAACAAAAAATGTACTGTACAGAATATACACTTTGATAAAAGCAAATTTTGCATTGCGTAGTAGATAGCTTAAAATTAATCCAAAAAAGTTAACTTAAAGTTGGCAATTTTTGTAGTCAGCTACCCATTGTCCGACAGAAGAGTTAAACTGAGTTAAATGAGCTGCCTCATGTTTTTGTATTGAATTTTATTTATTTATTTATTTTTCTTTTTTTTTTTTTTTGTTGAGAATAACTGGCGAACGTTTCATAAAATTTCCTTTAATTTTTACCATTTTATGACACTTTAAGTAAAAATATTCCGAATATGCACACAAAAGAAATTTCAATTGACGTATTACTTTTGAACTTCGTTTAGAGGAAGAACATTCAAGTGGACCTAACGAACTCGGATTACCTACAATGGGTAAAAAAAAACCTAAAAAAGAAAGTCTCATAGGCTGCTTCCAAATACAATTAATTTAATTTTAGTTTTTTTTTTAATTGCATTAATATTGGAATTGCCCTATAGGGAATTTAGAGCCATAAATAATTTTTTTCATTCTTTTTTCATATATTTTCTTCACTACTCTCTATGGTTTCTATTAATATTGCTTCTTTCGTTCAGGTCTGTGGCTTTCTTGGTGGTTACAGTCTATAGCTTGCCTGGTATTGTCATCTTGTGGTCGTTACTTGATTTCAACTTCCGGATTTAACTTCACACAGTTTATGTTTTTGAATTATATTTTTCTTGCAATATTTTAGCGTCTTGTAAAAACTTCATAACACAAGCACATACATTTGCACTTCTTATTTAAACTTCGATGAGACTTTTTGTCAATTTTATTTAAAAAAAAAAAAGAAAAAAAAACTAATATGTTAAAGAAAAATTGTCATACAAAAAATTAGTTGCCATATACCAAAGAGGAAAATTAAAATAAAAATTTAAAAAAAAATATTAAAAATTAAGCTTGAATTAATCAAAACGGCATTTATTGATTCATAGTAGGAAAATTTTCTTTATCAAACTTTTTTTAATTCTCTTTTAAACTTTCATCCGTGCCTATACACTGAAATTTTTATAATGAAATTCAAAATTTTTCATGTTTTTTTTTTAACATTATTTTTCTTCTTTGACATTTCCAGAAGAAAAACTTTTTAATTATTTTTAAATTTAAATTGCTTTTTGTTTTTTCTTTTTAATTTTTTATTTTAAAGTTTTACTTAATTTAAATTAACTATAATTTATTTCCATTTATTAACTTTTTTAACACAAATTTTTGTTGTCACAATCACGAACGAAAATAAAAATGATTAGAATGGCGACAGTCGAAACAAACACTCTGTTCCTCTCTTTCGTTTTTACTATATTTTGATACGAAAATATCCTTTCAACATTTGCAGATGAATGTGAAATGGATAATATTCCTCTAGCAATTCTCCAAATATCAGTAAACATCGGTTCATTTAGTTCATTTTTCATTTTAGATACCTTCGACCAAAAAGTACATATATTGTCGTTTTTTAAAGACTTTATAATTTCTAATTCCTCCAGCGCTCGAAACTGGTTGTTTATAGATTCAATATTTTTTTTTTTTTTTTTTCATTAGAAAACATTTTTAATATTAATGGTACAATGCTAGAAGTTCTTCCCGAAACAACATTTTCTCGCGTAAACTTGTTAAATCATAATAACATTTCATTATTAAAATCAACTTTTGCTTTTAATACTTCGCAGAATTTAAAGTAAATTTTTTTGCAATTTCTTTAAACTCCATGACAATACTATTTTGAATATTATTTAAGAATATGTATATATCAATTTCTGTTCCATAATATATTTCGTCCATTGGAACGTGGTTTTCATTGATATTGTTTTGTAATATATCACTTTCATCAAATATATCCTTATGTATAAAATCGTGAGCTATTTGTCTATAAAAATTTTAAGCGATCTAAGAAAATGCATTCTGGCATCCTCGGATTGCATTTCTAAATTTATATTGTTGATAATTTTTAAGACATATTGTAGAAATAAAAATATCATTTTATAAAGTGAATTTGAAAATTGAATTGATTTTTACATTTTGGGATTCAGCTTCAACATCGTTGAGTGTAAAGTAATATTGAAGTGGCTCCCACTGTTCCAAAATTCTACCGATAAATTCCTGACGTGACAGCCAACGAGTTGTTGAGTATTTAAAAATTTCGTGAATGTCAGTCCCAAAATATTCTTGAAACTTTGAGAAGTCTATTAGAGCTGTTACAGAAATGATAATTAATATCTTTGATGAATTTATCAATCCCATCTGGAATACTGAATTTTGAAGCATAGGAGACTATAGTTTAATATATGGCATATACATCCATTAGTAAATAAATTTGGAACGAGAGGCTTTAATTTTGATTGAACGCCATTGTTTGCACGCATCACAACAGCACAATTATCTGTTGTTACGCCAACCATATTGTTTATCGGAATTTTGTTTTTGCCCAATACTTTTAATGTGGGTTGTATTATTCCATTTGCATTAGAATCCTCAATAGGGACCAATTCCAAAACCAAATGCCCTTATTACTATTGCCAAATTTTTCGATATGCTACAATCAGTGCTTTCGTCAATTACTAACGTATAGTAGTTTTCCTTACAAAAGTTGGCAATACAGTTGGCATTTTCCGGACCAGTCATATTTATTAAATTTTTTGCGCCTTCGTTCTATTGATGCAAAGCATTTTTGTAATTGGGGGGTCCGTCACTCCAGCTTTTATGACGATATTTAAATGATCCAAAATAAAAAAAACGTAAATTGTGTTCCGCAACAAACAAGCTTAGCATAACTTAAAATTTTTTTGTAGATTCTAACAAAAAAAAATTTTTTTTTGGTGCCTCAATTTGTTTTTCTTATGTGGCTTTCAGAGGATTCGTGTCGTTTAATGTGAAAAACACCGCCTGTAATAGGTACATTACAAATACTGCATCCTTCATTTTGACCATCTTTGATTAAGCATGGAAACAGCCTTGCCCATTCATCTCTGAGTTGTTTACTTGTTCTGCAAATTATCACTTTTCTTTATGTTTGTTAAACATTTCAATTAAACTCTAAAAGAAAACTCACCCACGACCATTTTTTGTCCATTAAATACTTAAACCAAATTGAAATGAAAATCAATCACTTTTTAGTTAAACACGCAGCAAACATATGTAAAATGCACAACACAACAGGGATTACAGAAAATGTGCTAGAGCTGTGCCGTTCACGAATGAACTATTAGTCAGACTTTTCGTGCAATCGTTCATATTTCTCTTTTTATTCATAGAACAATTGCATCTCCTTTCAATTATAATTTTTGCATATGCCAATTTTTTAAAGCAAATTTCCCAAATTAAGAAAAAGCAATCATACTCTACAAAAATAAAATGTTTTAAACGCAAAATCCATTTTTCATATTTAATTTTAATAAAGCTTTAAGTTTTCTGATACTGTTTTGTAAATGTGCAATAATACTAATGGAGAAATATGTTAAGCATATGTTGTGCGCAAAAGAATGTCAAATGAACGACCCAGTTCGCTCCACACAGTTCAGTCACAGATTAAACCAAAAAAGAACGATGAAAGAACTAGTTCACTAAATCAAATTGAAGGATAGTGACTAAGTCAACCAAATGAACGATTAAGCCCAACTGTAGAATTTGCAAAACAATTCACAACGAATGGTTAACAAAGAGTTAGTTGCCATATATGAAACGAGCGCAAAAAATGGGATAATGTTGAAACAGAATTATTTAAAGTACATTCGTGCCGTGTATTAAAATTCGGAAAATTTTTAAATAGTCCTAAATTTGACATTGGAGTGCTATTGTCCTTTTGAATTTCAAATAGGGCTAAAAAGTACAAATGTGCCAACTTTTGCATCCCTAATGTATGTATGTAAGTAATAGTGATAGGACGTATAAGTAATATTTTTGTAGTAAATAAATATAAATCATACGCTGAGAAATACCCATACATATTTAATAAATTGAAACTCTGAATTAAATTTAGAAAGGTCTTCAAATAAAAAATAAAAATATACACAAAAGACCAGCTGATGAATATTTACTGTAACCCTTTACTATTTACAAAGTTTAGAAACAAAGTAACTCAGTATTTGACAGTTTCCTGTGAGAATGATAAGAAAATATCGAAGTTTATCCTTTCTTTTCACCTTATGTCTGGCATCGCTAAATACTTCAATATTACAAAGTTCATACTTTACAGTGTAAACAACAATTTTTTTTTTTTTCAATTTCCGATTAATGTTTTAGTCATATTTTTTTTATCTTTATAACAACCAAAGAATGAAAACTACTTGCAAGTACGTACTAACAAAAAACAATAATCAGATAAGTGCGGCGTTTTAAAGAATTTTTAAATACCCTACAAATTTAAAATATAAAAAGTTGCGATACAAATGTATTTAAAATAAACAGAAAAAATATTACAGTTTGGAATAAAGAAAATTTTTAGCAACTAAATAAAATTAAAAATTATAATAAAAAAAAATAATTTAAAAAGACAAAAATATTTAGGCAAAAGTTTTTTCGGTACAAAAAATACGACTTTTATTAAATTATAATTTAAGTTAAATTAAATAAAAATATTTGTATCAATCAATAAAACATATCAAATTTGTCTACCCAAAAAGATTTCAAATTAATTTGTAAATGAGTTATTGGCGAAAATTTATGAAGAAGGGGGAAAAAATTAAAATGTTTTGAAGATTTAGCTTCCATAAAATTATCTATTTAAGCCTCAGCTACAATTTTGGTGGAAAATGGGATGAGAAATCATTAATAGTTTTTGAGTTATGGCCTGGGAACGCCTAACTCTTTGGAGTTCTACTATGCTATCACCCTGACTTGGAATTTATCACACACTCACCCCCACCCCTCTTCCCCGCCAAAACAGTAAGCCCAAAAATGATTCACAGTGTAATTTGGTAAAAACAATTTTAAGAAAATATTTACAAAATATGTTAATAATTGTAAGACTAAAGCAAAAACTAAATAAGATTAGTAAAAACTGAAATATAGAATATAGATTTTTAGAGTATTATTTATAAATGTACCCAATTGTTTTAAAAAAAATATTTATTATTTTTTTTTATAAAAACATTAATATTTTAAAAAAGTAAAAAAAAAAAGTTTTTGTTTTATATAAAAATATTTAGAACCATAAATCTATAATATTAATAGGCTAGGTGATTTCTTGTGACCGATGTTTTGTTCTACAGTTTTATCCCGATCTTGACCAAACGTATATTATTTGAAAGGTATTTCATTTTAGCCGCTTTGCAAATTTACAGATTCTTAAATTTTTTCCTTTATTTTGAGTAAATTGCATTTAAAGTTGCTACTAACACATACATACGATTATACAATACTGTGTTTATTAAATTTTTTAATGTGTTTGTAATAAAAATGAGTTTGTTTTTTGTGTCGATTTGTGAATTGGCTATAATTGATTAGCATACCTTTAGGATCTTTATTTAATGAAAAAATAAAAGTTCCTAGAATTTGCACTCGAATTTCAAGGGCTGGAATCTGCTAGTAATAATTAAAGAGAATTTGGTTTTGCTAAAATTTGAACAAAAAAAAATGGCAAATTAAATACTAAGGACAACTAATTTGTTTAATATGAAAAATAAATTTAAAATTAAAAAAAAAAAAACATTTAATGAATAAATAGTCGAGCTCGAGGTCTTTGTTGAATTTATCTATTATTCTAAATCTTTTTGTTCTCCAATATTTCGACCAGCTCCGCTGATCATCCTCAGGAGTCTAATATATAATATAAAAGCTATAAATATGAGTCACTTAAATATAGTTAAACATCAAAGAAAACACAAGACACATTAAAACACATAAACTAATATCTTACACATATATTAATATTTACACTAAAAAATTTTTTTATAAACCGATGTTAGCGATATTTCAACATCATAGTCATAATTGCACTGATTTACTTAAAATATAATTATTGCACTCTACCCATCTTTTTGTTTACCAAATGTCTGTAGCTTTGAGCTCAACTCTCAGTGTCAGCTTTGAAGTTCATTCCCTTTTTTGTTGGTACGTTTATTATGTGTAGCATTTCTAACATTAGCGGCGCCTGTAGTTACTCTCACTTTGTAAAACACTTACATTATCAAAGTCAGGAGCAGGGTTTGCCATCATGCGCGAAATATGCGTGAACATGCATTGAAAATCTATTTCACCCTTCAGAATTACGCTTATGCATGAATTTTCATGCATCGGCTTAAAAAACAGTTCAACATAGTTATATAAAGTTATTATTCTGCTTTACCTACAAAATATTTGATTGTGACGACACGTTTTTTTTTAAAAATCGTTTATAATTACTAAATCATTACTATTCATAAAAATACAAAATTGCTCCTCTTGCAAATTTAACTAAATTAAATCTTGCAAACTTCTTAAATCAGATTTAATAATTGGATTCTTTTAAAATATTAAAGAGACAAGTAAATAGTTATTCTTTCATCTCAAAATCAGAAATAACAAAATGTTATTTTAAATTTACGGCATATTGGATTTTCCCTTTGGTATCCCTAATTTGAATTAGTATTCATAATGACTTTACAGTTTGACTTAATGTACGCAGTAATGTACACTTAAACACTTAAATTATTCAAGTGTTTTTTGAAAAAAAAAAAAAAAAAAAAAAATCGAACCGAAAAGTCTAACAATGATTCCCCAGAATTCAGTTTATATATGTGTTTTTATACCCTATACCACTATGTGGTTTGGGTATAATGACTTTGTGCTGCTGTTTGTAACAACCAAAAATATTTGACCTAGAACCATCTTTAATTATACCGATCGAATCAGAATCACTTTTTGAGTATTTAACAATGTCCGTCCGTCCGTCTGTGTGTCCATGTAAACTTTGTAATCAAACTGCAGGTCGCAAATATGAACATATTTTGATGAAATTGGGTATATAAGCTTTTATCGGCCATGGGATGAACGCTATTGAAATTGGTGAGAATCGGTCCATGTTCAGACCTAGCCCCCATACAAATTACCCCTATGAAATCGACATAAATTGCCATAAGATCGAAATTATCATATATATCTTATTCAAATTGGGTTTGTATGCGTTCATTACATCCATTAATGAGTAGTCCAAAAATGATCCCTTTGGCCCCATATAGACTGCTTACCGATCTTCACTTAAATCTATTAAAAACAAAAATATTGCACTGATTCTTCTCAAATTTTGTTTGTACATATTTTTGCAAAATACAAGAGACTTTACCCAACATGATCAGAATCGGTCCATTTTTGGACCTAGTCCCCATATAGATATAGCATCCGATATGAACTTTTTCATATCTGCAGCCAAAAAAATTAATAAAAATCCCACTCAAATTTGGTTTTTGCTTATTTTCTATGTCCAGTTAGTTGGGCCTAAGAGATTGGTTTCTAAACGCATGGTATAGGGTATCGTATAGTCGGTCTAGACCGACTATAATTTTCTTACTTGTTTTAATATAATATAGTTTAAAATTACTTCTTTCAATAGTTGGCATCACAAATTTTGTTAATATTGCATGTTCTTTAAAAGGTTTTACATATATGTAAATATGATTTTTGGTGCTACTACAAATATTAATAGTGGGAACTTCCTTTTTAGATGTGAGAAGCTTTAATCTCCCTATTTCTCAAATATGGCAATATTTTAGCAATAAATTGAGAGCACTTTTAGAACATCTGTTGAATCAACAACAATTAGTTGATAAGAGGACAAAACCAAAAAAATGTTTTCGAAGCAATGAAGTTTGAAAAGTTACTTTTCAAAAAAAACTGAAAATGTGCAAGTAGCCTCTTTAGTTGTTGGTATACTTCGGAAAAAAAGAGCCAGATTGGAGTTAGATATTCTAGACAATGATTTGAACTCTATCTCATTGGTCAGCGTTTCGATTTTTGCACCCAGTACAAGCACTCCGGCATCTACCAGCAGTACTACGACTCTCCAGCAGTACTACGACTCTGTCATCCAGTACATCGGCATCCAGTACAATGGCGAATCATTCTAAGTCCTTGGCTAAATGGTTAAGGGATTTTCAGTGGATAATTTTTAATGAACAAGTTGGTAAAGCTTTCTGTAAAACATAAGGAATGCCAGCTTGAAGGCATTATGGCTACCACAGGTACTGCAAACTTCCAGCGCCCTAATTTTGTTAAACACAAAAGTTCAGATGAACATAAAGCTGCAATGAGTGTTCCGCGTCAAGCTGCTCAATTAACAAACACTATTGAAAAAATTATTAACCAAATTTCAGAATCAGATATGATTTTATTTAGAACTGTCTATATGGTAAGCAGGGAAGAAATCGCTTAACGCATGTTAAACTATTGATGATGTGTAAAATTTTTAATGGGGTGAACATAAACTCTGAATATCTAAATATGCATCATAGGAAAGTTGCTCAAGTTGAATCAGCTCTATCGGACACGATCTCTGATCAGCTATAGGAGGATCTCCAGAAAAGCCCAGTAATGTCCATTTTGATCAATGAAAGTACTGGTATTACAAAGAAATTAATTATTTACGTCAAATATGTAAAGGACTGTCAACAAATACGATTTTGGGCCAACTTGTCAATAGAAGGGATTCCTTGCGATGCTGATAATATTACGAAAACTTTACTTGTCTTTGATGAAAAGCCGTGTTCCTATAACTAAAGATATGGGTTTGGGAACAGATGGCACAGCAGTGATGATGGGGTCTAAAACTGGAGTTGGCGTTCAGCTGAAAAATAAAACGCCATTATTTATACACGTCCACTGCATTACACATAAGCTGGCCCTTGCAGTGAGTCAAGCTGCCGAAGAAGTGCCCAAGAAGAGCAAGGTATATCCAACAATCAACAGCTTTCATACATTCTTCAATACATCATGATAAGAGCAGCTGACACTGAAAGGAAAAGACGTTTTTTTATGCACACTGGTAAAGAGCCTCCATAAACGGTTTGACGATGACAACATGTAAACATTTTTAAATTTCGACTTGGTGTTGGTCTGCTACTCCATTAAATAAACCTGTAGATGAAGCAATGGATAGTTTGATGAAAATATATTGCACTAAAGAACTATGCCCTATCTTTAGTAGCATTCTTCCTAAACAGGATAAGTTGCAGGATGTATCGTATGAAATGAAATTTATGTTAGAAAAATACAAGGCCAAAATGGTCATGCAAAAATTTTGCAAGTTGATTTCCATGTCAAATGTGCTGGGATATGCTGAGGATGAGGAGTGCATGTATCCAGAGTACATGAAATTGTTAATGATTGCCTTAACTTTACCAGTCTTTTCTGCAGCTTGCAAAAGAGGCTTTTCATGCCAAAACTGCATAAAGAGTGATAAGCGAGCCAGACTTGGTGATAAACATCTGGAAATCCTTTCAAGGATTTCTTGCGAAACCCCCGCTTTTTAATTGAATAAAGAAAATTATGTTGTTCAATCTGACATGGATTTCGCTACTGCTGTAAAAAAGTGGAAAGAAAAAGTAAATGTATCACTGTTTTATTAGTGCATATCACGTTTAAATGTATATACATGTATAAGTATCACTTTGTCATGTTTAAACATAAACAGTAGTAATTAATTTAGTCAAAAAATTTATGTAGTTTTAAAAAATACCCTTCAGTTTATGAAAATACACCTTAAAATTTTCGGAGGGCGTGAAAATACCCTTTAAAAATTATGAACTGGCGAACACTGGTCAGGAGTATGTTTATGTCTTAATCTTAATTTCTGATCTGATTTGTGTGCCGATATTCTTGTTTTCAATTTATTTTCGGTTGCTCCTACATAAATTTGATCACAATTTCCATTTCTATCTCCGTTACAAGGTATTTTATATATTACGTCCGCCTTCCATAAGTGATATTTTGCCTTTTGTTCTACTATATAATTTAGACAGTGTGTATATTTCTAAATTTTATCCGATTATCTTTATGGAAATGTACATCACTAATGTTAAGAACCCTAGAAATTACATTTTTAGCTGTATTTATAATAACTCTTTTTGGATGTTTCGAAAATAAGTTAATGATTCTGCCAGATGCTGTAGGTTTCTGGTACCAATCCATTTTTATTTTGTCCCTATCTCTTATTCAAATTGTATACAGATATAGTACCTTATAATTACACTCGTTTTCGGCCGTAAGTTTAATATTATGATGAAAACTATTAAGCTGTGTCAATATCAACTCTATTGCACAATCCGGAACTATACTAAACAGGTCAACTACGTATTTCGTCAAGATTTTGGGTTTATACGTCAAGTTTTTCATACAGGTGTCCAAAAGCTTTTCAATCACTATATCTGCAACTATTGGAGATGCAGGGGAGCCTACAGGTAAACCCCTTTTTTTGCGAGTAAATTTTGTCGTCATATTTAAAATAGCGGTTGTCTTTTATGCAGAATTTTTGAATACGCTGGAAAAGGCCCTTTGTCTTGTGTGTATAATTTGATATCTCTTTCCATTTTTCCTCCACAATTTTCAAAGCTAGATCCACTGATATGCTTGGAAATAGGGACACTGCGTCAAATGAAATTAATCTTTCATCATCTTGTATAGTCAAGACTTTGATCTTATTCCTAAATTGCACTGAATCCTTTACATTCTATTTTGAACCTTCCGTTATTTTCTTTAATATCTCCGTAATATACTTGCACACCTGACTTGCTGGCGCGTTTATACTGAAGCAAATTGGTCTTAATGGATAATTTTCCTTATGGATCTTCCAAGGCCATAAATTCTAGGCGCTATAGCTGTTACGGTTTTAAGACTTTTTTTCTCCTTTTCGGATATAATTCCATTCTTGAATATTTTTTCTACTAGCTCATTACTGTTTTTTTGTAGAACATTGGTAGGGTCTTTTCTAAGTCGTTGATAAGTCATCATATCTCCAATAATGTCTCTTATTCTACTTTCATAATCCTCTTTTTCCATCGCTACCGCAACATTAACTTTATCTGTGATCAAAATAAGTATATTCTTGTTGGCCTTCAAAAAATTTTTGCTTTGTCCACGGTGTTCAGTGTAAATTTATACCTATTGTTGACCTTAACTTCATTTAAATGATTATCTTTTATTGAAGTTAGTTTAGTTCTAGCCATTTCCTGTTCTTCTTTGTCTCCTATAGTTTGGATGAAGTCTTCACCATCTGCAATGTACTTCATCATTGGAAAATCCCGTTTAACTACTGGTAATGCGTGTTTATGTCCAAGAGATAATATCCATCGAACATCGTCTGGAATGTTAGTTTTTGTTTTATTTACTAACCATATTAGCTTTCACTTTCAGTTCTTGTCTTTGTAACTCCCTTAGATTTTCAAATTTATGTTTATGTTTCTTTTTAATTTTATTATCCATAGATTTCATCAAAATGTTCTCGTTGTACCACAGTTCCTTTGCCTCCTCCCCTGTTAAATTCATATTTATTATCCTTTTAATATTCTCTCTTTCTCCCTCTTGATATTTCAAAATCTCATGTTTTTGTTTGCTTAAAAAAAATCAGTAATCAGGCATACATACTCGTAATAATACTCCATATTATCATACAACTAGCAGAGCCCAGCCCTCGAAATTCGAGTGCAAATTCTAGGAAATTTTTTTCCATTCAATTTTTTTCTTTCAATATTTTATGCCACCTAATGGTACGCTACTCAATTCTACACAGGGCGTGTGATATGCAATTATTATAAGGAAACTCGATTGCGTTGTTGTTGTTATTGTTTTATGTCCAAAATTATTTTTCAATTCAACACAGGGCTTTTCATATACAATTTTTGCAAACCCATTGACAAATTTAATAAACACACACACAGCATTGTATAATTTTATACATGTAATAGTAGCAACTTCAATAGTTTAGAAAATTGAAATCTTAAATATATTAAATGGTGTAAATACAAATTGGAATCTCTTAGCAAATTATGTAAAAACATGTATAAATTACAGAAACTTTTTGATAACAGAGTTTAATACATAAAAACATTTATCTCGATTATTAAATTAAATTTTTATATTATAAGCGGCTGACGACGATAGTCAGAGTCGCATATGGTTATTTTTACCTTTTATTTTATTTTTAACTTTTATTTTATTTTGTAATTATTTTATATATATTGCTGAAAATAAAATAAATACTACTACTACTACTACTACTAGTAGCAACTTTAAATGCATTCCACTCCAAAAAAAAAAATGTAAAAAATCTAAAATCTGTTAATCTGGTGGACAGCTAAAAAGAAATACCTTTCAAATAAGGTATGTTTGGTCTCAATCGGAATAAAACTGACACAGTTACATCGGTCACAAGAAATCACCTAGCCAATTAATATCATAGATAACAGAAAAATCTAAATTACATATTCCATATTAAATGAGTTTTTGATTTGTTACAAACACAACCATACACTTATATTACTATACCCTTTTCATCAATGTTTACCCCCCTCCACAGATAAAATCGATTAAAAAGTATTAAAGAGGAATTTTTTTGCGAACAACTTCCTTTTTGTTATAAAGTTTTATCTTTTACAAAATAATTCAAAACACCAAGTTTTTGTTGTTTTTCTAAAAAAAAAGTTCTTATGATAAGTACAGGAAAAAAAAATAACAGCGTTTTTATACAAAAAATATTAAATGGTTTTAGATGTAAACTTTGTTGCAAAAAAAAAAAGAAGTTAAACAGATTTTTTTTAAGATAGTTAAGTATTTATAGATTTGATATGAAAATAAGTTTTTAAAAATCATAGCAATAAAACTAAAAATTTATTAATTTTGTTTTTTTTATATTTTACAGAGTCACGAAATTCTCAATTTAGAACCATATACACAATATAAAGTAACAGTACAAGTATTCAATCCAGAAGGATTGGGACCAGAAACCACCATTTTGGTAATGACAGATGAAGGAGGTAAGCAAAAATTTCCATTATTTTTTTAATTATTTATAAATATTATTGATACAAATATTTATTTATTTCTCTTACATTATATAACAAATGTATGTCCTTGTTATATTTAATAAAATCGACATATTTTAATTGATTATTATATTTATGTGGCAGCTACATAAATTGTAAAAAAAAAATATTTTAATTACAATTGCAAAATATAAAAACAATAATAATGTAATAAATAATATTTACTTCGTTTTTCTATGAGAATAAAATCGGATCTAAAGTAAAGTAGGAAACAAATATTTCAATTTCTATTTGTGGAACTAAAATTTTTCAGGAATACCGAATCTAATACTTTAGCTAAAATTTAACTAATTAGTATGAAGTTCTATACCGGTATACTTTAGTTTGAACAAAATGATGACAAAATTAATATAAATTTAGTCAAATTTATTTTAAAAAAAATGTATTTATACTTAACTGGAAATTTAAAGGACAATCATGTAAACTTTATTAATATTAATTTTTCAAATTAACTGGAGACAGAAAAAATATTACGAATTTTTATCAATCCACAATTATTTTTTTTTTAAATACATATTTCGAATTCTTTACATTATTGAGATAGTGTCAAAAACAAAACATATAGTTTTATCGAACATATGCGATCAAATAATTTGTTTTGATAAATTTTATTTTATTTGCATTGTTGACATTATGTCACTAATATAAATTAATTTTTTTATGTAAATTTAAAAAAATGTACATTATACGATTTTATTAATGACGGTTTCTGAAATTTATTAAAAAAAATTATTAATAAATGTTTACATTATTGACATGATGTCAACAACACAAATTATCGTTTATTCCACTTCTAGTGATGTAAAAATAAGAAATTTTTATAAATTTTGAGTTATTTGCATTGTTGACATTATGTCAATAATATAAAGTACATTTTGTATGCAATGTGAAAAAAATCTACATTATATGATTTCATTAAAAACGGTTTCTGAAATTATAATTTAAAAAAATGTATTATTAAATGTTTACATTATTGACATGATGTCAACAATGCAAATAACACAAAATTTATAAAAATTTCTTATTTTTACACTTGTTAGATTAATTGACGCAATGTGCAATGCGTTTACAGCAAAAACTATGCTTTCCAATTTAAAGGAAGAAAACACTGGTGTTAACTTTAAGAATTCAGTTTATTTAAATTAATAATTTATTCTTCTTATCTATTAGAAGTTTCTAGTTCAAGGTTACAAAATGGAGTGAGTTAGGTTTTTTTATTTTAATACAATATTTCTAGAACATTTGTTTGACATATAAAAACATAGAAATATTACAGAGTTGTTTGCATTTGAATTGTGTTAGAGATGACACATTATTCAACAATCTCCCCTTCAAGCCAAATGCAAAAAAAAAATCAAATTTTAAAAACAATTACATTTCAATCTTCAAAAGATTACAACCATAACAGTGTTTCTGCTTAGCTAAAACTTTTGTTAAAATGTCAGCCGCATTTTCATCAGAGGTCACGTACTTTATATCGATATTCTTATCTTCATACTGCTGTCGTATATAGTGATACCTTATGTCGATGTGTTTGCTCTTCTTCTGAACCGTTGGATTTTTAGCCAAAAAAGCAGCACCTTGATTATCACATAGTATGGTAGTAGGACTTACGACATCATCGCTAAATCCCATTTCACGCAAAAGACCACGGTGAAAAATTACTTCCCTCGTTCCTTGACATAGGGCAATGTATTCAGCTTCCATTGTACTTAAAGCCACCACCGATTGTTTACGGGATTCCCATGCAATTGGACCACCTGCCATAAATACCACATGACCAGAATAAGATTTTCGATCATTTGAGTCACACCCCCAGTCTGAATCTGTGAAACATTCAAACTTGTTTATATTAGTAGAAAAAATTATTTTACCTACAGGATAATTTTTTAGGTATCTTAGGACATGTTTTGCTGCTGCGAAATGTTCTTTATGTGGATGTGCATTAAACTGCGATAATTTCGAAACCACATGAATCAAATCAGGCCTCGTAATCACAGCGAGGTACATCAAAGCCCCAATTAGACTTTGATAAGATTTTGTATCTAAGTTCTCGCATTGATCTTTACACTTCGTTAAAATCGTGCCACTAGGCCATGGAGTCGCTGCCGGCTTACAGTCTACCATACCCCATCGTTGAAGTATTTCTTCGGTATATTTATTTTGATGAATTTTTATATCACCTCTCTGCCCTTCACGATTTATTTCCATCCCCAAATAAAATGATATGGGACCACGGTCCACCGCTTCCACATGTTTATTTAAATTAAAAATAATTTGCTCCATATCTAGCCTACTTGAACATGCTAGCAACATATCATCAACATATATGGCAATAAAGCAAATATTACCATTATCTCTTTTCACATAAACGCAAGTATCAGATTTACACCTTTGAAAATTCATTTCCAACAATATATCGTTCACCTTTTTGTTCCATTCTCGACCAGCTTGTTTTAAACCGTATAATGCCTTGTTTAGTTTGCAGACTTTGTTTGGATACTTCTTGTTTTCATACATTGGAGGTTGCACCATGTACACTTCATCTTCTAAATTGCCATTTAAATAAGCCGCTACTATATCAATATGGTTTACCAGTAACTTGTACTTAGCTGCTAAAGCCAACAATAACCTTATTGTTGAATGTCTTACCACCGGTGCAAACGTTTCTTGATAATCGACGTTGTATTTTTGCGAACACCCATGTGCCACCAGCCTTGCTTTATATTTTTCGACAGAGCCATTAGGTTTACGTTTTAATGCAAACACCCATTTACATCCAATTATATTTTTTCCATTAGGCTTATCCACCAGTTGCCATGTTTTGTTTTTAATTAATGAATTAAATTCAATTTGCATCGCCTCCTTCCATTTAAATGAATTTTTTGAGTTTAATGCGTCGGCTACAGTAATCGGATTTTCAATAATAGAGTTCAACATTTCAGGCCCCTCTTCAGTACAGTACACTTTTCTCGGTCTGCCTTTTCGACCAGATCTGATTAATTTTGGTCTGCCACGCTTTCTTTTGTTTTCCACAATAAAAGAATCTTCTCTGTCAGTGCTTTCACTACTTTCTGTGTTCACTTCTTCTTCTTCTTCTTCAAATGCACCATCACCATTTTGTTGACAAATATTATCATAATTGTCATCATCATCATCATTTTGTACTTCTACAGTTTCGTTATGATTTATTTGACTTGGTTTTAAAAACTCAGCATAAAAAATTTCATTTGTTTCATCATCAGCATCATTAAATTTTTCAAATGATTGCTCAAAAAATATCACATCGCGAGCAATTACAACTTGCCTTGTACTAGGATTGTACAGGCGATACCCTTTTGTGTGAAGCTGATACCCAACAAATTTCATTTTATCACCTTTTGGCAAAAACTTACCACCTTTAGGTTTCGGGCCCTTTTTTAATACCACTGCATCACAACCAAATGTTTTTAAATGAGATACAGATGGTTGCCTGCCAGACCATCTTTCAAAAGGAATAACATCACCGAGAACTTTAGTAGGAGCTCGGTTTCTTAAATATGTTGCTGTATTTACGGCTTCACCCCATAAACTTTGTGGTAACCCAGACGATTCTAATAAACATCGCGCCATTTCAACAAGAGTTCTATTTGCTCTTTCCGAGACACCATTCTGTTGTGGCGAATAACACACTGTTGTTTGATGAACAATTCCTTTTTCAGCAAAATGTTGTTTAAATTTAGAATTAACAAACTCCTTACCATTATCACTGCGAACAGTTTTTATTTGGCGGCCTGTCTGCTTCTCCGCGAGCCCAGAAAAATGTAAAAATGCATCAAAAGCATCACTTTTGTTTTTCAAAAAATATGTGGAAATGTATCGAGAATAATCATCGATAAACGTTATAAAATACGACGACCCACCTACGGATTTTACACCAAACGGGCCACATAAATCCGTATGCACCAATTCTAAAATATTGTTTGTTTGCACATTTCCATAATTTTTGTATGGTGTAGCTGAAATTTTATTTACAGCACAGGTAACACATTCAATAGCATTAGAATTTTTGATTTCTAAACCCTTCACCATTTTTTTCGCAGATAATTTATTTAAATCATTTAAATTTATGTGACCAAATCGTTGGTGCCACTTTTTCACTGCACTGTCATCAATAGCTGCACTTATTACTTCACAATTTTTTATTATTTCTAAATTTGCAATAAACATTTCATTTTTAAGTTCAGCTGTCAAAATATTTTGGTTTTGTTTACTTTTCATTATAGCTTTATTTTCAGCGAATTTAACCATATGACCAGCCTTCAATATTTTGCTAATAGATAAAAAATTTGAATGTAGTTGTGGTACATACCATACATTGTTTAACGTGAGCTTACAAAAGTTAGTTTTTATTTGTACAGTACCTATTCCTTCTGCATAGATACTCTCACCAGATGCTAATACAATCTTTTGTTTCGATTCTATCAACGTTTCAAAAAACTCTTTACTTCTGCACATGTGTGACGTCGCACCACTATCAAATATCCACAATTCCCTTAAATTGATTTCATTCTCATATAATGAACATGCATAATCATTGTCTCTTTTTTCATTTTCTCTGCATTGAGAACGTATGTGGCCTTTCTTACCACATCTAAAACATTTGATATTATTGTTGTTGATGTGTACATTACCGTCGGTATTTTTCTTTCCATGTTGACGATTAAATTTGGGCTGAAATTTTTTTTCATTATTTGCTCGTTCATTACCATTGTTGTAGTTGCTGTAAAGCTTTTTATTATTTTTCTTATATTCATGTTTTGCATTCGCCGCAAAAACAGTTTCGCTTTGTAAATGATTTTTGTTACCTTGTCTCATTTCTTCTTCTAATATTTTGGAAATTAATTTATCATAATGTGGCAAATAATCTCTGCTTTCTATAGCAACCACAAATGACTCCATTTCATCAGGAAGACTACATAGAAGCAAAATGGACAACAGATCATCATTTAAAACGATTCCAATTTCTTTTAATTCGTCAATTATGGAACAAAATTCGTTTATTTGTACTGACAATTTTTCACTTGCATTAAATTTAAAACGCACTAACCTTTTGAATAAATTTACTTTCCTGGATGCTGTGTCTGCTTTGTAAATTGTTTTTAAAACATTCCAGGCATTTCTAGCCGTGGCACAATTCTTGATGTGGATCAGTTCACTAGGCTTAACACTTAAGGTGATTGTTGCCAGAGCCTTACTATCATCTGCAACCCATTTACCTATTAGTTTAGCATCAGTTTCAGGTCGATCTTCCACAAGAGTATGATACAAGTCCAACGTTATAAGTAAGCTCTTCATATGTATACACCATGTTGCATAATTTTCACCACTTAACTTGTCAATACTTCCAATAGACGCTGCCATTCCTCCTTGTTTTTTAACTCCGGATAAAACAATAAAAAACCAAAAACACCTACGCAATATAACCTCACTTTTTACCAATTGGAAAAATATATTATTTAAATAGTTTTTGTTCTGGGCCCATAACCTTTGTTAGATTAATTGACGCAATGTGCAATGCGTTTACAGCAAAAACTATGCTTTCCAATTTAAAGGAAGAAAACACTGGTGTTAACTTTAAGAATTCAGTTTATTTAAATTAATAATTTATTCTTCTTATCTATTAGAAGTTTCTAGTTCAAGGTTACAAAATGGAGTGAGTTAGGTTTTTTTATTTTAATACAATATTTCTAGAACATTTGTTTGACATATAAAAACATAGAAATATTACAGAGTTGTTTGCATTTGAATTGTGTTAGAGATGACACATTATTCAACAACACTAATATAAAATAATTTTTTT
Source organism: Cordilura impudica (assembly GCA_963682025.1). NCBI lineage: Eukaryota > Metazoa > Arthropoda > Insecta > Diptera > Scathophagidae > Cordilura > Cordilura impudica. The sequence continues at coordinate 44,914,297 of OY821517.1, forward strand.
TATGTAAATTTAAAAAATCTACATTATTAAAAAATTATTAATAAATGTTTACATTATCGACATGATGTCAACAACGCAATTTGTCGTTTTTCCAATTCTAGTGCTGTAAAAAAGAGAAATTTTTACAAATTTTATGATCTTAACATTGTTGATATTATGTCAATAATATAAATTAATATTTTAAACTTAATGTAAATTTTAAAAATTCTACATTATACGATTTTATTAATGACGGTTTCTGAAAATTATTTAAAAAAAAATATTAATAAATGTTTACATTATTGACATGATGTCAACAACACAAATTATCGTTTATTCCACTTCTAGTGTTGCAAAAATAAGAAATTTTTATAAATTTTATGTTATTTGCATTGTTGACATTATGTCAATAATATAAAGTAAATTTTGTATGCAATTTTAAAAAATTCTACATTATATGATTTCATTACCAACGGTTTCTGAAATTGTATTTAAAAAAAATATATTATTAAATGTTTACATTACTGACATGATGTCAAAAACACAAATTATCGTTTTTTCCAATTCTAGTGATGTAAAAATAAGAAATTTGTACAAATTTTATGATTTTCACATTGTTGTTGACATTTTGTCAATAAGACAAAGTTATATTTAAAACTTAATGTAAATTTAAAAAATTCTACATTATACTATTTCATTAACGACAGATTCTGAAATTTGATTAAAAAAAAAATTTTTAATAAATGTTTGCATTATTGACATGATGTCAATAATACAAATTATCATTTTTTTCCTTCTGGTGATGTAGAAATAACAAGTTTTTATAAATTTTATGTGTTATTTGCATTGTTGACATTATGTCAGTAATATAAAGCAATTTTTTATGCAATTAAGGACATTTTGTGAAATACTATTTTAAAAAAAAAAAAATTAAATGTAAGCGTCTCTCCTTGTAAGCCTCTATACGAGCATAATTCAAATTCAATAAGAAAAAAAAACTCTAGCCTCAATAGTTTCCTGAATATTACATTTTATGTATGTTAAGATTTTTTCGATCGCACTCCTTTATTACAAATTCCATAATTTATAATTGGTCATTTTAAAAAAATACACGTAAAATAACACTGTTGCGTTTATGTCAATAATATAATTCAAATTTCATTTCTTATATTTCTTAAGTGAAATTGGAAATTTTTATAAACCTTTTACATAGTTTACAGGATGTCGAAATTACTTTAACTTTATCAAGTTATTACTTTTCAAAGATTTTAAATAACAATCTAATAATATTTCATATTTTTTTAAAACTGTTTCCATTCTGACATTCAGTATGAGCCCTAACCACTATTAATTCGTACGCCAAGAATTTTGTTTTGAATGTGTAACATTAAATAACACTTTTAAAAGAAATAATGTTAACTACACCAGCAAAGTAATACTTATCTCGAAGAAAATTAATTAAAAAATGTTTGCACATGTTACAAAAAAAATGTTTTAAAAACGCAAATTATATAAAAAATATTTAACCACTATTAATTCGTTCAGTGTTATAAATGCGGCTTACAAAAACTCTAAAATTTAAAATATAAAGAAACAAAAAACGACACGTATATTATAATATGCAATGTGTACTAAGATACAGAAACATTTGTTTCAAAGTTGTTTTATATTTTCGTTGTCTATTGGAGAAAGTTTAATGGTATAACTCTTTGCTTGGATTCTCATAAGGTTGGTTTCAACAAAGGTATTCTCTGTTTTGGTTTCTTATTAGGGTCGGCGACTCGACTTGAAAGAGCTGAAGAATATAGATGAATATTTGAAACAAATGTGCCAATGCTTTTAGCTTTATCTAAACTAAAAACATTTCATCTTGAGTCTGATTTAAGTTCTCAACTCAATTATTAAAAAGATATAGATCGAAAGTAAAAATTAAAAAAAAAAATTAAATGTTGCGTTACATAAGAATAGATAAATGTCAAAAACGAAAAAAAGTGATATTTTTTCATGTTGTTTTACTTAAATTATAATTACTTGTTAAAAATGGCGCTTGGTAAGCCAGTTTCTGAACACATTTGATTTGTAATTATTGACAAATTCAAATCGGAAAAGAGCTATACCAAAACATCGATTAAGCTGAAGTTTCCTAGATCAACAGTGTAAAGTATTGTTCAAAAATATGAAAAGATAACGTTTCGTGACAAAACAAAATCATGTGACTCCGATCACAGGGGAGATGTGTAAACATCTAGTAATTAAAGAATTTTTTATTGGCACTTTCAAGCAATCAACTGCAGGGCTCTGCTAATACAAAAATATTTATTATTATTTATTTTTTCAACCGGTTAATTTTTAATTTTTTTCATTTTTGATTTTTTATTTTTCATTTTTTATTTTTTAATTTTCATTTTTTATTTTTTATTTTTCATTTTTTATTTTTCCTTTTTATTTTTTATTTTTAATTTTTCCTTTTTCATTTTTCATTTTTCATTTTTCATTTTTCATTTTTTATTTTTCATTTCTTATTTTTCATTTTTCATTTTTTATTTTTTATTTTTCATTTTTTAATTTTCATTTTTCGTTTTTCATGTTTCATTTTTCTTCTTTTATTTTTTATTTTCTATATTTCATTTTTAATATTTAATTTCTTAATTTTCGTTTTTATTTTTCGTTTTTTATTTTTAATTTTTCATTTTTTATTTTTCATTTTTCGTTTTTTATTTTGAAACAGGTTTTTAGATATCATAATTTTTTCCCCAATACAATCATAAATCACACCGATTTTGTCTTACGTCTCACATGTTACGCTGTTTTTGTGACTGTATTGTGAAATAGAAATTTACCCCCTGCGCGTATAGATGTTTACACATCAAAAAAAAAACTTTAGCGGCCCGAAGTAAAGATATCGTCAAAGCCCTGTTAGAGACACATGTTCAAAGTGGCCTGAAACAATTGGATGAATTGCAAAACGTGAGTGGACACGTCAGCAAATGGAAAGTACAACGTTTCGTTTTTATTTTGATATTATTATTATGTGCCTATTGTTTGGCGATATTATGTCGAATTGATAGTGATTGATACATTTATACCAAATTTTCTATAGTAAAATAATAATTCACGTTATGGAAAGTTTTCTTTTAATAATTTTATTATTTTAATAAATCTTGTAAATATAATGACTGCTGCAAAGGTCCACATTACGTTAAATTTTAAAATTTTAGTTTATTTATAAATTTATTAGCTTATAATTACAAATAATAAGATAATGTTAGAGAAGAGCAATAGCGGCTATGGCCTTCAGCTCATATACTTTTTAAATATTAATTATGTATATTACATTTCTTATATAAGTTAACCCTCTAACCGTTTTTTTTCAATAATGTTTTAAAATCGACCATAATTTCAATTTTTAGTAATTAAAGCTTTCTGAGAAATAATCTCAACTCAGTTTCAATTTACCTATGAAAATATGTGCGCCAGGTGCAAAATTACTTACACCGTCTGTAGACGGTCAAAACGGTTTAAGGTAAAAAAATTGGGATAATAATTTTGCATGTTGAACATGAAGGATATTTTATTTCTTCTTAAATTAAAGTAAATATTCATTTGACAATGGTTAACTAAAAAATAAAAATAAATGTTATTCAACGAAGTAAATATAAAGATAGAAAAAGACCATTATCATTTAATTTATTGGGTGTGAAAATCCAAAAAACAGTTTTTATTTGGCGTCAAACACAAATTTATCAGGCATTTCATGCAATATATTTTAGTGTCTGATTTTTTGCAATGTTTGCATCTCTTTTTTCCCGATTTATCGAACATGCCTGGAATATGTCCAATATTGTCAAATTTGACATCGGCTGATGGTCTAATACACTTTTTCCCTGTACTTGGCGATGGTTGGCAGGGAGTTGTTGATGGCCTTCCCACTTTGTTTGTTAGCGAAAAAGTGCAAAGCCCATGTGCGATTTGCTCACGGAAGTCTGGCAATTTAATCTTGCTGCTTGGATTAATGCGATGGTAAAGAATATATGCATTCGTTACGGTCATATCGATGATATGATAAAATAATCGATTCATTGGATTGCGTGTCTTTAGACGAATATGGTATCGTCCCATCAAACCATCCATCAAATCCACTCCACCCATATGCCTATTGTATTCTTTTATTATTTGCGGACAATCCACTTCGACGTATTGCTTTCGTTTTCGATCGTAACGTGGTGCTTTGTTTGGATGTATTGGAGGGATATTTTTCAAAAATGGCATGGCCCCAACGTATGTCGATGCAAGTCGAACTCCTCGGTTGTCCTTCCATAATACAGTCGATATGTCTACACCATATGCTGTGCCAACAAACTCAACGGCATATCCTCTGATAGCCTTTTTAAACTCTTCGTCTCTTTCATTTGGCAACTTAGAATTCGAAATTCTATTCGAACGAATAGTGCCCAGACTAAAAATTCCCTTTGCACGCAGATAAATTAGAAGAGGTAGTGAGGTATAAAAATTGTCAAAATAGACAATATGGTTTTGAAATTCAGAAACTGATTGGGTGAGACGCACAACCACGTTTGCTGTGGGACCAAGGTCTGGTACTCCTGGCAAGAGAGTATTGTCGCCAGCTCCGATAAAAATTTCAAATCTATATGAATATCCAAAGGTATCGCACAAAACAAACAATTTTATACCCCACTTATGAGGCTTATTCGGCATATACTGTCGTAGATGATGTCTCATTTTTGTTGCACACATTTGCTCATCTACACAAAGGCGTGCTGTTTTCGGCACAGAGTCAAATCTTTGGTTGAAAAGTTCAGAAATACTCCTGATACGATATAAAGGGTCATAACCATCTACACCTCTCTTTATACGTTGTTCTTCATCGGCAAAAGATAAATATCGTTTTATGTTTTCAAATTGCCTGCAAGACATCGTGCTTCGTATTGGTTGAAATGCATTCTTGCTCCAATAACTTTCCATGCTTGGGTATCGATATAGCGACATATACAGAAGAATTCCTATAAACTTGTGAACATCTGCCTCTGAAACTGAAAACAGAGTATTGATATTTTCTTGATGCGCAGCACGGTTTGTTTCTGAAACAATTAGTTTGACTACTTCAGATGTGAAAAAGTATTTGAAGCATTGTAATGGCGTTTCTAAATTCTTAATAGCTTGTGGCAAAGAACTATTGCCTCGAAATGCAACCTCATTGACATGAAGCTGTAATGGCTTTTTTTTCCACACAATTTGTTGAAATTCTTTTGATTTTATATCAATTTCGGTCAAATCTTTGCGATTGAAGCCGCCAGTAGATGGAATTGATGTAGGGCCATCAGTTTCAATTTCTGGTAGTGGAGATCGAGGTCGCTTGGATGGTTTGAAAGACGCTGCTGCCGATGTGGTAGGAACTGGTGCTTCTAGTAATTAAAATTTGAATTCAACACATAACAAATGAACAATTTACCAAAAT